>CM038679.1:464805632-464932933 GCA_021605205.1 Aegilops longissima
AATGCTTTCGGTATGATCAAGGGCCCGACGGCGGTTCGTGGTCCGCCCGGTTACGGTGGAGGAAATTCGCCCAGGTTTAGTGGTAATCCCGAGGCGGGCGTAAACGATGTAACAATCGTAACCAAGGTGGTTACAATCAGCAGCAGCAGCAGCATCGGGTTATCAAAGCAATCCGAAGCGGTTGAATGGTGGGCAAGATATCACGCCTTTACCACCAGCTTGGACAAGCGAGACCGAAACTTGTAAGCGGGCGGTCAATGTTGTTGAACCGCCGCGCCAGCATTTTACGCTGGTCGAGCAGCCTATTGTGTGGAGCGAGAGGATCATCCTCCCGGGTTTACAATCCGGGTCAGCTAGCCCTAGTGGTGGCACCTCGTGGGAGGATACAAGTTCACCAAGGTGCTTATGGACGGAGGGAGCAGCATCAACATCCTCAGATTATGAGACCTTCCGTCAGATGGGGTTAACGGATAAGCATCTCGTGCCATCCAAAGACAGTGTTTCATGGTGTGGTGCACGGCAAGTTAGCATATCCGTCGGTAAAATAGCTCGAGGTGGCCTTTGGGGATGAACATGACTCAGATCGGAAACATTGACATTTGAAGTGGTGAAAATTCAAAGCCCTTACCACGCCTCTATTTGGGCGGCCGGCTTATGCTAAGTTTATGGCACGGCCTTGTTATGTCTATTTGCAGCTAAAATGCCGGGTCACAAAGGGACGATAACGGTTCATGGGAGCCGCAGGATCGCTTTGGAGTGTGAGGAAGGTGATGCGCTTACGCAGAGTCGGTTTGTGCTCATCAAGAGCTAAAGTACTATAAAGACAATGTTGATCCGGCGGATATGACCCCGCTGAAGAAGCCGACTACGAGCACGATCCGGATTTGAATTTTAAATCGGCGGCCGAGACTAAACTTGTTGACTTTGTGCCCGTGATTCGCCCAAGCAGTTCATCCTCGTGCTAACTTGATCCTAAATAGGAAAGCGCTACCATCGAAGTTCATCCGTGAGAATCGACATTTTGCATGGAGGCCTTCCGACATGCCGGGTGTACCGAGGAACTCGCTGAGCACACTCTTAATGTTGATCCCAAGTACAAACCGTAAAGCGTTTCTTCGCGGTTTAACGAGGAAAGGCGCAAGGCCATTGGAGAAGAGGTTGCGTGCTCTTAGCAAGAGGTTTTATCGCTGAAGTTTTCCATCCGAGTGGCTTGCTAATCCGTGTTGGTCCTTAAGAAAACGGCACTTGGCGATGTGTGTGGATTACGAGATCTTAACAAGGCTTGTCCAAGAGATCCTTCGCCCTCCCCGCATTGACCAGATTATTGATGCTACGGCGGGATGTGAGCGTCGAGCTTTTTGGATGCGATTCGATATCATCGATCAAGATGGCGGTTAAGGACCAGGAGAAGACAACGCTTATCACTCCCTTTGGAGCTTTCGCTATGTGTCTATGCCTTTTGGGCTCAAGAGCGCCAAGCAACTTATCGCGTATGCATGTAATTGCTTGCACGAACAGATCGGCCGTAACATGCATGCTTATGTGGATGATATTGTGGTTAAATCAAGGAAGAAGGAGACATTGATTGAGGATCTGAAAGAAACCTTTGACAGCTTGCGGGTGTACAAGATGATGCTTAACCCGACCAAATGTGTTTTCGGTGTTCCGGCAGGCAAGTTATTGGGTTTTCTTGTGTCCAACAGGGGGAGTGAAGCTAATCCGGAGAAGATTACGGCTATCACCTCCTTGGCTAAGACAAAGTGCATTAATGATGTCCAGCGTTTGGCGGGTCGGATTGCCGCGCTAAGCCGGTTTATCAGCCGCCTCGGAGAGAAGGCCATTCCTTTGTACCAGATGTCAAGAAGACGGATCGGTTTGTGCCGAGTTCAGCCGCCGATGAAGCATTGAGGATTTAAAGCGCAATTGGCCAACCCGCTGTTCTCGCCGCTCCCATTGACAAGGAGCCGCTTCGCTATATGTTGCTGCTAATGCCAGGGCCGTTAGTGTAGCCATTGTGGTAGAGCGGAAGGAGGCAGGGAAGGAGTATCCAGTTCAACGTCCGGTTTATTACATCAGCGAGGTGTTCATTGAGTCCAAGCGAGAGATATCCGCATTGGCGGCTGGTGTATGGAGTTTTTATGGCGTCGAAGCTGAAGCAATATTTTCAAGGGCATCCCATCACGGTGGTCAGTTCAGCTCCCTTGGGCGATATCATACAGAACCGGGAGGCGACTGGCCGGATTGCTAAGTGGGCCATAGAGCTTGGGCCGCACGGTTTAAGGTATGTGCCTCGGACGGCAGTAAAATCCCAGGCACTTGTGGATTTCATTAATGATTGTACGGAGTTACAAGCGCCTGAAGAAAAGCCGGATCATACCTATTGGACCATCCACTTTAACTGGTCCAGGCAGTTGGAGGGCTCGGGGGCTGGAGTTGTGTTAACTTCCCCACGAGGTGAAAAGTTTTGTTACGTCCTCCGCTTAATGTTCCCATGTACTAACAATGCAGCTGAGTATTGTAAGTGCATCTAGTGCCCCTTAGTGATTTTGGTGTATTGAAGACTTATAGGTTAAGTAACTAATGCATTTGTGAGTGTACACAGGTCTATAAGTCTATGAGGAGTTTGATATTTACAGAGAAAGTCGACCCCTAAAAATGAAGTTCTTCAACTGAAGACTTTGATATTCTGAAGACTTTGAAAGTGAAGAAATTGGTGTGATCTTGAAGACTTGGTATTCATTTGAGGAACATGAAGCGTGAAGACTTTTGTTTTCGTAGTTTCATTTTCTCTTTCTTGAGTCATAGGAAACACCGTCATCGTTAAAGGGGGTCGAGGAAATACTAAGGAAAATTTCCATGTGATGCTCAACTCAAAATCCTACACCTACCAATCCCTTCGAGTGAAGCCTTTGAAATCTCATACAGATTCAGTCAATTTCTTGAAGGATGAGACGAAGTTCTTCCGGTCACGAGGAATTTGTTCTCGACCGAGGAGTTAGGAATTCGCCAAAGTCTTGGATTGCCTACAAGGAGGATCATGATAGCCCCGAGGAATTTGATATTCAAATTTCCGACCGTTGTTGTCTTGCGCGCCACCTGTCCCAAAATATCTTATCCACCTAACGGTCATATCATTGAAGGGCATTTATGTCTTATCATGTCGGGCTGCTCCTAGGCTATAAATAGCCGCCCCTACAACCACTAGCTGGTTGGCTGCTCCGAGAGAACTTGACACTTGTCATTTGAGAGCAACCCATCCTCCGAGGACTTTGAGAGAAAATCATCGAGTGAGGAAAACCCAAAACCAAACCCCTACAACCCAAAGTGATTGAGCATCATCAAGAAATTGATCCTGCGTGGATCCGACGCTTGTTACCTTTGAAGACTGTGCTTCTTCCAGACGGTTTGGCGCCATGGTCTAGAGCATCCAAGAGGAATTGTGGATCGCCGAGTGACCAAGTCTGTGAAGGTTTGGAAGTCGCTCAAGACTTACCACGAGTGATTGGACGAGGTCTGTGACCTTAGTTCAAGGAGAATACGGTGAGGACTTGGTGTCCCGAGCTGCGTGCTCAAGTGATCGGGTGTCCGGACTGTGTGTCCTCGAGTTTAAATACTCAGCCGCCCAACCAGACGCATAACCGAGACAAAGAGTTGGAACTGGTCTACCAAATCATTGTCTTCACCAACCTAACTGGTTCTATTTCCTCAACCCTTTCATTTCCTCATTCTTGTGTTGAGTGTTTGTTCATATCTGTGTTTGAAGACTTTGATCAAGACTTTCTCAATTTCCTCAGTTCAATTTCTTCACTGTTTGTCTTCATCTTGTGTTATCCTGTGATTACGCTTTCGTACTCTGTGATTGTCTTCATTTCATCATGATGACTATGCGTATTCTGTTATGCTTACTTCGAGTACTTATTCCGCTGCACGTAGTTCTTCGCTAAGGAATTTCCTCACCGCAAATTTCTCGATGAAGAATTCATAAAATCGCCTATTCACCCCCTCTAGTCGATATAACGCACTTTCAATTGGTATCGAGCAAGGTACTCCCTTGTTACGTGTGATTTTGGTTTAACCACCTAGAGTTTTAGTTATGTCGACCGCAGTATGATCAAGGTCTCAGCAGGGTGTCCTACCTTGATGGGACGGACTACCCCTATGGAAGAACAAGATGCGAATGCATCTTGAAGCAATTGACAACGATCTACGGTATGTTGTGGAAAATGGTGTTCCTCTGTCACACCTTCTCCGAATCTGCTGATGTGAAGAGATTCAAGCAACTCGATTCTCAAGCTTAAGAATATCATATGTGGCCATCGAGCAAAGGTCAATATGGAAGAGTGAGTGCTTTGGAATCGCCAAGCTCATCTGGGACAAGGCTGTCCAAAGTAAATAAAGGTGTCTCAACTCAGCGTGACTCTCGAGTTGATGTTCTTCGGAATCTCTTCAACCGCTTCAAAAGACTCGACAACGAAAATGTTCAACAAACCTTCGATCGCCTCACTGACATCTCAAATGAGCTTCAAGCACTTGGTGCCACTGACATCACCGACCATGAGGTGGTGAAGAAATTGTTAAGATCGCTGATTCCTCATTTGATACTCTCACACCGATGATACAAGAACGAGCTGACTACAAGTCTCTTGATCCCGCCGATATCCTCGAAGGCTAAATACTCACGAGTTCCAGCCTTCAAAAGAGAGATCTCTATGGTTACGGCTATGGAAAACACGTGCCTCAAGGCCAAGGCTGTGTCGAATCTGAGTGTGAAGACTCGTAGTAGCCTTGGAGATCCTCAAGAATTAGGCCAGAGCTAGCAATCGCCGTGAAGAAATTCCAGAAATTCTCAAGACGTGGTCGCTGGAAAATCCTCAAGAAGCAGTGATTCCTCATCTAGTGACTATAAGAGGAGACTTTGTCACAAATGCAAGAAACCTGGTCACTATATCCAAGATTGTCCTCGATGGGAAAAGGAATTAAAGAAGAAGAAACACAAGGATTACAGCCGATGACGCCAAGAAGAAAAAGAAATCATCGAAATCTTCATCATCAAAATCCTCAAAGCCTTCTTCTCACAAGAAGAGCAGCTCCAAAAAGGCTCGGGCATTCATTGGCAAGGAAATGGACTCAAGCTGAATCGAGGAACATGAGGAAGAGGAGGAGTCTGAAGAATCCGAATCTGGTGTGGCTAGTCGGCTTGCCATCGCTTTTGTTAGCAAGTCCATCTTCAACATGGAAGAAACTGACTCCGACAAGCCCGATGAGGATGATGATGACTACGCCCCACCTATTGCTTCATGGCAAAAGGTGCCAAGGTCTCAATTTCACCTCCTCCTGAATCTAGTGAAAATGAATCGATGAGGATCTCAAGCCCAGCTACTCTAAACTTGCTAAGATTGCTATAAACAACAAAGGGCTTTTGAAAAGGTTCAAAACATGCTAGACAAAAGTGATGATATGTTGGGTGAAGAAATGGATCGCACTAAAGCCCTGACTGAAAATCTTCAGAGACTTCAGTCTAGGCTTGACAGCCTTCAAGGTCATCATAACACTCTCCTATCTGATCATGAGAAACTTTCTTATGAATTTCTTCAAAGAAAGCAAGATCTTGAGAAGCTAAGAGTGAGTTATGAAGATCTTCAGAAGGAGCGCGATTCATTACTTGCTCAACAAATCAGCGCTTCTCAAGAAGAATTTGTTCCTCCATGCTTAAAGTGCATTGAACGTGAATCTGCTAATTCTTCACCTGAATGTTCAAATGCTTCAACTGTTACAAATTCTTCACCTGCCTCGCTATCACTAATTCCTCATCCGAGGACATTGCTAGTATCACCGACGATGCAGGGTTGAAGGAATTGTACATGACAGCATGTACAAAAGCCTCAAAGGGCATCGACTCTTTGTGATGTGCTTAAAAGCAGATCCTCAACAGAACCATAGGAAAGAGGGTATCGCTTTGAGAGGAAACTAAATCTTGATGGAACATACCGAAGCCCGAGCAGATCCCAAAACCTCATGGGTTGCTGCAAAGGAACCTCCGATTGATCCATCAACCTTATCTGCTTTACATGCGAATTTCCTCATTCTGCCGATGAGTCATTTGACTCAACTATAAACTGTTCAAAAATCGAATGGTGAAGTATTTGCTAGATATGTTGGCACTAATCGCAGAACGGTTCCCCTATGAAGAAAATCTGGGTTCCCAAGAAGTGCCTTGAAAGTCTTCGTGAATGTCCTCATGACACCACCGGTGAAGAATAGGAACCCCAGATCAAATTCTTCATATGGACCAAATTCTTCATATGGATTCAAGTCCTCATACGGACCAAATTTCTCACGTGGATCAAATTCCTCAAAAGGATCAAAGTCCTCATATGATTATCATCGTGCTAACAACTCTGTTTCTCAGGGTAGAGCTAAGGGGTATGAATATGTGCATTATTCTTCAAACCAATGTGTTCATATGTCCTCGAAGAATTTCTCTGCTTATTCATATGCTTACCCTAACCCCTCTTATGTGAAACGAAATGGCTTGGCTTCCATGCCACCATTCTCGTATGGTGCTCGCAGAGTGATGAACTCTTTGCCACCCCTTCAGATGTGGGTGGTGAAGAAAAAGAACTAATCTCTTCTGCAGGGTCAGGTCTCCAGACGTGCCTTAACGTCTGAAGAATTTGCTGGGGGCCTGACAAAAATGCCTGAAAGGACGCAGGCTAATCATGATGAAATGAACCTTCATTTCACACGTCCTCATACTGCTTATCTGTTAATGCTGACTGATGAAATTCTTCTGATGAATTTGATATCATATTCTTCACTGATGAAGTATATGAGATCGTAAGTTGTACTAATTCATCTGCAGGATGATCAACCCAAAGCCACTGAGTGGGTTCTCGATAGTGGATGTACAAATCACATGACTGGTGATAAGAATCTATTGATGGATGCTCCCTTATCACCGTCACATCTCAAGCATATCATCTTTGGCCGACAAAGGCAAAAGTCGTATTGGGTCTTGGTAAGGTTGCTATCTCTAAGGACATGCACATGGACAAAGTCATGCTTGTTGAGTCCTTAGGATACAACCTCATGTCGCCTCAATGCTTTGTGATCTTGATATGGTTGTTATCTTTGGCAAGTATCGTTGTGTTGTGATTATGGAAGCTGACAATTCCAAGTATTCAAGGCTTTAGGAGAGGAGACTTGTATATTGTTGACTTCTCCACAGGACCACAACCAGCCGTGTGTCTACTTGCAAAAGCTTCAGAAGGCTGGCTATGGCATCGGCGACTTGGTCATGCAGGCATGAGGAATTTGCACAAGCTTGCAAAGAAGAAGCATGTCATTGGCATTGAGAATGTCAAATTCCTCAAGGATCACTTATGCGGAGCCTGTGAAGCTGGAAAAATGACCAAGGCCAAGCATCCAGCGAAGACTATCATGACCACTACTCGTCCTTTCGAATTGCTTCACATGGACCTCTTTGGTCCCAATCATTACTCAGCTGTCGTTAATGATGCATCTCTATATGGCTTTGTTATTGTTGATGATTACTCTCGTTACACATGGGTACACATTGTTACTTACAAAAATCAAGTGCGGGAAGTCTTCAAACGATTTTCCTCGAGGGCTTCAACTAACTTTGGTGTGAAGATCAAGCACATCAGAGTGACAATGGAACTGAGTTCAAGAATTCGGTCTTGATGACTATCTTGATGAACTTGGTATTACTCATGAATTATCTCGCTCCTTATACTCCTCAAAGAAATGGCGTCGTGGAGCGCAAGAACGAACTCTGGTTGAGATGGCTCGCACTATGCTTGATGAATACAAAACGCCTAGTCGCTTCGGATTGAAGCAATTGACACCGCGTGCCACATCATCAACAGAGTATATCTTCACAAATTCTTCAAGAAGACTGCCTATGAACTCCTCAACGACAAGAAACCTAATACTGAACCAGCACCGAGGATTCTATCAGTTCAAGGCAACCGAGGATGTCATTCCCATCAAGAAACTGCTGAAGAATTCATTCCTCAGACGCCAAGAACGCCGAGTGATGCACTCAAGATAATGTCAAGAAACTGGTGCCGAGGAAAATGATCAAATTCCTCGACGACAACCAGCTCATCCTCGCGTTGCAAAAGAAGTGCAAGTGGAGAAGATCATCGATGACATTAAAGCGCCAGGTCCTCTCACACGCTCAAAAGCTTCACATTTATCTAACTTTTGTGGGCACTATGCTTTTGTCTCTATCACAGAGCCCACTAAGGTAGATGAAGCATTTCTGGAGCCGAAGTGGATTCATGCCATTCAAGAAGAATTACATCAGTTCGAGCTCAACAATGTCTGGGAACTGGTCAAACGTCCAGCTCCTCGCAAGCATAATATCATTGGCACAAAGTGGATCTATCGCAACAAGCAAGATGAAAATGGTCTTGTGGTGAGGAATAAGGCACGACTAGTAGCTCAAGGCTACACACAGGTTTTGAAGATCCAAAGAATCCTGACAAAGTCTTCAGACTCAATAAAGCCCTCTATGGCCTCAAGCAAGCCCCTCGGGCGTGTGATGAATTTGCCTACATGATGAGTGAAGAATATCAAATGTCTATGATGGGAGAGTTGAAATTCTTCTTAGGTCTTCAAATTCGTCAACAACACAATGGCATATTCATATCTCTAGAGAAATACCTCAAAGATGTCCTGAAGAAATTCGGCATGCAAGATTGCAAAGGTGTCAAAATTCCTATGCCCACAAATGGCCATCTATGCACTGATGAAAATGGTATTGACTTTGATCACAAGGTATACCGCTCCATGATTGGTTCTTTATTATACTTATGTGCATCTAGGCCAGATATAATGCTTAGTGTTTGCATGTGTGCCCGATTTCAAGCTACACCGAAGGAATCACACCATAAGGCTGTGAAGCATATTCTTCGATATCTAGCTCACACACCAACACTAGGATTATGGTACCCCAAGGGCTCTACTTTTGATCTCATTGATATTCGACTCGACTATGCTGGTGATCGTGTGGACCGCAAGTCAACATCTGGTACTTGTCATTTCCTCGGACGATCTTTGGTCTGTTGGTCCTCGAAGAAACAGAACTGCGTATCACTGTCTAATGCGGAAGCTGAATACATTGCTGCTGGCTCGTGTTGTGCTCAATTGCGATGGATAAAGCAAACTCTCAAGGACTACGGCGTCAACGTGAAGAATGTGCCTCTCTATTGTGACAATGAGAGTGCCATCAAGATTGCTCACAACCCAGTTCAGCACTCGAAGACAAAGCACATTCAAATTCGCCATCATTTTCTTAGCGATCATGTGTTGAAGGGCTTACATCTCCATCGAGCATGTGAAGATCAAGAACAGCTAGCTGATATCTTCACTAAGCCCTTGATGAGAAGATATTTAGCAAGTTGCGTGTGAGCTAAATATCTTAGAATCTTGAACGTTCTTTGAAAAAGACACACATCCTAACACTTATGCAAAATTGATGACTTAGATGTGCAACACATGAAGAAAAGTTTTCTTCAATCAATGAAGAATAACACTCTTAGTGTGAAGAAATTAATGAAGAATTTGATTCTCGTAACCCTACGACAATTGTACGCTGTGTCTGAAATCATCTTTCTTATCTGGTGGGTCACGCCACCACCAAAGTTGAAAATCTTCAATTTGAGTTTTTCCTCGTTTTGAAATTCTTCAGTTTTTCAAATTCTTCAACTTCGCAAAATCTTCACTGTTTCCGTCGTCTTTCTTCATTGATATATATATATATATATATATATATATATATATATATATATATGGGTTTATGTCCTCTACAACATTCACTTATGGCTATTTCTTCAAGTCGCTTTTCGCTAAGTGAATGTGATCGGACCCTTCCCTCTATGCTATACTCAACCCAATCCATTCACAAATTCTTCATGTGCGTTCTATTTTGAAACTCGCTCAAAATCTTCACCGTGTCCTTGACAGCTGAAGAAATTGCAACGGAACTTTAAAACTGATCTTATCCAAACTTTCGCTTTTGCCGCTCAAACCGCTCCGCATCCCACGATGCATTATTCTATTCACCCACGATCGACACGATCTCCACTACACAAGACGTGGGTGACACATGTCGTGAGAAGGAAATGGTCAGGCATGTTCGCCCTAAATCTTGGCGATCCGCTTTTCACCGTGTCTATAAATACCCTCTTCCCTTCCTCACTTCTTTTACTCGCCGACATCTCCTCCCGCCGAGCTCCTCAAACCCTAGCGCCGCCGCTAATCCATCGTCGCCGGTGAGGAAAAGCTTCATCGCTTCGACCTCGTCGCCGACGATTTCGCGCCGACCGCTGAAATCCTCACTCCTCCGCCGCCGTAGCTGTCTTCCTCTGCCAAGTTAGGGCGTGGAAGATCTGAACAGATTTAACTTCCCAACTGTTCTTCTCAGTTCGTCGTGTTCTTCACTTCGGTAATTAAAAGTTACTTTTATTACTCGCTTTGATTCTCAAACCTTCTTGAAAATCTTCAAAGGTTTTTATTCTTCAAATCTTCACACATATGAACACCTCAAATCTCTTGATTCGCTTTCTAAGCAATGATTTTCTTCAAGATTCCTCAATTGTGTGGATCCTCGATCTATACAACTCGAACCTAAGACAAAGAACGCTTAGTGAAATTCTTCAAGGCTCATCTGGTCAAAATCCTCAAAACCTGTTTTTTTAAAACCTTCGAGAACGATATGACCTCTCCAAATTCCTCGCAACTATACTGCATTCACAGTACACATGTCCATTCTTTGAATCCCTAGGTTCTCATCAACTTAACTCATTTGCAGCGTTCTCAAGAAAAACTGCATACTTCTTCAGAGAACTCAATTGTTCAAATTCCTCAACTGAAGAACATGGCAGACGGTAAGAAGCCACAGAAAGGAGGAAAGAAACCTGAGGTTATGACTGCGCTTGAAATCCCTGAGGAAATCTATGCTGACTACTGCACACCGGATGAAGAAAACAAAAATCAACGCAAGGTGCGATTCGTAAGATTGAACGGAGATGGGCACGGGAATGGAGGAATACAGATATGTAACTCCTAAGTACATGAAGAAATTCGCCTTAATCCTCCATGCCCAAGAGCTCCTTTGGCACTGGCTAAGTAGCTGATCCCACAAGCATCAAACGAGGTGAGGACTTTCCGATGAATGGGCTAAACGCCAAGCAAAATTGGCAAAGCAAGCAAAGGAGGCAGTGAAGAAATTCAATGAGGATTCTGCGCTGCACTACCATCGAGGTCTCGGTCAAACCGAGGAAATCCATGCAAAGAAGCCTGCTCATAAGCCAAGTGCTTCACCATCTGCGCCCTCACGGCCAAGTTCCTCAGTGACACCCTCTAAGCAAATTCTCACACTGTTGTTGCTCCACCAAAGTCCTCAACAGCTCCGTCAAAGTCTTCGTCCTCGTGCACTGCTACATGTCAAAGGACTGCTGGTTTTCAATTGCCTCAGCGCTTCGCAAGTTCTCAACCGCTCCCATTTCTTCAATCGCCCGACTCACCAAGACCAAAGCAACAATCGGACGAGGTCCTCGGCCTAGCCCAAAGAAGAAACATGTTGCATTCCATGTGCCTTCGATGATGAAGCATCGATGATGAACTTGGAAATCATCGAGACCGTCAAGAAAAGGCCGCTAGAGCCAAAGGTACATCTGCGTAGCATCGCTGTTGATCCAAGAAAGTCCTCGACTATATTGATCTCTCGCACAAGGATCCCAATACCCCTATGCCCGACCTTCATCGACACCTGGACAAAGTCATATGTTGACTCACTTCATCGCTGAAGAAAATGGAAGTTTGAGAAGGCAAGGAAATCAAAAGGCTCAATATAGGAAGGAGAAATTCTCGAAGAAAAACGTTGTCAAGATGACACCGAGGAGCTTCTCAAGGTCCAGATGAAATTCAAGACCTCAAAGAAAAACTTCGATTCCTATTATGCTGATTGGCAAGGAGCCAAAGTCAGATTTGTGAACCCGACGAAGAATTCACAAATGTTGCAGCCCCGATGCAACATGAAATTCCTCAGTCAAGCCTCAGCCCAACCGATCAAGAACATGCCAAGACCACTGATGACGCTCAGCCCGCTAATGAAAATGCTAGTTCCAGGCTGATGATCCCATTCCAATTACCGAAGAAATTGCTGTGGCACCCACCGAAGGTGCGCTCAAGAAATCGCTCAAGACAGGCAATCGCATCGCTTGCACTCAAGAAATCGAAACACATTCCTCGGCTCCTCCTGCGCCAACTCCAACTCCAATTCTTCCATCTACCGATGTGAAGAAACCAAGGCTGCAGAACGAGCTGCTGTGAAGAAAAGGAAAGCATCATTTGCGTCGATTCTTCTGCGAAGAAAGTGAGGCCTATGACCAGCTCATACGAAAATCCAATTGATGTTGTTCCAATTTCTCCATACCATCAAAGGACGTTGTTCCTTTTGGAGAAGTCTATGAGATCCCAATCGGATCGATGAAGAACATCATTCTGCCGCTTCATCGAGCAGATTGATGAAGAAATTGAAGTGGATGCAATCCTTCAACCCCGCCATTTCTCACCTATGCCTCGGTTCACAACCAAGAGGTGGTGTTGAGGAAATTGAAGATGAAGATGTGGATATTGGATGCACCACACCGGTGATAAATGATGACTTTTGGGAAAGTCCGCATCCCAATACTCCTCTCTTCACCCCGCTCCAACAGATTCCTCGGCCCCTACACAAACAGTCCAAATGGACTCAAGAAACTCAACCCACTGGTTCTCGTGCATGAAGAAATTCCAGCCACTAGTGTTGATGAAACTGCTGCTGCTGATCCTCGATCGATCTGTTGAGGAACAAGAAATTCTCACCAAGAACCTGAACTTGCGATTCTCGAGGTGGTGATGCAACTCATCGACACCCTCCGCCCAAGCAAAAGAATCCGTTTTCAAGCAAGCAAAAGTTCAAGGCTGAAGATTTCTTTGCCGAGCACGTGTTCTTCATCGACTATAATCCATATGATTCGCCGCAGAGGAAGAGGCGTTTCGACTGCCACCAAGCCAACTTCTATTCCTCGGTTTTCAACAAGGATAAAATCTTCGATCATGCTCATATTCCTCATGTGGACATGGAATCGCTGCTGTGCTTTGAGCCAGTCCTCGGTGTTCTTCACGACGCAGACTTCTAAATTTCTGCACCGATATCTGTGGATGGAATGAAGAACTAATTCTCGATTTTATGCAACGCTGCACATCACCGGAGACGTCAAGATGTGAACTCATGGGTCTTAGATTGATGACCTGAAAATACTCACTACAAGGCACCAAGAATCGAATTGCTTCGCGCCCTACCACTCGATCCTCCACTTGATGGTGCACGTCGATCTACAACGAACCGTAACTTTCAAATCACTATATGCAAGTGCCGATGAAGCCTTTGAAGCCAAGGCAGGCCCCAAGAACCAAATTCCTCGTCAAGGAATTATTATATGTGCCTCGCCTGTCTATCGATTCGACGAAGACAATGAGTCCTATCAAAGGCCACGACTCGAACAATGAAGAAGTCGTTGGCATCATGAAGAATATGCTTTTCAACATCATCCATGGCGTTCCGCCAACTTCCATGATTTCTTCATGAGGACTCGCAAACATAGCTATGTCACCATTTGAGCTGAAGCCTTATGCGCCTTTGGATTATGAGATTCATCAGACAAGGTCTTCACTCAATTACAAGGGCGATACTTTGAACCACCGCAGCTACTTGCCTCCGATTGAAGTCCTCAAACGGACATTTACCTCGAGATGATGACAAGGGAAAGGCTATCACAGATCGATGAAGGCATTCGTCCATTGATGGACAGCCAAAGCAAAGCATCCTACTCCACCAATGATGACTCGCCACACATGACTCGGCCGCAAATACCTCTACCAAGCAAAGTCCTCGTTATCAGACTCCGGTGATGATCGATCGTGAGTTACTCCTCGCCTTCATCAAGGTTGATCGAATCATAAATGGGTCAAGCGTCACTTGGTACTTTTCTTCACAACATGACCTCAACACACAATGCGGTGAAGAAAACCACTACTACCTCCATGAAACCTTCAAACGCACTGGCTGTTCTTTCACATGTCTACAAAGTGAAGAAGAACGACGCCAATGGGACTCAAGGAAGAATTTGACTGGTCCGCACCTCCTCCAAGAAATTCAAGAAGGCCAAAGTTCCTTCCTTGGTGGCCAGCTCCTATTCTTCATCTCGCGACACTAATGAAAATGAAGACTTGGAAGACACCGCGCTGGTCCTACTTCAACAAACAACCCCAACAATGTCAAGGCGCTCCGCCTTCAACTTGAAATTCTTCAGAGCGTTAGTCCTCGATTCGATCCTTTTCGTCATTCGATGACAAAGGGGAGAAATTTGAGTTAGTCTTCAAGCCGGTCTAGCTTTTTGCCTATATCTGATAATTTATTCTTGTTAAGTTACAACTCGCTCTTCCAAACTTTTATTGATCGAGTTGTAATCTTAAACCCGATGGTGCTTTTGATACTTTTCATGCATTATGCTCTTGCACTATGCTCGATTCTCTTGAGCTCCTTGAAAATCTTCATAGCAAATCTATTTGAGCTCGATACTCTTGATGCGTTACTTTGCATAACATCAAGCACCATATTTCATCATGCATTTCAAATTCTTCATATTATATGTTAAATGCGTGTATGAATTACAAGATATATGTTAAATGTGCACTCTAAAGACAGGAGCTGTTGTCTCCTTTGACAGTAATGGTTTATACAAACCTACTGCGTGCTCGACGCTGGCAGGTATTTTTGCATCACAAAATTTTGATCATATACCTCAATATTTCCTTACATATGCAGATAAGCGTCACATGCCGGCTGGCGACCCAAGACGCCGTGGCAGTTTAAGAATTTGTGATTGCAGGCAAAATAAATTGAAGGTTTCGGTTATTCAATCAAAAGTATCGGCACCTCTGCGCGAAGGATGCAGACTAAAGGCATAAAGGCATATTCGAAAACAAATGTGCTGGCTATTCTATTACAAGGCCTTCCAAGGCCCGATATTTCGCATGGCGTTATGACTAGCAGCTTCTGATGCATCAACCGCTTGACGGATTAAGCTTCCTCGCCGGGTTGACGGAGGAAGATGGGTCGTCTGGCGTCGGTTCAGCTTCTTCCTCTTCATCACCCAAGGGCCGGAAGTCATTGGTAGACCAATCAATCCGTTTAAACTCGAAGATGCCTCTTCACTTATAAGCTCAGCGGATCAACGTCGTGGGCATAAGTGTGCTTACGGATTGGAGGAACAAGGTTATGCACTTCTGGAATGACAAATTCAACCCGTCTATTGTTTGCATCATAAAAGAGCGGTGAACCGCCAGTTGGCTTCGCTGCCGCTTGACTCGCCAGAGGACGCATTTCCTTTGTTATTCGCTTGAGGGCGCCATTATCAAAGGCTTCGCCGCTTTCTTGAGCGCTGGGAAACTCTTGGCTATGTCACCGGATCAAGGTCCGCTATCCACGCCTTTGCGCGAAGTTAGAGCCAATAAAGTGCCAGCCGGGTCATGGATCGCTTCAACTCTTCGTTGTGCCGAATCATGGATAGTCGGTCCAACAGATCTTTGATCAAGGACGAGCTGTGTTATCACACGACGTAGCACATATGACTCATTGGGTGCCGGTATACACCTGCTCAATCAGCGTAGGCGGCCTTGAGCTTCTTTCGCATATCGAGCCAGATGAGCAATACGCTTCCCTATACGGTTTAAGACAGCTCAGTTAAACCGGCAAAATATCAAAACGGAATAGTGATCGGTGAAAATTTCTTACCAAAGATTGTAGAGGTCATGGCATTAATTTGGCGCTTTAGTCCGGTGAGCTCTTCATCACGGTTTAAGAGCCGCTTCAAAGATCTTCCGCCTGCTTTATCAAACCAGCCTTCTCGTGTCCCAGCTTGGCCTGCTCGGATTTATACCACTCCTTTAGCTGTTCCATAGTGGTCAAGGCGGTTTTCAATTCATCCTTGGCCTTGGTGGTTTCGCTTGTTGAGTCTCATTGGCACGAAGGTCCTTGAGTTGTACGGTTTGTTGGTATATCTCACTCGATAACAAATGGATCACGTTAGTTGTTTCATTATGAAGTCCCAAGCTCAACATGTATTCAACTTGGCACTTGGGGCTAATGGCTAGTTGATCTCAGCTTGCTATGGGGATACAAAGTTAAGTCCTAGTTTAACTATGCTAAGTTGAACCGGCCCTTGGGGGCTACAGCACTGAAATTTAAGGCGTGTGAGTTTTATACTAAGTCCCGGTTTAACTATGCTAAGTTGAACCGGCCCTTGGGGGCTACTACACAACAAAAGTACAAGGGAGGCATAACTTCTTACCTCATAGCGTTCCTTCATACATTCACTGCATCGCTTCAAGTCACGACCGTGTAGAGTCGATTCGTAGTCGGAGTGAAGTTCTTGGGCGAGAAGTTGTTATAAGCTGAAAGATTGGTTTTTCCCTTCTCTTTACTCATGGTAGTGGACTCTTCCTTGGCGCTGTGTTTTGCTAAAGCGACCGAATGGCCAGGGGCGGTGTAGGCGGTGCCCGTCACTACGACATCATCATTTTTGGCCGGGCTGGCCGGATTGGCATTCTTCTTTGGGCTTGGTGTTTTCATACTCAGGCTCGGCGGTTCAACAATTACGACCCGCTCCGTTGCAGGACTCGGTGGAGCATTATGTGAGGTTTCCACTTGGGCATCCGGTTCAAATTCTGGCGGATCAGCGTTGTCGTCTTGGTTCAACCCGGCAGAGCTGTTTTTAGCAACTTCAGGATTTTCGACATGCTGCTCTGGGGTGTTCTCCGAATCAACGTCCACAGTAGGATCAAGGGTTTTCGCTTTCTTACTCAAGCGAGCCTTGGTACTGCAACGTTCAGAATTAGAGTAAGATAAACCGACCAATGCGAAGATAAACCGATGGACCCAAAGATGTATTATGCTTACCCCAAAGAACTTTAAGAGGAGGCAGTTGAGTGGTTGACGAACCGCCGATGAGTTGGAAGAGGCCTGATAATTCGGTCGACGGATTGAGAGGACATCGAAGAAACCTTTCAAAGGATAACGCCAGAGAACAAATCACCTCGGACGACGCTCGGGTTGGTGTATCGTAAACCGGACGATGTAATTTGTTGACCATCGTGCCGGGTCGCACGGGCGCTCTTCACTGTTGTGTCTTCAAAGAAAGGTTTGATTCAAATGAGCACAGTGTGAGATTTTTCACTTTCCGGACTGGCGGCGAATTCTTTTAACCGCACAAGATCAGATTCGAAGAAAGAAGGATTACCTCAACGGATCGGCATGACCGGCTTCGCGTCATCCCGGAATTAAAATTGTCAATAAGATGAAGGATAAAAGGACAAGATAAATCAAGCTTTACCTCGCTTCGAATCTTCGCCTTCCGCGGATCGTAAGACTTGGCGGTTTCCTCTTACCAGCTTTCTTGGTGGTCTTAGACTTTACACGAGGAACCCGGGCCGGTTTGGTTCGTTTCCAGAAGGAGCTGTTAGCCTGAGAAGTAAAAAGGATTAATATATATCAATAAGGCATTAATACCAGAAGAGCGGTGAGCGGAGCCTTACCGCAGGCGGTTTGTTGGCAACACAGAATGGGGCCAACCCGGTTTGGCTGCAGACGGAGATCGGCTCATCAAGCATCTTCTTCACTGCCTCAGTGACTTCAAGCTCAGTTATTGGTAGCTCGTGACGTCTTTGAGGGTCTTGGACGCTACCAGTGTATTCATGCATCAATCCGGGGCGGCGGCTTAATGGCAAGATGCCCCAAGAAACCCAACATCGAACAAGGTCGATACCAGTTAAGCCATTGGCCATTAGAGCCCGGAGTTTGACAATTTGAGGTGCAAAATTCTTCCGTTCTGCGGCGGTCAAGCGTAAAGGCAATGGGTGATGGTTGCTGAGCCGGTGAGGGCGGTAGCCCGGCAAGGGGTTCTCGCTGTTAGGAGCGGTATTCCGGCAATAGAACCAGGTTTGGTTCCAATCTTTTGGATGGCTATGGTGTTTTGCGTGAGGAAAGTCTACTTCCTTCCTTTTCTGGATTGAAACGCCACCCAGTTCCGTGTTGGGACCATCCGAAAACTCCGTACGGCGGTTCAAATGAAAGAAATCCCGGAACAGCTCCACAGATGGTTCTTCTTGAAGATAGACTTCACAGAAAACTTGGAAATTGCATATATTGGATACAGAGTTCGGACCAATATCTTGTGGATGGAGTTGAAAACTTGCAAGGACATCCCGGAAGAATTTTGATCCGGCGGCTGAATCCCGGTCTAAGTGCTGCATAAATACAATTACTTCTCCTTCTCGAGGTTCAGAGGGCATTCGCATCCTAACACGCCAATGGAGGACATTTTGGAGGCTAAAGCGCGGTGGTGACGATCCATTGAGTTGCGCCTCGATGATCTTGGATCGACCCAATTGCAAGCTGAGAATTGTTTGGCCATTCCGGAAGAAGAAACTGAAAAGGAAAGTAAAAACGGTTCACCGTTAACGGTTCGTATTATTATACAATGTTAAACCGACAATTTGGCGGTCAGTTCCAAAATCCGTTTAATCGAGGACTAATGGAGTATGGCGGATTAGCTATCAAAATTTAACCGCCAAGAGACAGAATCGAAAATCTGCTAAGTATGGACAGAAACAAGTTTCACATATGAACGGAGTTAATTTGGATCTACCGAAGATTCAGTAAGGAAAAATTTCTGCGACCCATGCAAGTCTTATAAAGGGCAGGAAAGTTCGTGCGTTCTAACAAGAGGGTCTGAACAAAAAGAAAGATGTGCAAAGTACTAAACTGACGGCGGAGCAGTTACTACACAGGATATATGCTACGGTTTGACTAAAAAGCCATGGCAGAGCAGGTATGAAGAAACTAGGGTTGAACACCTATGAACGACGAGATGAACAGAAGCCTCAAGATGCAGATCTAGGGCATGAGGAGGGGCCTTACCCTATGCACAGAACAGCGGAGGAGCGCCGAGAGTCTCTGGTACAACCAGGTTGATGCAGCGGCCTTGCACTGATGCGGCGTTCAGAGGTCGGAGGCGACGGCGGAGCTTCAGAGCTGGAGCGTCGCGAGGAAGAAGAAGCGCCGAAGGAGGAAGAAGAGAAAGGGCCTTCCGGTCTATTTATAAGGAAACGGAGTAATTAACAGGCGCGAGAATCGAGGAGTTGAAAGCGGCGGACGGCGCAGCGGTCGCCTCGATTTCCGGGATAGTATTAAATGAAGGGAATCTTACTGTTTGGGCTTCCTTATTAAAGATGACATCAAGATGCTCTGTTGCTGTGGTCGGAGGATGACGTCACGGCGGTTCAAGCAGATGGCGGTTTACGAAATATGAAGGAAGATATTCAGAGTTTCTAAGATGTTGAAGATTAACATGAATAGGTTCAAGTCAATCTGGGGCCTAATGTTGGGGATGTAACTACTGAATATAAACCGCCCTGAAGGGGCCGGTTTACCCTGGGCCATAATTAGGGCCCACGAAGGCTCCAAGGGTGGCGATGACCGTTGAGACTAGAGGCCCGGAGCCCAGGGGCGAATTAGGGCCCATAATGGTAAAACCGCCTTAACCATGTAACTTGTGTTGTAAGATAAGAGAAAGGAGAGACCGAGCCGACACTTGTATGAGCTGCCTCGGGACTCAGAGACCGGCCGGACGCCAACCCGTGTATATAAGGGGACGACCCGGCGGTTTAGGGACAGACAACCACAATTCAAGGCTTAGGCGGCTATTGCTCCCTAGCCGCCAAATCATATCAATCCCATCACAAACTAGACGTAGGCTTTTACCTTCATCAAGGGGCGAACTAGTATAAACTCGTGTCTTTGCGCCCGCTTTAACCCCTCTAAGTTAACCCGTACGATGGCCCCGCGACTAAGTCCTTTCATGAGGACATCTGCCGTGACAATTCCACGACATTAGGCGAGTACGGAACTGCAGCTAAGCCCCCGAGTGAGAGGGTTGCTCTTCACTCAGTGTGGTTTCTTGAACTTAGGTGAGTACGAGACTGCAGCTAAGCCCCTGAGTGATAGGTTTGCTCTTCACTCGGAGGGATTTTCTGAACTTAGGAGAGTACGAGACTGCAGCTATGCCCCCGAGTGAGAGGCTTGCTCACCACTCGGTGGGATTTTTGAACTTAGGCGTAGTACAAGACTGCAGCTAAGACCCCGAGTGAGAGGTTTTCACCACTGTGGGATTTCTTGAACTTAGGTAGCACGAGATCAGCAGCTAAGCCCCGAGTGAGAGGTTTGCTCACCACTCGGTGGGATTTCTTGAACTTAGGCGAGCACGTGATCTGCAGCTAAGCCCCCGAGTGAGAGGTTTGCTCACCACTCGGTGGGATTTCTTGAACTTAGGCGAGTGCGAAACTGCAGCTAAGCCCCTGAGTGAGAGGGTGGCTCTTCACTCGGTAGGATTTTTTGAACTTAGGCGAGTACGAGACTGCAGCTAAGCCTCCAAAGGAGAGGCTTGGTCACCACCGTGGGATTTTTGAACATAGGCAAGCACGAGACTATAGCTAAGCCCCGAGTGAGAGGCTTGCTCACCACTCTGTGGGATTTTTGAACTTGGGCGTAGTATGAGATCAGCAGCTAAGCCCCCGAGTGAGAGGTTTGCTCACCACTCGGTGGGATTTCTTAAACTTAGGCGTGTACGAGACTGCAGCTAAACCCCCGAGTTAGAGGTTTTCTCAGCACTCGGTGGGATTTCTTGAACTTAGGCGAGTACGAGACTACAGCTAAGCCCCCGAGTGAGAGGTTTGCTCACCACTCGGTGGGATTTCTTGAACTTAGGCGAGTACGGAACTGCAGCTAAACCCCCGAGTGAGAGGGTTGCTCTTCATTCGGAGGGATTTCTTGAACTTAGGCGAGCACGGAACTGCAGCTAAGCCCCCGAGTGAGAGGGTTGCTCTTCACTCGGTGGGATTTTTTTAACTTAGGCAAGTACAAAACTGCAGCTAAGCCCCCGAGTGAGAGGCTTTCTGTAACGCCCCCGATGCGGCTATATCTCCCACATGTCGAGGCACGACTTAGAGGCATAACCGCATTGAAAGCAATGTCGCAAGTGAGGTAATCTTCACACGACCCATGTAATAAATAAGGGAAAAGATACATATTTGGCTTACAGTCGCCACTTCACACAATACATAAATAAACATCCATCATTCAGAGTACACTCAAGGTCCGACTACGGAACCAAAATAAAAGAAGATACCCCAAATGCTACACAGATCCCGAATCGTCCCAACTGGGCACCACTATCGATCATCAGGAAAGACACATAGTAATCCACCACGCCTCGTCGAACTCCCAGCTTGAGCTCGGCTGAGTCACCTGACCGGCCTCGCCGGAACCTCGCAACTGTTTTGAAGTATCTGTGAGTCACGGGACTCAGCAATCTCACACCGCGAGATCAAGACTATTTAAGCTTATAGGAAGGACAGAGTAGTAAAGTGGAGCTGCAGAAGTTTACTAGCATATATGGTGGCTACATCGCAAAAGAGAGAGCGAGAAGAGGAGCAAAGCACGGTCGTGAAACTAGTAGCGATCAAGAAGTGATCTGAACTACTTACGCCGACATAACTCCAACATCCGTGTTCACTTCCCGGACTCCGCCGAGAAGAGACCATCACGGTTACACACGCGTTGATGTGTATTTTATTTGAGGTCAACTTTGGGTTTTCTACAACCGACATTAACAAATTCCCATCTGCCTCATAACCATGGGCACGGCTTTGAAAGATATTACCCGCAGGGTGTCCCAACTTAGCCCATTATAAGCTCTCACGGTCAACGAAGGATATTCTTCTACCGGAAGACCCGATCAATCTCGAATCCCGGACTACAAGACATTTCGACAAAGAATAAAACAAGACCAGCAAAGCTGCCCGACAGCCGACAAATCCCGATAGGAGCTGCACATATCTCGTTCTCGTGGCACATCCGGATGAGCAGTCCATACAACTAAAACCAGACCTCAAGTTGCCTTGAGGGGCGCTGCACAGGTTCTAGTTCGGGCCAGCACTCAAGGAGCACTGGTCCGGGGTTAAATAAAGATGACCTCGGGCTTGCGTAAAACCCGGGAAAAGGCTTAGGTGGCAAATGGTAAAACCAATGTTGGGCCTTGCTGGACGAGTCTTATTCAAAGCGAACTGTCAAGGGGTCCCATAAATCACCCAACCGTAAGGAACGCTAAATCAAGGAACATAACACCGTATGACGGAAACTAGGGTGGCAAGAGGAACAAAACACTGCATAAGGCCGAGCCTTCCACCCTTTACCAAATATATAGATGTATTAAATATAGCAGATATATATTGTGATATCCCCAACAAGTAAACATGTTCCAAAGAGGAACAGCATCTCCATGTTCCAACAAGGAACAAACTTCAGCTTCACCTGCAACTAGCAACGCTATAAGAGGGCTGAGCAGAGCGGTAACATAGCCAATCAACGGTTTGCTAGGAAAGGATGGTTATCGGCTGACATGGCAATATGGGTGGCATGATATAGCAAGTGGTAGGCATCGCAGCATAGGCATAGCAAAAGAGCGAGCAACTAGCATAGCAAAGATAGAAGTGATTTCGAGGGTATGGTCATCTTGCCTGCAATGTTCTCAGAGTTGTTGAAAGCTTGATCCTCGTAAGCGTTCTCAACAGGTTCCTCATTCACGTACTCGTCTCCCGGCTCTACCCAAAGCAACACAAACAAAGGAACCACAATAAATCACGGTGCAATGCACAATCAACATGATGCAAAACATGACATGATATGAAATGCATGACATGGACAAAATGCAAAAAGGAGAAAGACCCAACCACGGAGGGAATATCATATCACAATGCCGAAAATGGCAAGAGTTGGAGTTACAAATGGAAAGTTACTTCCGGGGTGTTACACTTTCTCACCAATTGGTGGGATTTTTGAACTTAGGCGAGTATGAGACTGCAGCTAAGCCCCCGTGTGAGAGGTTTGCTCACCACTCGGTGGGATTTCTTGAACTTAGGCGAGTACGAGACTGCAGCTAAGCCCCAGAGTGAGAGGTTTGCTCACCACTCGGTGGGATTTCTTGTACTTAGGCGAGTACGAGACTGCAGCTAAGCCCCCGAGTGAGAGGTTTGCTCACCATTCGGATACTCGGAACGGAGGTGATCCTCGCGCTCCCAGGTAGCTTCTCGGTCGGAATGGTGTGACCACTTCACTTTCAGGAATTTGATTGACTTGTTGCGAGTCTTGCGCTCGGTTTCTTCAAGAATAGCAACGGGGTGCTCATGATAAGAGAGATCTTCTTGAAGGTCAATCTCTTGAAGTTGATAGTGCGCTCAGAGTCTTGAAGCACTTGCGAAGCTGTGACACGTGAAACACATCGCACGCTTGCAAAGTTGGATGGAAGCTCGTTGATAGGCTAGATCGCCTCTTTTGCCAATGATCTTGAAAGGACCCACGATCTAGGGGCAAGCTTCCTTTGATACCGGGCGACGAGTGCCTTTCATTGAGAGGCGTGGAGGTAGACATGGTCTCCGATTTCAAAAGCTACATCACGGTGCTTATCATCATAATAGCTTTTCGGCGCGATTGCGCTGCTTTGAGATTCTCACGAATGACTTGGCACATTTCTACCGCTTCGCGGATCAAGTCATTGCCAAGAAGTTGGCGCTCACCTATCTCAAACCAATTGAGAGGAGTACGGCACTTTCGCCATAGAGAATTTCGAATGGGGCCTTGCCCGAACTCGCTGGAAGTTGTTGTTGTAGGAGAACTCGCATATGGAAGACAATCTTCCCACTTCATACCGAAGAAATGACACAAGCCCCGAGCATGTCTTCAAGGATTTGATTAACTCGCCGACTTGGCCACTTGTTTGAGGATGGAATGTGTGCTGAAACGAATGTTGGTGCCCATGGCCTTCAAAAGAATCCCAAAACTTGGAGGTAAAAATGCTGCCACGGTCTCAAGAGATCACTTGAGGAATGCCGCAAAGAGACAATCTCGAGGTGTATAGCTCGCCAACCGAGCTGCTGTGATGGATTCTTTGATAGGAAGAAAATGAGCCACTTTAGTAAGCTTGTCAATGACAACGAAGATAGCATCATTTCCACGCTTGGACTTTGGAAAGCCACCACTAAGTCCATTTCAATATGATCAAACTTCCATTCGGAATAGCAAGTGGTTGGAGGAGATCACTGGTCTTTGGTGTTCGCTTTCACTCTTCTCGCAGACATCACACTCATTCACGAATTGAGCAATTTCTCGCTTCATTCGAGTCCACCAATATGACTGCTTGAGGTCATGGTACATCTTCGCATTTCCAGATGAATGGATAGAAGCGAATTGTGAGCCTCGCTCATAATGACTTTTCTCATATCACCCTTAGGAACCACAATCCGTCCTCAAAGAAAAGAGTGTCTTTGTCATCAATGTGGAAGCACTTATACTTGAAATGCCCTTGTCGATACCACGCTTCACCTTTTTCACCATGGCATCCGAAGTTGAGCCTCACGAATCTGATCTTCCAAAGTAGGAGAGACTATGAGGTTGGCAAGAAAGCCTTGAGGAACAACTTGAAGATTCAGCTATGGAACGCCTCACGAGATCCATTTGAAAGGGCTTGAGGATTAGACTGCATTGCATAAACCTTCCTGCTCAAAGCATCTGCAATGACATTGGCCTTGCCCGAGTATATTCAATACTTGGGTTGTACTCTTGAATCATTTCACCCATCGAGTCCGCCTCGAGGTTGAGGTTGGGTTGAGGAAGATGTACTTGAGACTCTTGTGATCGGTGAAAATGTCCACTTTCCTTCCCAACAAGAGATGTCTCCATGTAATCAATGCATGGACAATCGCCGCCAACTCAAGATCGTGAGTGGGGTAGTTCTTCTCGTTGGGCTTCAATCAAGCGAGAGGTATAAGCCACAACTCTCTTCTCTTGCATTAACACAAGACCGAGACCTTGAAGAGAAGCATCACGAGAAAACTTCAAATGGCTTGGATTCATCCGAGGAGTCAAGACAGAGCTGTGACGAGTTTCTCTTTGAGAGTATTGAAAGCAACGCCACACTCGGGAGACCGACATACTTCACATGCTTCGAGAAGGTTGGAAAGAGGCTTTGCAATCTTGGAGAAGTTCTCAACGAATCTTCGCAATAGCTTGCAAGACCAAGAAAATCATGGAGCTGCTTGACATTCGAGGAGGTTCCCAATTCACAATTGCGGACACCTTCTCGGGATTAACACGATGCCCTTGGCGGAGATTATATGACCAAGATAAAGCACTTCATCAAGCCAAAATTCACATTTGGAGAACTTAGCATAGAATTGGTACTCTCTGAGCTTGTCTAGCACCAATCGCAAATGTTTGGCATGATCTTTCTTATTCTTGGAGAAGACCAAAATATCATCAAGATAGACCAAGACGAATTCATTGGTGTAGGGGTTGAATATGAAGTTCATCATTCGAGAGAATGTTGGAGGAGCATTGACGAGGCCGAAAGACATGACAGTATATTCATAAGAACCAAAGCTTGTTCTGAATGCTGTCTTGGGAATATCTTGTTCACGAATGCGAATCTGATGATACCCCATACGAAGGTCAAGCTTGGAGAACATCAGAGCACCTTTGAGTTGCTCGAAAAGCTCATTGATGTTGGGAAGTGGATACTTGTTCTTGATTGTCTTCTTATTCAATGGACGGTAATCGACGAAAGTCGGTCCGCGCCATCCTTCTTCTAGACAAAAGAACACCACAACCCCAAGGAGATGAACTCGGTCCGATCAAACCTGACGCCTTGTTCATCAAGTCGCTTCTTCAATTCCTTCAGCTCATCAGTCCAAGCTTGTATGGACGCTTGCAACGGGTTCAAAGGCTGTGCTCAAGATCGATAACTAACTCAATCGGCCGATGAGGAGGCATACCCGAAGCTCTTTCCGAAAGACATCTTGGTACTCATGTTTAATCGAATCGAGAGATAGCATTCACTTCGCCCTTCTCATTGAGAGAAAACAACCGAATGGTTTCATCACGAAGCGCATAGATGATCACATCATTAGAAGAGTGAGTCAATTGAATTTCTGGCGGCACAATCAAGCTGAGCTTTAGCTTGATAAAGCCACCCATTCCGAGAATAAGATCAATATCGAGTCACCAAGGACAATTGGTTTAGAAAGAAATCTATAGTCGCCCATCTTGATAGAGACATTAGGAGCAACCAAACTAGAATTCATAAGCCTTCCGGAGAAACAACTTGCATAACTTTGGACAGAATCTCTGCTTCAACATTGTGCTTTGATGCAAAAGGATATGACATGAAAGAATGCGATGCACCAAGATCAAATAAGACTTTGCAGAATATCATTACACGTGGGTGACACATGTCGTGAGAAGGGAAATGGTGAGGGCATGTTAAATCCTAAATCTTGGCGATCCGTTTTTCACCGTGTCTATAAATACCCTCTTCCTTCCTCACTTCTTTTACTCTGCTCGACATCTCTCACTCGAGCTCCTCAAACCCTAAGCGCCGCCAATCCATAAATCGCCGGGTGAGGAAAAGCTTCTTTATAAACCTCGTCGCCCGCCATGCCTCAACCGTGAAATCCTCACTCCATGCTTGCCGTAGCTGTCTTCCTCTGCCAAGTTAGGCGTGGAAGATCTGAGCAGACGAACTTCCCAACTGTTCTTCTCGTTGTACGTGTTCTTCTTGGGTAATTAAAGTTACTTTTATTACTACGCTTTGATTCTCAAACCTTCTTGAAAATCTTCAAGGTTTTTATTCTTCAAATCTTCACATATGAACACCTCAAATCTCTTGATTCGTTTCTCTAAGCAATGATTTTCTTCAAGATTCCTCAATTGTGGATCCTCGATCCTATACAACTCTGGAACCTAAGACAAAGAGCGCTTAGTGAAATTCTTCAAGACTCATCTGGTCAAATCCTCAAAACCTGTTTTTTAAAACCTACGAAACATATGACCTCTCCAAATTCCTTAACTATACTCATTCACGGTACACATATCCATTCTTTGAATCCCTAGGTTCTCATCAACTTAACTCATTTTGGCGTTCCTCGAAGAAAAACTGCATACTTCTTGGAAGAACTCAATTGTTCAAATTCCTCAACTAAGAACATGGCAGGGCGGTAGAAGCCACGAAGGAGAAAGAAACACAGGTTGTTATGCGTTTGAAATCCACGAGGAAATCTATCTGACTCTTGCGGATGAAGAAAACAAAAATCAGCATAAGGTGCGTATTCGGAAGATTGAGCGGAGATGGGCACGCAGGAATGGAGGAATCTGGATATGTAACTCCTAAGTACATGAAGAATTAAGCTCTTAATCCTCCATGCCAAGAGCTCCTTTGGCACACTGGCTAATGGCTGATCCCAAAGCATCAAGCGAGGTGAGGACTTTCACGATGAATGGGCTAGCGCCAACAAAATTGGCAAAACAAGCAAAGAGGCGGTGAAGAAATTCAATGAGGATTCTGCCATTGCTACTACTTTGGTCTCGGTCGAACCGAGGAAATCCATGCAAAAGAAGCTGCTCATAAGCCAAGTGCTTCACCATCTGCGCCCTCACGGCCAAGTTCCTCAATGACACCCTCTAAGCAAATTCCTCTGTATTCTGCTCACCAAAGTCCTCAACAGCTCCGTCAAAGTCTTACGTCCTGTGCTTTTGGCTACATGTCAAAGGACTGCTGGTTTCTCAATTGCCTCGGTGTACAGGTTCCTCAACAGCTCCCATTTCTTCATTTCACTTGAAGACCAAAGCAACAATGGGCGAGGTCCTCGGCCTAGCCAGAAGAAACATGTTGCATTCCATGTGCCTCCGATGATGAAGCATCGATGATGAACTTGAAATCATCGAGGCAAAAAGAAAAAGGCGCTAGAGCCAAAAGTAGTACATGCCACTTCTTTGTTGGATCAGAAGAAAGTCCTCGACTATATTGATCTACGCACAGAGGATCCCAATACCCCTATGCGACCTTCATCGACACAGACAAAGTCATATGTTGACTCACTTCATCGCTGAAGAAAAATGGAAGTTTGAGAGGCAAGGGAAATCAAAAAGGCTCAATATAGGAAGGAGAATTCTGAAGAAAAGCGTTGTCAAGATGACACGAGGAGCTTCTCAGGTCGGTGAAATTCAAGACCTCGGCAAAACTTGATTCCTATTATCTTTGATTGGCAGGAGCCAAAGTCAGATTTGTGAACACGTGAAGAAATTCACAAATGTTGCAGCGATTGCAACATAAAATTCCTCGGTGAAACCTCAGCCCAACCATTGAAGAACATGCCAGCCTTCGTGATGCGTTCACAGCTAATGAAAATGCTAGTTCGGGCTGATGATCCCATTCCAGCCGGCGAAAGAAATTGCGAGGCACCCACGGTGGTGCGCTGAAAGAAACTACTCAAGAGCAGAATATTTGCGCCAGTTGCTTTGAAAGCGAAACATTCCTCGGCTCCTCCTGCGCCAACTCCAACTCCAATTCTTCCATCTACCTCGATGTGAAGAAAACCAAAATTTAGAGCAGCTGCGTGAAAAAAGAAAGCATCATTTGCGTCGATTCTTGATTTGCGAAGAAAGTGAGGCCTATGACCAGCTCATCGAAAATCAATTGATGTTGTTCAATTTCCTCCATACCATCAAAGGGCGTTGTTCCTTTTGGAAGTCTATGAGATCCCAATCGGATCGATGAAGAACATCATTCTTTGCTTCATCGAGGCAGATTGATGAAAAATAAGTGGATGCAATCCCTTCAACCCCGATCATTCCTCACCTATGCCTCGGTTCACGGTGAAGAGGTGGTGTTGAGAAGTGAAGATGAAAGATGTGGATATTGGATGCACCACCTTTGGTGATAAATGATGACTTTTGGGAAATCGCATCCCAATCTCCTCTCTTCACCCGCTCAACAGATTCCTCGATCCCTACACAACAGTCCAAATGGACTACGAAGAAACTCAACTTCAGTTACATGCATGAAGAAATTCCAGCCACTAGTCTTGAGAAGCTACTGCTGCTGATCCTCAATTTGCATCTGTTGAGAACAAGAAATTCCTCGACTGAAGAACTGAACTTGCGATTCCTGGGTGGTGATGCAACTCTTGACACCCTACCTTGAAGCAAAAGAATCCGTTTTCAAGCAAGCAAAAGTTCAGGCTGAAGATTTCTTTGCGACACGTGTTCTTCATGACTATAATCCATATGATTACGCTTTCGCGATGGAAGAAAGCGTTTACGGACTGTGACCAACTTCTATTCTCGATGCTCTTCAACAAGATAAAATCTTGATCATGCTCATATTCCTCATGTGGACATGGAATCGCTGCAGGCTTTGAGCGATCCTCGGTGTTCTTCACTTGCGGGACTTCTAAATTTCTGCTTGATATCATGGTGGAATGAAGAACTAATTCTTGATTTTATGCAACGCTGCACATCACTAGGAAATGAGAAGATGTGAACTCATGGGTCTTAGATTGGATGGTGAAAATACTCACTACAAGGCACCAACAAGCTGAATTGCCCGTGCCTACCACTCGATCCTCCACTTGATGGTGCCGTCGTATCTATGACGAGAACTTTCAAATCACTATATGCAAGTCTTGATGAAGCCTTTGAAGCAAAAGGCAGGCCCAAGAACCAAATTCCTCGTCAAGGGGTTATTATAATGCTCGCACATGTCTATGATTCGGCGAAGACAATGAGTCCTATCAAAACCCGACTTCGAACAATGAAAATCGTTGGCATCATGAAATATGCTTTTCAACATCATCCATGGCGTTCCGTCTTCCATGATTTCTTCATGAGGACTCACGAAACATAGCTATGTCACCATTTGTTTGAAGCCTTATCGCCTTGGATTATGAGATTCATCGGGACAAGGTCTTCACTCAATTACAAAGGCGATACTTTGAACCACGCAGCTACTTGCCTCCGATTGAAGTCCTCAAGCGGACATTTACCTCGAGATGATGACAAGGGAGGCTCTTTTGCTGTGATCGATGAAAACATTACGTCCATTGGATAGACGGTTTTAACTTGACATCCTACTCCACCAATGATGACTACACCACATGGCTCGGCCATAAATACCTCGGTCAGCAAAGTCCTCAAGCCTCGCACGGTGATGGTGATCGTGAGTTACTCCTCGGTCTTCATCGGAAGGTTGATCGTAATCATAAATGGGTCAGCGTCGACGGTACTTTTCTTCACAACATGACCTCAACACACAATGCGGTGAAGAAAAACCACTACTACCTCCATGAAACCAACTAAGCCTTTTGGGCTGTTCTTTCACATGTCTGATGAAAGAAGAAGCGGCGTCAATGGGACTCAAGGAAGAATTTGGTGGTCGCACCTCCTCAGAAGAAATTCAAGAAGGCCAAAGTTCCTTCCTTGGTGGCCAGCTCCTATTCTTCATCTCGCGACACTAATGAAAATGAAGACTTGGAAGACACATGGCGGTGGTCCTACTTCAACAAACAACCCCAACAATCTGGCGCTCCGTCTTCAACTTGAAATTCTTGAGGCGTTAGTCCTCGATTTCGATCCTTTTAGTCATTCGATGACAAAGGGAGAAATTTGAGTTAGTCTTCAAGCGGGTCTAGCTTTTTGCCTATATCTGATAATTTATTCTTGTTAAGTTACAACTCTCGTTCTTAGAAACTTTTATTGGATCGAGTTGTAATCTTAAACCCGATGGTGCTTTGATACTTTTCATGCATTATGCTCTTGCACTATGCTCTGATTCTCTTGAGCTCCTTGAAAATCTTCATAGCAAATCTATTTGAGCTCTGATACTCTTGATGCGTTACTTTGCATAACATCAAGCACCATATTTCATCATGCATTTCAAATTCTTCATATTATATGTTAAATGCGTGTATGAATTACAAGATATATATTAAATGTGCACTCTAAAAGGCGAGGGCTGTTGTCTCCTTTGCGATAATGGTTTATACAAACCTCTGCGTGCTAAACGTATTTGGCGGTATTTTGCATCACAAAATTTTGATCATATACCTCAATATTTCCTTACATATCACGAGATAAGCGTCACATGCGGCTGGCGACCCAAAGCAAAATGGCGATTTAAAATTTGTGATTGCGGGCAAAATAAATTGAAGGTTTGGTTATTCAATCAAAAGTATCGGCACCTCTGCGCGAAGGATGCGGACTAAAGGCATAAAAGCATATTCGAGAAACAAATGTGCTGGCTGTATTCTATTACAAGGCCTTCCAAGGCCCGATATTTCGTATGGCGTTATGACTAGCGACTTATGCATCAACGCCAGCGGATTAAGCTTCTCGCCGGGTTGGCGTGAGGAAGATGGAGTCGTCTGGCGTCGGTTCGACTTCTTCCTCTTCATCACCCAAGGGCGGAAGTCATTGGTAGACCAGTCAATCGGTTTAAATCTGAAAGACAGCCTCTTCACTTATAAGCTCGGCCGGATCAGCGTCGAGGGCATAAGTGTGCTTCGGATTGGAGGAACAAGGTTATGCATACGGAACGACAAATTCAACCCGTCTATTGTTTGCATCATAAAAAGCGGTGAACACCGGGTTAACCACCTGCCCGAGTTGATTTCGCCGGAGAGCGCATTTCCTTTGTTATTAGTTTGAGGCGTCATTATCAAAACCGCCCGTTTTCTTGGTTGAAACTCTTGGCTATGTCGGCGGATCAAGGTCCGCTATCACGCCTTGGCGCGAGTTAGAAACCAATAAAGTGCCGGCCGGACGCGGATCGTTTCAACTCTTCAAGTTGTGCGGAATCATGGATGATCGGTCCAGCGTATCTTTGATCAGAGGCGGACTGTGTTATCATCTGACGTAGCACATATGACTTCATTGGGTGCGGTATACAGATTGCTCAATCAAGTGTGAAGCGGCCGAGCTTCTTCGCATATCAGCGAGATGAGCAATCGTTTCCCTATACGGTTTAAGACAGCTCGAGTTAAAGCGGCAAAAATATCAAAAGCGGAATAGTGATCGGTGAAAAATTTCTTACCAAAGATTGTAGAGGTCATGGCATTAATTTGGCGCTTTAGTCGAGTGAGCTCTTACATCGCGGTTTAAGAGCAACGCTTGACATCTTCGCCCGTTTTATCAAACCAGCCTTCTCGGTGTCGGTTGGCCTTTCGGTTATACCACTCCTTTAGCTGTTCCATAGTGGTCAAAGGCGGTTTCAATTCATCCTTGGCCTTGGTGGTTTCTGCTTGTTGAGTCTCAGTTAGCACGAAGGTCCTTGAGTTGTGCAGGTTTCTTTGGTATATCTCCTCGATAACAAATGGATCCGTTAGTTGTTTCATTATGAAGTCCCAAGCTCAACACGGTATTCAACTTGGCACTTGGGGGCTAATGGCTAGTTGATCTCAACTTGCTATGGGGATACAAAGTTAAGTCCTAGTTTAACTATGCTAAGTTGAACCCGGCCCTTGAGGAACTCTGACACTGAAATTTAAAGGCGTGTGAGTTTTATACTAAGTCGGTTTAACTATGCTAAGTTGAACCCGGCCCTTGAAAGCTACTACACAACAAAAGTACAAGGAGAGCATAACTTCTTACCTCATAGCGTTCCTTCATACAATTCACGAGACCGGCTTGAAGTCACGGTGGTGTAGAAGTCGATTCGAGGAAGCGGAGTGAAGTTCTTGGGGCGAGAGAAGTTGTTATAAGGTAGACAGATTGGTTTTCCTTCTCTTTACTCATGGTAGTGGACTCTTCCTTGGCATGTGTTTTGCTAAGCGAGAATGGCGCGGATGTGTGCGGTGCCGTCACTCGACATCATCATTTTGGCGGGCTGGCGGATTAGCATTCTTCTTTGGGCTTGGTGTTTTCATACTCAGGCTCGGCGGTTCAACAATTCGACCGCTCCGTTCGGAGGACTCGGTGGAGCATTATGTGAGGTTTCCACTTGGGCATCGGTTCAAATTACAGCGGATCAGCGTTGTCGTCTTGGTTCAACCAGCGAGCTGTTTTAACAACCGAGTTTTCGACATGCTGCTTTCAGGGTGTTCTCCGATCAGCGTCCTGATGGGATCAAGGGTTTCGCTTTCTTACTCAAGCGAGCCTTGGTCTTTATAACGTTGAGGATTAAGTAAGATAAACCGACCAATGCGAAGATAAACCGGATGGACCGAAAGATGTACTATACTTACCCGCAGCAACTTTAAGGAGGCGGTTAGTGGTTGACGAACGCGAGATGAGTTGGAAGAGGCACGATAATTGAATTGACCGGATTGAGAGGACATCGGAAGAAACCTTTCAAGGATAGCGCTTTTCGGAGAACAAATCACCTCTGGGCGGCGCTTCGGGTTGGTGTATCGGAGTAAAGCAGACGATGTAATTTGTTGACCACTGTGTCTTGTTAAATGTCTGGCTCTTGACTATTGTGTCTTCAAAGAAAGGTTTGGATTCAAATGAGCACAGGTGTGAGATTTTTCACTTTCCGGACTGTCTGGCGAATTCTTTTAACGGCACAAGATCAGATTCGGAAGAAGAAGGATTACCTCAACGGGATCGGCATGGTAGCTTGACGTCATCACAGGAATTAAAATTGTCAATAAGATGAAGGATAAAAGGACAAGATAAATCAAGCTTTACCTCAACCACGAATCTTAGTCTTCGTGGATCGAGAAGACTTGGCGGTTTCCTCTTACCAGCTTTCTTGGTGGTCTTAGACTTTACGAGGAACCGGGCGGTTTGGTTCGTTTCGAAGGAGCTGTTAGCTTTGAAGTAAAAAGATTAATATATATCAATAAGGCATTAATACGGGAAAAGCGGTGGCGGAGCCTTACATGGCGGTTTATTGGCAACACAGAATGGGGCCAACCGGTTTAGGCTGCGGCGAGATCGGCTCATCAAGCATCTTCTTCAACGCCTCGGTGACTTCAAGCTCGATTATTGGTAGCTCGTGGCGTCTTTGAGGTCTTGGGCGCTACCGGTGTATTCATGCATCAATCAAGCGGCGGCGGCAATGGCAAGATGCCCCAAAGAAACTAACATCGAACAAGTCGATACAGGTTAAGCCATTGGCCATTAGAGCCGAGTTTGACAATTTGAGGTGCAAAATTCTTCCGTTCTGCGGCGGTCAGCGTAAAGGCAATGGGTGATGGTTCTTTGAGCAGTGAGGGCGGTAGCCCAGCAAGGGAGTTCTATTTGTTAGGAAGCGGTATTCCGCAATAGAACCAGGTTTGGTTCCAATCTTTTGGATAGCTCTATGGTGTTTCGCGTGAGGAAGTCTACTTCCTTCCTTTTACGGATTGAAGCGCCACCCGAGTTCCGTGTTGGGACCATCAAGAAAACTCCGTCTGGCGGTTCAAATGAAAGAAATCCGGAACAGCTCCACAGGATGGTTCTTCTTGAAGATAGACTTCACAGAAAACTTGGAAATTGCATATATTGGATCTGAGTTGGGACCAATATCTTGTGGATGGAGTTGAAAACTTGCAAGGACATCCGGAAGAATTTTGATCCGGGCGGGCTGAATCCCGGTCTAAGTGCTGCATAAATACAATTACTTCTCCTTCTAGAGGTTCGGGGAGGGCATTCGGCATCGGAACACGTAATGGAGAGACATTTTGGAGGCTAAAGCGCCCGGTGGTGGCGTATCCATTGAGTTGCGTCTCGATGATCTTGGATCGGACCCAATTGCAAGCGAGAATTGTTTGGCCATTCCGGAAGAAGAAAGCTGCGAAAGGAAAGTAAAAAGCGGTTCACAGTAGCAGTTCGAACACATTATACAATGTTAAACCGACAATTTGGCGATCAGTTCCAAAATCCGGTTTAGCGAGGACTAATGGATATGGCGGATTAGCTATCAAATTTAACCGCTTGAAGAGGCAGGCTGGAAAATCTGCTAAGTATGGGCGAAACAAGTTTCACATATGAGCGGAGTTAATTTGGATCTACGAAGATTGATGAGGAAAAATTTCTGCGACCCATGCAAGTCTTATAAAGGGCGAGGAAAGTTAGATGCGTTCTAACAAGAGGTCGAACAAAAAGAAAGATGTGCAAAATACTAAGCGGCGGAGGCGATTACTACAAGGATATATACTACGGTTTGACTAAAAGCCATGGCGAGAAGCAGTATGAAGAAACTAGGGTTGAACACCTATGAGCAGCGAGATGAGCGAAGCCTCAAGATGCAGATCTAGGGCATGAGGAGGGCCTTACCTATGCGAGAACAGCGGAGGAGCGCAAAGAGTCTGGTACAACCAGGTTGATCAGCGGCCTTGCGATCGATCGGCGTTCGAGTCGGGCGGCAATGCGAGCTTGAGCTGGGCGTCGAGGAAGAAAGAAGCGCCGAAGGAGGAAGAAGAAAAGGGCCTTCGGTCTATTTATAAGAAGCGGAGTAATTAACGGTAGCGAGAATCGAGGAGTTGAAAGCGGCGGACGGCGCATCGAATCGCCTCGATTTCGGGATAGTATTAAATGAAGGAATCTTCTTGTTTGGGCTTCCTTATTAAAGATGACATCAAGATGCTCATTCTTGGTGGTCGGAGGATGGCGTCCACGGCGGTTCAAGCGAGATGGCGTTTCACGAATATGAAGGAAGATATTGAGTTTCTAAGATGTTGAAGATTAACATGAATAGGTTCAAGTCAATCAGGGCCTAATGTTGGGGATGTAACTACGAATATAAACGCATACAGAAGGGCAGTTTACCACAGGCATAATTAGGGCCTGAAGGCTCAAGGGTGGCGATGACCGTTGAGACTAGAGGCCGAGCCGAGGCGAATTGGGGCCCATAATGGTAAACCGCCTTAACCATGTAACTTGTGTTGTAAGATAAGAGAAAGGAGGGCCGGCCGGACACTTGTATGGCGGCCTCGGGACTCTATGAGACAACGGGGACGTCAACCCGTGTATATAAGGGGCGACCAGTGGCGGTTTAAGGGACAGACAACCACAATTCAAGGCAGCGAAGCTATTGCTCCCTAGCACGCGAAAATCATATCAATCCCATCACAAACTAGGCGTGAGCTTTTACCTTCATCGAAGGGGCGAACTAGTATAAACTCTAGTGTCTTTGCGTCGCTTTAACCCCTCTAAGTTAACCGTCTGATGGCCCTTGACTAAGTCCTTTCATGAGGACATCTGCGTGACAATTCCACGACATTAGGCGAGTCTGGAACTGCAGCTAAGCCCAGAGTGAGAGGGTTGCTCTTCACTCGGTGTGGTTTCTTGAACTTAGGTGAGTCTGAGACTGCAGCTAAGCCCACGAGTGATAGGTTTGCTCTTCACTCGGAGGGATTTTCTGAACTTAGGAGATGCGAGACTGCAGCTATGCCTTGGTGAGAGGCACTCACACTCGGTGGGATTTTGAACTTAGGCGAGTACAAGACTGCAGCTAAGACCCAGTGAGAGGTTTCTCACCACTGGGTGGGATTTCTTGAACTTAAGCGGTCTGAGACTGCAGCTAAGCCCCGGTGAGAGGTTTGCTCACCACTCGGTGGGATTTCTTGAACTTAAGCGAGTCGTGACTGCAGCTAAGCCCCAGTGAGAGGTTTGCTCACCACTCGGTGGGATTTCTTGAGACTTAGAGTCTTGAGCTGCAGCTAAGCCCCTGAGGTGGAGAGGTGGCTCTTCACTCGGTAGGATTTTTTGAACTTAGGCGAGTCTGAGGACTGCAGCTAAGCCCTCCAGTGAGAGGCTTGGTCACCACCAGTGGGATTTTTGAACATAAACAAGTCTGAGACTACATTTCAGCCCCAGGTGAGAGGCTTGCACTCCACTCGGTGGGATTTTGAACAGGCGAGTGATGAGGCGCAGCTAAGCCCAGGTGAGAGGTTTGCTCACCACTCGGTGGGATTTCTTAAACTTAGGCGTGCGAGACTGCAGCTAAACCCCGAGTTAGAGGTTTTCTCGGCACTTTCGGTGGGATTTCTTGAACTTAGGCGAGTGCGAGACTCAGCTAAGCCCGGTGAGAGGTTTGCTCACCACTCGGTGGGATTCTTGAACTTAAGTGAGAACTGGAACTGCAGCTAAACCCCGGTGAGAGGTTGCTCTTCATTGGGAGGATTTCTTGAACAAGAAAGCGGAACTGCAGCTAAGCCCCAGTGAGAGGTTGCTCTTCACTCGGTGGGATTTACAACAGAGCAAGTACAAAACTGCAGCTAAGCCCCAGGTGAGAGGCTTTACATGCGCCCGATGCGGCTATATCTCACATGTCGAGGCCACGACTTAGAGGCATAACCGCATTGAAAGCAATGTCATAAGTGAGGTAATCTTCACACGACCCATGTAATAAATAAGGAAAAAGATACATATTTGGCTACGATCGTACACCACACAATACATAAATAAACATCCATCATTGAGTACACTCAAGGTCCGACTCTGAACCAAAATAAAAGAAGATACCCCAAATGCTACGGATCCCGAATGCGTCCCAAGTAGGCACCACCTCTGATCATCAGGAAAGACACATATAACGACCACGTTCCTCGTCGAACTCCAGTTGAGCTCGGTTGAGTCACTGCCTGGCCTCGTCGGAACTGCAACTGTTTTGGAAGTGTCATGAGTCAGGGGACTCAACAATCTCACACCATGAGATCAAGACTATTTAAGCTTATAGGAAGAGACAGAGTAGTAAAGTGGAGCTGCAGACAGCGACTAGCATATATGGTGGCTACATACATAAAGAGAAGGCGAAGAGGAGCAAAGCCAGTCGTGAAACTAGTAGCGATCAAGAAGTGATCTGAACTACTTCGTCAGACATAACTCCAACACCGTGTTCACTTCCCGGACTCATGAGAAGAGACCATCACAGTTACCTACCTTTGATTGATGTGTATTTTATTTGAGGTCAACTTTGGGTTTTCTGGCAGGACATTAACAAATTCCCATCTGCCTCATAACGCAGAGGCACGGCTTTGAAAGATATTACCTGCGAGGGTGTCCCAACAGCCCATTATAAGCTCTCACGGTCAGCGAAGGATATTCCTTCTCACGGGAAGACGATCAATCTCGGAATCCCGGACTACAAGACATTTCGGCAGACAATAAAACAAGACCCGCAAAGCTGCCCGATTGTCTTGACAAATCCCGATAGGAAATGCACATATCTAGTTCTCGAGGCACATCCGGATGAGCAGTCCATACAACTAAAACCAGACCTCAAGTTGCCTTGAGGCGCTACTGCCAGGCTCTAGTTAGGGCCGGCACTTTCGAAGGAGCACTGGAGTAGAGGTTAAAATAAAGATGACCCTCGGGAATACGAAAACCGGGAAAAAGGCTTATGTGAAATGGTAAAACCAATGTTGGGCCTTCTTGGGCGAGTCTTATTCAAAAGCGAACTGTCAAGGGGTCCCATAAATCACCCAACCGTGTGAGGCAGCGAAATCAAGGAACATAACACGGTATGGCGGATACTAGGGTGGCAAGAGTGGAACAAAACACCGGGCAGCAGGCGACCTTCCACCCTTTACCAAATATGAATGTATTAAATATAGCAGATACATATTGTGATATCTAACAAACATGTTCCAAGAAGAGCATCTCCATGTTCAACTAGGAACAAACTTCAGCTTCACAGAGAACTATGGCATATAAGGAGCTGAAGCGGGCGGTAACATAGCCAATCAGCGGTTTGCTAGGAAAGGATGGTTATCGGTTGACATGGCAATATGGGTGGCATGATATAGCAAGTGGTAGGCATCATGACATGGAGCATAGCAAAAGAAGCGAGCAACTAGCATAGCAAAGATAGAAGTGATTTCGGTATGGTCATCTTGCACGCAATGTTCTCGAGTTGTTGAAAGCTTGATCCTCGTAAAGCGTTCTCAACGGGTTCCTCATTCACGTGCTTTCGTCTCCGGCTCTACCCAAAGCAACACAAACAAAGGAACCACAATAAATCACGGTGCAATGCACAATCAACATGATGCAAAACATGACATGATATGAAATGCATGACATGGACAAAATAAAAAAAGAGAAAGACCCAACCACGGAGGAATATCATATCACAATGCGAAAATGGCAAGAGTTGGAGTTACAAATGGAAGAGTTACTTCAGGGTGTTACACTTTCTCACCAATTGGTGGGATTTTTGAACTTAAGCGAGTATGAGACTGCAGCTAAGCCCCGTGTGAGAGGTTTGCTCACCACTCGGTGTGATTTCTTGAACTTAAGCGATGCGAGACTGCAGCTAAGCCCAGTGAGAGGTTTGCTCACCACTCGGTGGGATTTCTTATGCTTAAGCGATCTGAGACTGAGCTAAGCCCCAGTGAGAGGTTTGCTCACCATTCGGATACTCGGAGCGGAGGTGATCCTCGCGCTCCAGTAGCTTCTCGGTCGAATGGTGTGACCACTTCACTTTCAAATTTGATTGACTTGTTGCGAGTCTTGCGCTCGGTTTCTTCAAGAATAACAGCAGGGTGCTCATGATAAGAGATCTTCTTGAAGGTCAATCTCTTGAAGTTGATAGTGCGTTCGAGGAGTCTTGAAGCACTTGCGAAGCTGTGACACGTGAAACACATCGTGCGTTTGCAAAGTTGGATGGAAGCTCAAGTTGATGGCGAGATCGCCTCTTTTGCCAATGATCTTGAAAGGACCCACGTATCTGAGGGCAAGCTTCCTTTGATACCGGGCGTGAGTGCCTTTCATTGGAGAGCGTGGAGGTAGACATGGTCTCCGATTTCAAAAGCTACATCACGGTGCTTATCATCATAATAGCTCTTACGCGCGATTAGCGGCTTTGAATTCTCACGAATGACTTGGCACATTTCTACATGCGTGATCAAGTCATTGCCAAGAGATAGCGTTCACCTATCTCAAACCAATTGAGAGATCGGCACTACGCCATAGAAATTTCGAATGGGGCCTTGCCGAACTTCAACTGCAGGTTGTTGTTGTAGGAGAACTTCGGCATATGGAAGACAATCTTCCCACTTCATACTGAAAGAAATGACACAAGCCACGAGCATGTCTTCAAGGATTTGATTAACTCGCTCGACTTGGCCACTTGTTTGAGGATGGAATCTTTGTCTTTGAAGCGAATGTTGGTGCCCATGGCCTTACGAAAGAATCCCAAAACTTGGAGGTAAAAATGCTGCCACAGTGCAGAAGAGATCACTTGAGGAATGCCGTGCAAAGAGACAATCACGGAGGTGTATAGCTACGCCAGGCCTGAGCTCTTTGTGATGGATTCTTTGATAGGAAGAAAATGAGCCACTTTAGTAAGCTTGTCAATGACAACGAAGATAGCATCATTTCACGCTTGGACTTTGGAAAGCCGATCCACGAAGTCCATTTCAATATGATCAAACTTCCATTACGGAATAGCAAGTGGTTGGAGGAGATCGGCTGGTCTTTGGTGTTACCTTTCACTCTTCTGCGAGACATCACACTCATTCACGAATTGAGCAATTTCTCGCTTCATTCGAGTCCACCAATATATTTGCTTGAGGTCATGGTACATCTTCGTACTTCCGGGATGAATGGATAGAAGCGAATTGTGAGCCTCGTTCATAATGACTTTTCTCATATCACCCTTAGGAACCACAATCCGGTCCTCAAAGAAAAGAGTGTCTTTGTCATCAATGTGGAAGCACTTATACTTGGAAATGCCCTTATCGATACCACGTTTCACCTTTTCACCATGGCATCCAGAAGTTGAGCCTCACGAATCTGATCTTCAAAGTAGGAGAGACTATGAGGTTGGCAAAAGCCTTGAGGAGGAACTTGAAGATTCAGCTTGCGAGCGCTTCGGAGATCCGTTGAAAGGGCTTGAGGATTAGGCATTGCGATAAACCTTCTGCTCAAAGCATCTGCAATGACATTGGCCTTGCGGAGTATATTCAATACTTGGGTTGTACTCTTGAATCATTTCGACCCATGAGTCTGCACTGAGGTTGAGGTTGGGTTGAGTGAAGATGTGCTTGAGACTCTTGTGATCGGTGAAAATGTCCACTTTCCTTCCCAACAAGAGATGTCTCCATGTAATCAATGCATGGACAAGCCGCCGTAACTCAAGATCGTGAGTGGGGTAGTTCTTCTCGTTAGACTTCAAGCTGGCGAGGTATAAGCCACAACTCTCTTCTCTTGCATTAACACAGCAAGAGACCTTGAAGAAGCATCACAGAAAACTTCAAATGGCTTGGATTCATCTGGAGGAGTCAAGGCGGGGAGCTGTGCAGTTTCTCTTTGAGAGTATTAAACAACGTCACACTCGGGAGACCGGACATACTTCACATGCTTACAGAGAAGGTTGGAAAGAGGCTTTGCAATCTTGGAGAAGTTCTCAGCGAATCTTGACAATAGCTTGCAAGACCAAGAAAGCTACGGAACTGCTTGACGATACGAGGAGGTTCCCAATTCACAATGCGGACACCTTCTCGGATGATTTCTGATACCCTTAGCGGAGATTATATGACCAAGATAAAGCACTTCATCAAGCCAAAATTCACATTTGGAGAACTTAGCATAGAATTGGTACTCTCCACAGGCTTGTCTAGCACCAATCGCAAATGTTTGGCATGATCTTTCTTATTCTTGGAGAGACCAAAATCATCATCAAGATAGACCAAGGCGAATTCATTGGTGTAGGGGTTGAATATGAAGTTCATCATTAGAGAGAATGTTGGAGGAGCACAGATATAGAATAATTGGAGAAGCGAATCTGAAAACTTAGAGCGAAAATCTTCGAAAAGATGGCCTCCGGATGATTGAGGCGGAAAGTAACTCCTGAAATACTCGGATGGATGAAAAGAATTTGCATATTGGAAACAATTAGATAGGATAACTCGAGCTAGCACCATGAACCTCGGGAGAAACGGACAAGATTTTGAGGAAAAACTTTTCTTGATCTTGAATGATGACGAAAACACCACCAAAATTCTGAATACTCGGAGAATGAAAAGCAAGAGGTTGAGCCAACAATGAAAAGAATTTGAAAGAGATCTTGGAAAAACATCGGTGATGAAATTCATTCTTCGTCACACTTGAAGAATTGAGAATAGCTCCGGAAATAAGAAGAGTCGGGTAAGATCACGGGAAAAGACACGTGGGTTAGGGCCCATTGAAGAGATAACACCGTTGGAAAGGATTGCATAGATAGGTGATGCACCGGAATAATTGAAATATTTGAATGAGGTGACAACCTCAAATTAATTGGAAGACAGACGAATCTCCTGAGATATCTTACGAACTCCGGGATGATTAAATGGCGAGAGGCGGACGAGCAAAGGGAAATATTTGAGCTGAGGGAAAGAATACAATCGACAACGAAAAACTTGAATTGGGTGCACGGAAAAAGAAAAAGAGATGATGAATTTCAAAGCGAGGCGAGAATTCACGGTTGAAATAATTGAGGAAAGGCGAAGAGGCTCCACGAATGAAATTGATGCTCGAAAGGGACTCAAGCTCCGGAAGAATAGGGTGGGAGGGCGGAAAACCAAGACAACTTGGAAGGGAACGGCGAATATCTTGAAGAGCAAAACACGGTTGAAATCATTAAGGAAAGAAAGCAAAGACTTACGAGTAGGATGGATACTCGATTCACGGACTCCGGTTCCGAGAAGAAGAAGGGAGGCGGTGGGAAAAACAAGGACAACCGGACAAGGAAAAACAACGGCGTCGGAGGAAGACACGAGGATAGAACTCAATGATGAAGGCGCTCGAGTCAACTTGGCGAAAATGCACGGATGAAAGAGATGAGAACCAACGATCGAAAAACTAATACGTGATCCTAAGAATAATTTGAAGGGAAGAAGTAATTCAAAACACCTCGTCAAGGTTCCTCACCGGAAGCGACGAAGGGGAGGAGTAAAAAGAAATCCTACTCTCGATATAACTAGACTCCAAAACCAGTTTTCTTCTAGACTCAACAACGGCCAAACTACGATCAATCAAGGGGCTCCTAAGATCGGTCGAGGCTCGATACCAACTTGTCACGCCCAAGATGCGACCCTATCCTAAAAGGAACTCGAAGGTCCACCAAGGATAGAACCGCATATTGAAAGCGCTTTGCAAGGTGGATATCATTACATCAACATTACATAATAGTGGGGATACATACATAAGGCACACAATGCCACAAGAATACAACATCATCATATACAAGATCAACATCCGACTACGGATGAAACATAAACAAAACTCAAGCGACATCCACCACTGCTAGCCCAGGGCTGCCGACTGGAACCTATCCCTGATCGAAGAAGAAGCGGAAGAAGAACTCCAAAACAAGCAAACATCGCTCTCCGTCATGATCATCGCATACCATGTACCTGGCTGGTGGTGTAATGTCACATGAGCCACGAGGACTCAGCAATCCCATTACCATGGGTATCAAGACTAGCAAAGCTTAAAGGGAAAGGAAGGGGTAAAGTGGTGAGGTTGCGGCAGCGACTAAGCATATATGGTGGCTAACATACGCAAATGAGAGCGAGAAGAGAAACAAAGGCAGTCGTCAACTAGTAATGATCAAGAAGTGATCCTGAACTCCTACTTCGTCGGACATAACCCGAAACCGTGTTCTCCTCTCGATCAACCCGAAAAGAGACACTCACGGTTACGCATAAGGTTGGTGTATTTTAGAAGAGTTTGCTTCAAGTTTACTACAACGGATATTAACAAATTCCCATCGCCACATAACATGGGCACGGCTCTCGAAAGTTTATACCTGCTGGGGGTGTCCCAACAACCCATGATAAGCTCTCGCGATCAACGAAGGATATTCCTTCTCCCGGAAGACCGATCAGTCTCGGAATCCGGCTACAAGACATTTCGACAGCAATAAAACAAGACCAGCAAAAAGCCGCCCGATCGCCGACAATCGATAGGAGCTGCACATATCTCGTTCTCGAGGGCAACACGGATGAGACTAGCTCTGAGTAAAACCAATCCTCGGGTTGCCTCAAGGTGGCCCATGATCAGCTCGATTTGAACCAGCACTTAGAAGCAGCGGCCGGGGGCTAAATAAAGATGACCCTCGAGATAGCGACTCCCAAGGGGAAAAGTAGGTGGTGGTGAGGCAAATGGTAAAACCAATGTTGGGCCTTCTTTGGAAAAGTCTTATTCAAAGCGAACTATCAAGGGGTCCCATAAATCACCCGACCGCGTTAGGGCGCAAAATCCGGGAACATAATACCGATATAGCGGAAACTAGAGGCGGCAAGAGTGGAACAAAACACCGGGCATAAGGCCGAGCCTTCCACCCTTTACCAAGTATATAGATGCATTAATTAAATAAGATATATTGTGATATCCCAACAAGTAAACATGTTCCAACAAGGAACAACATCTCCATGTTCAACAAGGAACAAACTTCATCTTCACCTGCAACTAACAACGCTATAAGAGGGCTGAGCAAAGCGGTAACATAGCCAAACAACGGTTTGCTAGGAAGGGTGACAAAGGTTAGAGGTTCATGGCAATTTGGGAGGCTTGAGCAGCAAGTGATAGGTAGCGCAGCATAGCGAAAAAACGAAGCAACTAGCATAGCAATGATAGTAATGAGATCCAGGTGGCGGTCATCTTGCTGAAATCCCGCTAGGAAGAAGAACGAGTCCATGAAGAAGATGAGCGGATGAAGCCGAACCAAGCGTGAGCGAGCGAATCCTCACGATCGCAGCGAAGCGGGAACTAACAAGAAGCACACAACATAGTAAACACACACACACATAGACAAGACATGATGCACAACAAGCATGATGCATGACAGCGATACATGAAGCTACTCATGGCAAGAGATGATGCAAACAAGAGCAACACATCAAAGCAAGTTTAAATGAGGCCGGAACAACATATAACAATTCGGTAAGTCCTCATATGCAAATTTCGAAATTGGTCCAGATCTGAATAAACCTTATGTTCAAGTTGTTAAACAGCAAGTTAAGATGCACCAAGATGATCTACACGAAATTCTAGTCAAGTTACATATAAAGTTCATTAGATTGAGACTCGGCCTAGAAGATATGAGCAAAACAAGATAAACATGGCATTGATGCAAAATGCATACAAACATCAAGCAAACACCTCAAAACAAGGATGCAACATGATAATATGAAACTACATGCAAAATCAAGCAAGTTTCATATAGAGCACACTCAAAAGCGAACAGCGGTTCAACACATACACCTATACAAGTCATAGCAACAATCATCCAAAACAGCAACTAGGCATATTGCAAGCATCAAAACAACATGCTACAGGACATCAACAAGAAAACAAAAGGCATGGGCATGATGTACAGGTAAAGCATGACAAAACATGAACACTGAGCTATCTCCAGAAATCACTAGAACATGCTCAAAATGACATGGCAAGATTGCAAATAATAACAGATTCAGACTTTAGCAGAAATAACATCAGGTTGCAATGTTTAGAGCTATCAAACAACATTTCTACAGGAACTTAACATGGCAAACAAAGGCATGGCATGATACTACTAAATGCATAGAACAAAAGTCCTTACTGACCATAAGCCAAAAAGGATCGAGAAGATATGATGGCACCCATGTAAACATGGCAAGTTATATTCTGATTCATACATGGCAGGAACAACAATAAGTAGGCATGTTGGTGAGCTTGAACCACTCACCACAGAGCAATACATGGCATGACAAGGCAACTCACAGTAAGAAGACATGGCATAGAAGCTATACATGGCAAGAACAACAACATAGCATACGGATCAACTACAACAACCTTGGCAAAATTGAATAACATGTAAACAATCTGCCAGGAAACATTTTATAGCAGAAGTAGAGCTCGATTGACTCAAGCTATGGCACTCCATAATTGCAAACAAGGGCATTGATGGATAGAGCATAACCATATGTTCAAAACATCCTTACTGAAGTATCTAAAATAAGCATGGATCTCTAGTAGCATCAAGTTTACATGGCATAAAAATATCAGCAAAACAGGGGCTGAAATCAGCAACATCATGAAGCCTAGTTTGCATGCTTGTGCTAGTCACCACAGAGATCACAAAAATACATGGCATACACCCCTGTAAAGATGGCATGGCATATTACAAAACACATGTAGGACTCAAGTTCATAGGATGCACACATCAATCATGGCAAAAATGACAAAAGTGCATGTCCTGATAAGAATCTGAAACTAACATCACATAGCCCTCTTCTAACAGCATTTCGGGCATCAAGATGAGCTCAAATGAAAATGATGCAATGAGATGAAATGATGTACTCGTTGAGACGAACAATTTGACATATTACACGCACGAAGCGGAGCTAAGGATGCAGAGATTACGGCATGATGAACATGGCATATAATATATGCAAACATCTCAGGACTTAGGCGAAAAAACGAGGGGAGAGTCAAACTCGCGCACGGACTTTGATGCAGCTTGGATCTCGCGGAGAGGCAGGGGCGGCGGCCGGAATGAGCAGGAGGGGCCAGGAGGGAGGTGAGTAGCTGGATCCGGTCGCTCCTCAACGGATCTGGCGGAGTCGGCAGGTGAGGTCCCAGGCCAGCCCAGTGGCGGCTTGGCCGAGTGGTATGGCATGATGGCAGCTCTGCGATGGCGAGTGGCAGCCCAGTGGAGCGCGAAGGGCCTTGAGGCGGCATGAGCTGGCCGGCCGGTGTGAAGAGTCAGCGGCAATGAAACCAGCGTGAGTGGGGCAGCAGCTCCGGTCCTGTGAGAGCAAGCGTGGCGAAGCGGGCCCAGCGGCGAGAGACTTCAGCCTTGAGCAGCGGGAGGCTCAGGCGGCCTTGAGCAGTCCTGGCCAGGCAGGCTCCCGTGGGCAGCCAGGCATGGCCAGCGGCAGTGTGGGCGCCCGTGGCGCTCCGTTAGCCCTGGAGGCGGCGGCGGATGGGCGGACACGTCCGGGCGGCCGAGATTTTGTCCGGTGGCGAGGTAGGAAGGCTAGGGTTAGACCGCAAATTTGGAGGATCACCTATTTATAGATAGGAGGAGCTAGGAAGCTCCAAATGAGTATGGTTTTCGTACGCAATCATGATCGAACGGCCAAAGAAGCATGGAAGGGAGTTAGATGGGTTTTGGGCCACTTTGGAAGGGTGTTGGGCTGCAACTCAAAGAGGCTCTTTGGTTTTCGGCTAACCGTTGGAGTATCAAGCGACCTCCAAATGGCACGAAACTTGGCGGTCTACGGTGCTATACCAAGGCAGCAACAAACCTCGGTCCATTCGAGGCCGTTTAATACCCTTTACGAAAAGAGGCAAAAGGGGTGCGGGAGACATAGGAGTGCGGATTGGAAAAGCGGACAGCAGGGAAAATGCTCGGATGCTTGAGGCGAACACGTATGCAAAATGAAATGCACATGATGACATGATATGAAATGCAGAGATGATGACATGGCAAAGTGCAACCGCAAAGCAAATGACATGGCAAAAATTTGGCGAATAAGCTGGCGGACAAGCTGGCGCATCGGATCCAAGGCGTTACAATGATGCATGAACATGGCATGTAGATGTGATGTTGTTTGAGCTAATGCAGCTAGCATTCATTTGCATGAAGTCCATTTGAACCAAAAGATTCAAATGCATCTCCAAAATAAGCTCTTTATATAAGCCATTTTAGTGTTTCACTTATACAGCAGGTATAACTTGGTTTTCATGCATGAAACTGGTGCAGATGGATAGATTGCATTTTTACGATAATTTTCATATATAAATTATTTCAGTCTGAGCTACGGTTGAATTTATATGAATTTTTGAACTTTTAATATTTTGGAATTTCCTGATTTATTTTAATACCAGAAAATCAAATCTTGCGTCGACCTTTACGTAAGCATATGTCAACAAGTCAAGCTACTGTTATTGGGGTCAAACACGGCGTGTGGGGCCTACACGTCGGTGACCTGAGTTAAGCAGGGGTTAGATTATCCTAATTATAGGATTAGTGGTATTTGAGGGCCACAGGTCGATGTCGAGGTTAAATAAGCGGTGAGGTTAACAGCTAATCACGCGCCACGTCGGCCGCCGGAGTTTCGCGGCGGCGACCTCGACCTGCAGCGGAAGATTCGCGGAGGCAGCTGGAGAATATGAGTTTGGCACCACAGGAGGCCACCGTGAGTAGCCCGTCTGCAGGCGCATCGGCCAGCCTTCGAGGAAAGGCCGTGGGAGCAGCGGAAGCTTCGCGGGCGAGCTTCAGCGGCGGCGGCGAATCGAAGCGGCGAGATCTTGACTGCGGTGTCTGGCGAAGCGGAAAGGGGAGGGCAGCAGCTCACAGCGATCTCGATGGGCAGCAGCGAGCTTCGAGGGGCGTTGTGGTCGGCAGGCGGCGATGGGGATCCTGGCGGCGGCGGTGAAGATCTGACCGTGGCAACGATGGAGGCCGTCGGGAGGTGCGTGGCTCGGCGAGGGTAGAGGGGTCAGCGGCGGAGCTGGGGAGGCGTGTCGGGAGGTCTGGCGTGTGGCGAGGCCACGATGGCTGTGAGCCCAAGGGCGGCAGCGATTTGACCATGAGAGAGGGAGGAGGAGGAGGGAGAGAGGATGGGGAGAGTGAGTGAGTTCGCGTGGCGTCAAGTGGCGTGAGGAGAAAGGCTGGGCGGCGGACAAGCAGTTGTGTCTTGCGGTGCTGGCGTCAGCACGCTTCCCCTCGCCTCTTGGCAAGAGGAGGAAGGCAGCTATGCCCACAGTGGGCTGGGCGAGAACGAGGAGCAGACATGGTAGGTCCAGTGAGTTTTCCCTTTTATTTCTTTTCTATTTTTCGACATTTGTTTTGATTTAATTAAAATACTAAATCATTTTATTTCCTTATGCCAATTTTTGCAGGAGCTAACTATATTATTCGAGCTCCTCAACAACTAGCATAATTATTTGCATTGGATATATATATATTCAATGCAAATAATTATGCATTAATTCAAATACCCAAAATAAATACTTATGAGCTCCTAATAATATTGGTTTGATTTTATCTCATCCAATATTTTAGAGAAACAACATGAGCATTTTCTTGGACCTTTTGGAGCAATTTTATTTGATCAATTTCCAAAAAGATTCAGAGGGTTTCACAAATCCTCATTTCAATTTAAATGGAATTTAAACATGATGCACAAATGACTAGCTATTCTAGGTCATACCAGAACTAGGGATGTGACAACTCACCCCCACTTGAAAGAATCTCGTCCCGAGATTCAGGGGTCGATGGAAACAAGGTGGGGTACTCCAGTCGAAGACGATCTTCTCGCTCCCAAGTAGCTTCTCTCTCAGAATGATGAGACCACTGAACCTTGAGAAACTTGATGTTCTAACGTCGGGTAACACGCTCTGCTTGATCAAGAATGCGAACAGGGTACTCTCGATAGGTGAGGTTATCTTGGAGAGTGGTCCACTCCACGGATGGGATCGAGAAGCAACGCTGAGTTGAGAGGCGTGGAAGACATCATGAACTCGAGAAAGATGTGGGGTAGTTCAACTGGTAGGCAACCTCCCTCGTTTAGCGAGAATCGAAAGGACCAATGTAACGAGGCCAACTTGCCCTTGATACGAAGCGATGGGTACCCTTTAGAGGAGTAACCGAAGGTAAGCCTTGTCGCCAACTTCATAAGCCACTTCCTTATGGCGACAGTCATCTGGCTCTTTGTGAGATTGGGCTGTTTTCAAATTCTCACGAATGATGCGAACTTGCTCTTACGCCTCTGGATCATATCGGTCCAAAGAATTGTCTTTCACGGTTTCGACCAGTTCAAAGGTGTTCGACACCTTCGTCCATAGAGAATCTCAAAAGGAGCTTTCTTGAGGCTGGATTGATAGCTATTGTTATAAGCAAACTCGTGAAAGGAAGACATTTCTCCCAATCCATACCGAATGAGATAGCATAAGCTCTAAGCATGTCCTCGAGAATTTGGTTGACCCTTTCCACGACCACTTGGTGAGGTGGAAGCGGTCTTGAAGGAAAGATGGGGGCCCATGGCAGTTTGGAAACTCTCCCGAAATGAGAAGTGAAAAGACTGCCCACGGTCTGAATTGATCTCTAGTGGAACACCATGGGTGAAACTATTAGAAATATATAAGTCAGCGAGCTGACTAGCGGTGATACTCTCTCGAACAGGTAGGAAGTGAGCCACTTTGGAAGGCGATCAGCGACTACGAAGATAGCGTTATTCCTTTCTTGGTCTGGGAAAGCGGTGATGAAGTCCATACCAACTTTATCCCATTTCCACTCAGGAATGGCTAAAGGCTGAAGGGTGCGGCGGGCCTTTGATGCTCTGCCTTTGTGACGACAAGCGTCACAGTTAGCAACGAACTTCGGCGATTTCTCTCTTCATCCTAGTCCACGGAACCTCTGGCGTGATCTGATACATCTTAGTACTACGGGATGAATCGTGAGAGGAGATTCATCGCCTCCTTAAGAATCAATTTTCACAGATGTTGATTCTTGGGAACCACAAGCGGTTTTCAAAGAAAACAACACCTCGATCATCCATAGAAACATCCACCAATTCCCTTCTTAATGTTTCTCTTGATCGGGAAATTCGTGTCTGCTTTTGGCTGGCGATAATCCGATCCTCAAGATCAGGTTTGCCACCAAGGTAGAAAGGAATCCGTGAGGAGAAATGTGAAGGTTAAGCCTACAAAATTCCTCATGGAGAAAGGTTGGCCCTCTTGCAACATGAGATTGTTTCAATAGGATTTCGACTTAGCGCATCAGCCATGACATTGGCTTTGCACAGGGTGTAGGTAATCCCTAGATCATAATCTGAGATCAACTCCAACCATCGTCTTTGCCTAAGGTTCAAATCTGGTTGGGTGAAGATATACTTGAGACTACGGTGATCGGTGTAGATCTATAGCGTTTACCAAGAAGGTAGTGTCGCCATGTCTTAAGTGCATAGACTACGGCTGCAAGCTCTAGATCATGTGTAGGATAATTCTCCTCATGTGGATGCAAGCTGTCGAGATGCATAGGCAATCACATGACGATCTTGCATAAGAATGCAACCTAGTCCTTGTCGTGGCGTCATGATAGATAACAAAGTATGTGAGGAAGAACTGATCGTGCCCCACGAGCACCTCTGAGACCTGGGTCCCTTTGTGGTTGGGGGCGGAGATTATATAAAAGCGGGTCGAGGCGTCATGCAGAGGGTTTTACCCAGCGGAGCTCTCGGAGATAATACTCCTCTGCTGCTTTGTGGATTCTCTTCTCTTCTTGCTAGGGGAGCAATCTGAGCTACAAAACCTAACTGAATGTGATGAACTAAGCTGGAGCTGGACGAAAACCAAGCGAACCCCCATCACGTTGCCTTGGGCCTCCTTTTATAAGCACAAGGGGTTACCACATGTGGCAAGTAGACAAGGTTACAATGGTAAAAACATAGGTAGGTACACGCTTTATACGGTGTACGATAATATAGACCTAACTCGGCGGCAAGGGACAAGGGTCATCAATGCCCGTCTCGATCGCTCGAAACGATGTAACGAGGGACCGTTAAGTGCGCCTCCGTCCGCCACGAAGGTAGCTTGTCGGTGCTTTCGCTACTCTCCGCTGGCTGCACATTTCATCGACACAGCGTACATGGAAGAGCCCCGTGGTGACACGTTGGCGGGTGAGCTGGGCGGAGATGAAGAGGTCACCGCCCGACAGCGCCTTGCAGCGGCGGGGAACCTCGTCGGCAACAGGGGTTCGGCGCGCCAAGCCTTCGACAAGCTCCTCTTGCGGGGTCTTGTTTTCGCTGCATACTGGTGGCCTTCGGCAAGCTCCTCTTGCGGGGCCTTGACCTTTGTTCTTGAATGGCTCCAAAGGGCGGCTGAGATCTTGGCGGCCATCAAGCCGGCCCGGCCATGGGGCTGCAACTGTCCGTGCGAGTTCGAGGTACTAGGTACCCCTACTCTAATACACCGGCAGAGCCCCGGGCCTGGGCCACCTGCAGCGCCAAGCTCTGTTGGACCAGGCCCAAAAGCGATTGCAGAGCGCGTGGTCTTGACTTCGCCGTTACTGTATGGACCCTCCCGTCTCCCACGAGCAGCGCGCGTCTACGCGTTCTTGCTGCAACACGCGTTAATTGTGGTGTCGTGGGTGAAGTGGGCGGCGTGAGAGGTCGCCTCATCTGTCGCCTCAGTTATGCATCTCCGCCATGTGGTTCCCATGCACTCGGGGTCACGGACGGTGGAAGTGGGATATTGGGCCGTCGTGAGCAGAGGCAGCAGGTCTGCCCTGATTCCCTGCTCTTCCTGTGCCTTGATTACGCGGCCAGGCGGCCGAGCCCCACTTTGCTCCTTTAAGAGGAGGCGGAAGGGGCATGAAGCCCGCATTCTCCCATCCTTCCTCCCTTGACTTCTTGCTCCCCTTTCTCCCATTCTCCATGGAGAAAGGAACCTTGATTCTTCATCGGTGGCGGCGAGGTCGCAGGTGGACATCGCCTCCTCCCAATCCCACGCCCGTGGTGGCTGAGCCAGCCACAAGGGGAAGAGGGAGGCGGGTCGTGGGCGAGCCGAGGAGTCGAGGAGAGGCGGGCGGGTGGTGCGCCGTCTCCGCCTCCGTCGGCGGTTCCTCCCGAGGCGAGTCGTGGGCGAGCCTGGCGCTTCGGGAAGAAAGGCGGGCGGGCGGCGTGCCGTCTCCGCCCGCCCGCGATTTCTTTCTCATGGCCGGTCCATATGGGGGCGACCCTTGCGAGTTCTTCGTCAAGCTCGTGAGGCGCCTCGTCGTCGTCTCGGCTTCCCGGCTCCGTTCGCGATGGCGATGGAGTCGGATCCGCCGAGGCGTTGAGGTTGCACATGAGGGCTGTGGGATCAGCGACGCTTGAGTCGCGTTGTGTTCCCAGCCCCTAATGTGATGTACCTTGATCGTGGGTGGAAGGCGTTCGCCGCATCCACAACCTGTTGGCGGGGTTTACCCTCCATTTTAAGTTAATGGAGGGTGATCTCCTCTCCGTCAAGGTCTTGAGGATCTTGGCACTTTCGGGCGAGTGCTGCGTGGATAGCTCCTCCGGCGGTGAAGATTCCTCCTCGGCGAGTAGCGAGGAGGAGAAGCGGCTTGGCGACGGCGAGTGGCGGGCCCAACTGGTTGTCGAGGCGCCCGCTCCGGCGTTACAGCGACCCCATCATCCGTGTCGCCCGGCTCCTTGAACTCCAGGCGTCTCCTTGGGTGGCTGGCGTGGGGAGGCTGCGGAAGGAAGAGGATGGCGGCAAAGCCGTCAAGTCGAATCTGAGGCGTAGTGCCCTCGACAGCGTCTTGACGTCCTGCCGCCCGTCTTGAGCTCTGCTTCCGTCGCCGCCGTCCCGTCAAGCCGGAGAGCCCGGCATGTTCTCTTGGTGCCTTCCTTTTTGTAGCTCAGCGTGGCGCTCCTTTGCCCTTCCGCCTCCATAACCTACCTCACGAAGATAGGGACAGAAAAGGGATTACGGGCATCTTATCTTTTAATTTGTAAGCCTTGGGCCTTATCGCATTTAAGAACTTGTAATCCTCTCTTTCATGTTTTCACTCTCCACGGTTGTATCCGAGTAGAATATTTTTAATGAAAGAGGGATGTTTGAAAAGAAGACGAAGGGCTTATCGATACCGCAGCCTCCGGCAACTCTGGTTTACCATGAGACCCAACAACTTCTGGCACGCAGCCCCAACAACTCTAGCTTGCGGGGCTTGAACATGGCGCACCTTTCTTCTCTTATTTGTTATTTCAGTTCGAGAACACTTTAGCTAGTGCCGCGATAAGTTATTTTGTAATATACACTATCTTAGGCAATCGAATGCCTTTATTATTTCCTTTACTCGATTTCTTCCTTGTATGTTTTACCCCTCGCTTTTAGGAAACTTGCGGTCTGAGCACCCTTACCCTTGGCGCCGAGTCTTGGAACTTCAGCAACTTCTTTGGCGAAGTGCTACCGACAAGCAACCTCGTCATGGACTAGCGCAGCTCACTTAAATTGTTGAGCGGACTCGAAACAAAGTAAAGAAGCGACCGATCACGATTTGGTTCCTCCAGCGCTGGGTTTTCCATACAAAGTACTATCGTTCGAGAAGATAACTTGAAAATTTAAAACTGAGTCGCTTAAACTTAGCAACAGCTTTTACATTGTCCATTTTACGGCAAAGCGACAATTCCTCGGCGGCGGCAGCCGGCCCACACCATTCTTTCCTCCTTTCCCCGGTTAACTTGTGGGTGGAGGAACCTTCTCCTTGTTTTGAGAAAGAAAGAAAAAAGAAAGTTATGGAGCCCAATGGCTCATTATAAGCTTACGGGTGCGGGTGCTGCACAAGATGTTAGTAAACACATGCATATATGATTATGAAAGCATGTATTGACAAAATGTGCGTAACCATAAACTTTCTTGATGCGAGGTCGCACCGGCTTTGTACAAAGGATTACATGCAACAGCGGCAAGACTTGTACAAAAGGGTGGTTGCGGAGCAGGTTCGACAACAGCGCCTCATGGGTAAAACTTTGAAGATGCTCTATGTTCAGGAATTGCTCACGGAAAGCCGTCTTGGTCTCAAGGTGGACAGCGCGGGCCTAGTGACTCGTTTTACCCGATAAGGGCCCTCCACTTAGCGTCAACTTGTTGGAATTCTTGGCGGATTGAGCGGCGAAGAACAAGGTCGCCTTCCTCGAAGCCGGCATTAACTGCGGCTATGGTAGGGCGCAAAGCTTGCTTTAATAACGAGCAGCTCGTCTGCAGCAGCTGAAGCGATCTTCCTCGAGGAGCAGCGCGTCATCTTATCGCAGCTGCTCTTGCTCAAACTCATCATAGCGAGCTTTCGAGGTGACACGTATATGAGTTCCGTGGGGAGAACTGCCTCTGCTCCGTGACTAGAGCAAAGGGTATGCGGCGATGGCTCGATTTGGCGTCGTCTGATCGACCAAGAACCACCGGCAGCTCCTCGATCCGATTTCTTCGCACTTGTGCAGCCTATCAAAAGTTACGGTCTTGAGTCCTCGCAGCACTTCAGCGTTTGCTCTCTGCTTGTTGTTGCTTCTCGGATGAGCAGCGGAAGCAAAGCAGATCTTGGCGTAAGATCTTGGGCGTCTTGCATGAAGGTGCGACTCGTGAAGCGTAATGCGTTATCGGTGATGATCCGGTTAGGAATCCCAAAGCGGCAAACAATTGACTGAAGAACTTGGCGGTGACTGTCTTTGTCACCTTCCTCACTGGTTCCACTTCCGGCCACTTTGTGAACTTGTCGATTCGACGTACAAGTATTCAAAGCCCCGACAGCTTCGGGGAAGGGGCGAGGATGTAAACCCCGGACGAGAAGGGCGGGATAAAGGGATCGTCTGGAGAGCTTGAGCTGGCTGGTATATCTGTTTTGAATGGGCCAGCGCTTCACACTTGGTTGCTTGTGCGATTGCATCTGGAGGCTTCGGCGGAAGAAACCTTGCGGAAGCTTTGCGGCAAGGGCTCTTCGCCAATGTGGTGACCACATATGCCTCCGTGTATCTCTGCCAACAGCTTACATCCATCTTCGGCAAATACACTTTAATTTCACTCCGTTGAGTCTTCTTACATACAGGATGTTGTCAACAAACTGGTACATACTTATTGTCAGGCTACTTTTCGCTTCTTCTTGCTCTTGGAAGTTCTCTATGCGAAGGAAATGGGCGATCTCTTTGTGCCCATGTTGGAGCACTGTGGCTCAGCAACAGAGACTAAAGGCTCATCTATCGCTGCGGGACCATCAGCTTCTCGGCAGGACCTGCGGGTCCGCGGGCTCGATGATCCCGCCAAGCTGCGGAGCTAAGCTTGTCGGGGCGTTGCTTCAGCGATACAAACTGCATGGTTTGTCAGGCGAGACTGCTCCTCGGTGATATTCGCGTTGGTTTTGGGGACCTTCTTGGCGGCGGCGGAGGCTCTGCGGGAAAGTAGTCGCCCGAAACCAATTTTCTCTTCTTGCTCTGTCTGTTGATGGTGTTATGGTTGGCTGAGTCAGCTTGAGCACAAAATCCCTGGTTCCACAGGTAACTTAAGTGCGGCACATTTGGAGAGGCCATCAGCTGTATCATTCTGCGCTCTTGGAGCGTGTTCCATTTGCGAACCTTCAAAGTGCTCTTCGACTTCCTCACTTCATCGACGTACGCTTCCATAACCGGACTCTGGTAATCTTTATTTACCTGGCGGACGACAAGTTGTGAGTCTCCCCTGACAATGAGCTTCGTAATCCCTAGGTCCACCGCAATCCTGAGGCCGGCAAGCAAGCCTTCATACTCTGCAGTATTATTTGTTGCTTTCCTTGGGAAAGTGCATCTGGACTATGTACTTGAGGTGCTCTCCGGTGGGTGCGATAAGCAGCACGCCGGCACCGGCGCCTTGCAGCGAGAAGGCACCGTCAAAATACATCATCCATTCTTTATTTGCCTCCTTGACGGGGATGCTCGTCTCCGGAATCTCTTCATCCTGCGTTGGCGTCCACTCTGCTATGAATTCTGCCAATGCCCTGCTCTGGATAGTTGAAGTGCTTTGAACTTGAGACCAAAGCTTGCAGTTCAGTGCCCACTCAACAATCCTGCTGTTGCTTACGGATTTTGCAATATCCTCTTGCGGAAGCAAGTGACAAGCTGTTATCTCATGTGCTTGGAAGTAATGGCAGCTTTCTTGAGGCCATGAGGAGGCGAAAAGCAACTACGCACACGCAGTACCTCGATCTAGCCCCCTGCAAAGGAGGCCGACAAAGTAGACTGGTGCTGCACCATCTTCTTTTGTATCTTATGCAACCCTCTGCTGATCCGTCCTTATCGGGACCCGAGCTTTGGTGAAGCATCTTGCTTGTCAGCTGGATCGCTGCCTTGGTTGCTTGGCTAATCATCCGCCTCCCTCTCCGCTACTAACGCAACACTAACCACTTGATTGGTGGCGCTATATATAGCAGCAACTTCTCTTGTGGCTTAGGTGCGACAAGTATTGGAGGCGGAGGACGGTATCTCTTCAAGTCCTGCGGTGCAGCCTCCGCTTGAGTCCACTTCATTGGACCTGCCTTTTCAAAATCTTGAAAAGGGCAGGTAGCGTTCAACAATTTAGAGATGAACCTCTTGAGAGCAGCCGCATAACCGGCAAGCCTTCGACATCCTTGGCGCTTTGGTGCTTGATCGCTCAATGGCCTTGATCTTGTCGGGATTGGCTTCAATTCCCGCTGAGATACAAAGAACCGAGAAGCTTGCGGAAGGACTCCAAACACGCACTTCTCGGGGTTGAGCTTGAGGTTGATCTTGCTTGCAGTTTGCAAGCGTCTCATCAAATCTTGAACCGAGTCGCTCTGTCCTTGCTTTTGACCACTATATCATCCATGTAGGCTTCTACATTTACGTATATCGAGGTCCAAAAGCATCATGGACTACCCTTGCAAAGGTTGAACCAGCATTCTTCAAACCGAAGGCATCCGTATAAAGCGATCGTGCCACATGGTGTGATGAATGCGGTTTTCTCTTCATCCTCTTCGCCATGAAGATCGATGATATCCTGAATATGCATCAAGAAATGGCAGATCGCATCCAGCCGTGGAGTCAACAATCTGGTCGTCTGGCGGCAAGGAAATGGGTCCTTGGGACCGCTTTATTAACATCTGTGAAGTCAATACAAAGTCTCCATTTCCCATTAGCCTTGCGTACCACCACGGATTGGCCAACCATGTGGGGTGGAGGACTCCTCGACAAGCCCTGCTGCTTCCAATTTCTTGATTTCTTACTGCTATGAACTCTTGGTGCTCCTTTGCTGTTTCCTAACTTTTTGCTTGGCGGGCAGCGTGAGGACAGACAGCTAGGTGATGCTCAATTACTTTCACAGGAGCGCCGGGGATGTCGGTGGTTGCCATGCAAACACATCGACATTCGCCAGCGAGAAAACAACGAGCTCGCCTTCCTATTTAGGATCAAGCGTGGCAGCGATGGTGAAGGTACCACCGGTGCCGTCCTCCTTAGCGGGCACCTTCTTGGTCTTTGGCGGAGCTGCCATCGTCTTGTTGCACTTGCGGTGGAGCTCGATGGTGCGTCCTCGGCGGTGGCGCAGCACTCGAAAGTGCGCTTGCGGAGTGAGCAGCGAGCTCTTGCGGACCTAGTGGTCTTCTTCTTCGCCCGGGAGCTTCAGCGGCAAGTGTTTTGCTTTCATTGCGGCTGCTGCTTCCGGTAAATCTTGTCGGCGCAAATAAGCGCGTCTTTCTTGTCGCCATGGACAGAGATAGCGCTTATCGGGCGGGCATCTTGAGTAGGTTGTATGCATAATGAGGCGGCCATGAACTTAGCGAGTCTTTGGGCGGCCAAGTATGCCATTGTAAGGCAATGGGAAATCGGCGATGTCGAACGTGACCCTCTCAGTTCTGAAGTTGAGCTCGCTGCCGAATGTTACCGACAACGTGATCTTCCCTTTGGGCTTGCTCCTTCCTGGGTTGATTCCTTGGAAAGTACCAGTCTCTTCGAGCTCGCTGTCAGGGATTTGAAGTTTCTGGAGCACTATAGAGGAGATCAAACTCAGGCCGGCCCCGCCGTCAACCAGCATCTTTGTGACCTTGAGGTTGCAGATGGTTGGTGAGACCAACATCGGCAAACACCCGACCGCAGTGATGCGATCGGGGTGATCCTCAATGTCAAAGATGATGGGCGTCTGGACCACTTGAGAGGTTTGCGTGACTCTATGGATGGTTACTGCTGCATTGACCTCACGCATCCATTGCTTGAGTTGGCGGTGCGAGGTGTGCGAGCGCACCACCATCGGCATAAAGGACCTCTGTTGCCTTTTGAAACTCATGTTCATCAGTCTAAATCGTCCTCATCGTCCTCGTCATCTTCATCTTCATCTTCTTCCTTGTCGCGCCCACAGAGAAGTCATCTCCTTGCCGCTGCTTGGCCTGCCATGGCGTCCTCCCGACGGGTCTCTTCTTACTTGCCGCACTTGCACCTTCTTGGGCTTTCTCCTTGTCTACTTCTCGTATTCAGCTTTACGTAGCTCAACAAGCTGCTCGACTTTCTTGCAGCTCTGGAGATCGTGGCCCTTAGTGCGGTGGATTTCTGATCTTGCTTGTTGGAGCTGCCGGGCTTGTCGGTGACGCGCCACAACTTGGCGGTCGGCGTCAGCAACCTCCTTGCGGAGCCACGGCCTTGGCTTGGTTGGCGGCACCATCCTTGCGGACTGCTCGACAACTAGTACTTCTTGGTTTTCTTCCTCCTGTTGTTCCGCGGCTGTTCCTTGCAGGCGATCCCTCCTTGTCGATTCTGCTCCCACATTCTCTCACAGAGTCTTCTTCCTTCTTCGTAGCGTGCACACTTGTCGGCCGGGCGTATAGCTCGTTGGCGTCTTTCACTTGCACATCGCCATCTCCTCCCTCATCCTGCGATTTCGTACATTACGATGGAATGCGATCCTTTGCAGCGGGGTGGGCGTCTGGGATGTTGTAGTGCACTCGTTGAATCTCTGGATGAATTTTGCGAGACTCCCCCTCCTTCCGAGGCAAGCAGGTGGAATCACTCTCTGGCCATGAGGCTTGTGGCGCTGTGAAGGCGCCAACAAACTGGTGGCACAAATCTGCCCAGAAGAAATAGAGCCATCCGGCAAATGCATGAGCCAAGATCGGCGTTTGGCTTGAGCACCAAGGGGAAGTAGTTGGCGAGGATCTTGTTGTCTCGTCCCCGTGGCTTGCACGCGATGGTGTAGATCTTTGAGGAACTCCGATGGGTGTGTCTGCTGTCGTACTTCTCCGACACGTCTGGTTTGAAGTTTTTCTTGTCGGACCACGGACTTGTGCGCAGCTCACGAGTGAGCGGGGCAACCCACGCGTCTGACAAGTCGCCTAGTTCCCCCTGGCGCGTGCATATCGGCGATGGGCCGGCGTGCAGGTCAGATTAATGGCGCGCTTCTCTTGGCGCTTCGTCTGGGTTGGCGTCCTCTTCTTGCCGTTCGAAGAACTTGGCGCTGGTCACGGCGAGCTCGCGGATCCGGCGGCGCTGTGGAGTCGCTGTCGAGGTGGATCCGGCGGTCGGCGATCTTGGCCTTCGGGAAGGGAGTGTCGGTGGGTGCACCCGCAAGTCTCGTCGCCATCGGCTCGCGCCTTATCGCCTCGCCGCGATTGCGGCCTTCGGTTGCAGCGGGGCGTCGCCGTTAAGCGAAGCCGATGAGACTCTGAATTGTGGCCCTCCACTCGTCGACCTTATCGGCCGTTGGAGGTAATCTAGTAATGCTGAGCTCTCGCCAATGCTTCCGCTGGTGTGGTTGGCGGCAAGGCGTATGGAAGCGAAGCGGGATATGCTCGGACTCCTAACCAAGTTAGGAGGGCAGCATCCCCAGCGACCGTACCCACTCGTCTGCGGCATCTTTGAGGTGCATGCGGGTCTCGAGGGCCTCGGGATCCTCGGCTTGGCCTTGATCCAATGGCGTATGGCGCCCTTGGTATCATGGCGCTGTCATCGCGCCTCCTGCGATGGGCAGCGGTGCAGATTCGAGGCGCGCCGGCGCCCGCGCGCGTTGTCCTTGGACTGGCGGCATCATGGGCTCTCTCGGCAGCGCCGGTCCCTCGCGGCGTTTCCCCCACTGGCGGCTCCGGTGGTGGTAGGTTCAGCAGACGGCTCAGCTGCTGCGAAGGCTTCTTCTTGGCGCCATGTTGGCGAAAAGCGTTTATAGAGTTGCTAGTCGACCGCGGACGGGTTCACACAGCCTCGGCGCCCCCTACAGCGCCAAAGATGTCGGGAAGAACTGATCGTGCCCACGAGCACCTCGAGACACTGGGTCCCTTTGTGGTTGGAGGCGGAGATTGCACAAAAGCGGGTCGGCGTCGCACGAGAGGTTTTACCCAGCGGAGCTCTCCGGAGATAATACTCCTCTGCTGCTTTGTGGATTCTCTTCTCTTCTTGCTAGGGAGCAATGCGAGCTACAAAACCTAGACTGAATGTGATGAACTAAGCTGGAGCTGGACCGAAAACCAGCCGAACCCCCCATACGTTGCCTTCGGGCCTCCTTTTATAAGCACAAGGGGTTACCACATGTGGCAAGTAGACAAGGTTACAATGGTAAAAACATAGGTAGGTACACCGCTTTGTACAGTGTACAGTAATATATACCTAACTTTGACGGCAAGGGACAAGGGTCATCAATGCCCGTCTCAGTCGCTCGAACAGTGTAACAGGGACCGTTAAGTGCGCCTCCATCCGCCACGAAGGTAGCTTGTCAGCGCTGCTTGTCGCTACTCTCCGCTGGCTGCACAGCTCGCCGACACACGTACATGGAAGAGCCCCGTGGTGACACGTTAGCGGGTGAGCTGGAGCGGAGATGAAGAGAGGTCACCCGCCCCGGCAAGCGCCTTGCCGCGGCGGGAACCTCGTCGCGCTTGGGGGTTCAGCGCCCGCCAAGCCTTCCCGGCAAGCTCCTCTTGCCGGGGCCTTGTTTTCCTTTGCGCCCTGAGTGGCCTTCCCGGCAAGCTGCTCTTGCCAGGGCCTTGACTGCTTTTGTTCTTGAATGGCTCCAAAGGAGTCGTTGAGGATCTTTGCGGCCATCAAGCCGGCCCGGCCGTGGGGCGCTGCAACTGTCCGTGCACGAGTTCGGGGTACTAGGGTACCCCTACTCTAGTACACCGACAAAGTCTTTAGTGAAATCCGGTGGCACAAGTATGGGAGCAGAAGTCAGGCGTCTTTTTAGTTCCTGAAAACTGTACTCACACTATGGGGACCACTCAAACTTTTTATCTTTCTTGAGAAGTTCCGTGAGGGGTTTGGCTACTTTGGAGAAGTTTTCAACAAAGCGGCGACAATAGCTGGCTAGACCAAGGAAACTCTAACTTGTTTAGCGGTTTGGTGGAGTCCAATCAAGACGGCCTTAAATCTCTCGGGATTGACAGCAATACCCTTACCAGAGATCACGTGGCCGAGATAGGTCACCTCTGGCAACCAAAATTCACACTTGGAGAACTTGGCATAAAGGCGGTGCTCTCTGAGTTTTTCTAACACAAGTCTAAGATGTTCGGCATGCTCTTCCTCGTTCTTCGAGTAAATAAGAATATCATCGAGGTAAACCACGACGAACTTATCTAAGTACTCCATGAAGATCGAGTTCATCAAGCGGGAGAAAGTGGCTGGGGCGTTGGTTAGGCCAAAGGACATGACGGTGTACTCGTACTGACCATAACGAGTGACAAAAGCCGTCTTAGGAATGTCCCCATTTCTGATCTTGATTTGGTGGTAGCCTAACCTCAAATCCATCTTGGAAAAAGGCGAGGATCCAGCGAGCTGATCATACGGATCGTTGATCTGGGAAGCGGATACTTGTTCTTTATCGTGACCAAATTAACGGGCGATAATCTACAACCATCCGGTCCGTTCCATCCTTCTTCTTGACGAAGAGGGCCAGGGCAAGCCCAAGGAGAAGAACTAGGACGGATGAAACCCTTTTGCAAGGACTCATCAAGTTGTTTCTTAAGCTCGGCTAGTTCTAAGGGTGCCATCTTGTAAGGTCTCCTAGAGATTGGAGCAGTTCTGGGATAAGATCTATAGCGAACTCTACATCTCTGTCAGGTGGAACACCTGGCAGTTCCTCTGGAAAGACATCCGGAAAGTCACGGACTATAGGGATATCTTCAAAGTGCGGAAGAGGGCTGGCATTAAGAGAATAGAGATGACGCTTTGCAACTCTAGTGGAGAGCAGTGACTATCTTGCGAGAGGGGTGTGTAAGCTGAGCGGACCTGGTATAACAATCAATCTTGGCATAATGAGCTTTCATCAGTCCATACCCAAGATGATGTTAATATCTGTGGACTTGAGGGCTATAAGTGAGGCAAGGAATACAAGTCTGTCAACAAGGATTTCATTACCATGGCTTACACTAGAAGTTTGCCATTTGGATCCGAGGGTTTGAATGACTAGTGGAAGGGCATATCACAAAATGATATGTTGTGCAAGTTAGCATAGCTTTGAAATGAAGGAATGAGATGCTCGATGTCGAATAGAACCGAAACTGGATGGCAGTTGACAAGGAGTGTACCAAGAGCGACATCCGGATCATCATGAGTGTCTTTAGCTGAGGCGTGATGCACCGTCCACGTTTAGTGGGAGCTGACTTGACAATGATCGTCTTGCGTGATGGCTTAACACGATAGCAGTCTTCTCGGTTTGGGATGGTGCAAAACTGGTGCGAGAGTAGTCCGTGCATAGTGTCTGGCTCTCCGCATGTGAAGCAAGTCCACTGAAGTAGGGCGTGGACCCTTAGCGACAAGTGGTCTACCAATAGGCCTGGGTGGAGCATGTAAGCTGAAGCTGGGTGGCGCCACATGGGAAGGCCTCGGTGAATATCCGGGTGGAAGAGCGAGTTGGAATCCAAATCCGGTGCCTGCGAACTAGAAGCGGAGGAAGAAACCAAATCCGGCTGTGCTTACGAGACTCCTCGTAAGTGAGCTGAGCTGTCTCTGCATTAATGGCCTTGCTCACAAGAGCTTGGAATGTATCACAATGATGCAGGTGGAGATCACGACGCAACTTGGGGTTGAGACCCTTCCGGAACCTAGCCTGCTTCTTGGCGTCCGTGGACACCTCTTCTGTGACATAACGGGCAAGGTTCTCAAACTCTCTACTGTAAGCACCAACAGCCATCTTACTCTGGGTGAAACTACAGAACTCTTCTCTCTTGCGATCGATGAGGGCTTCAGGAATGTGATGCTCGCGAAAAGCCTCGGTGAAATCTCTCGGTAGGAATCGGCCAGGTGGAAGCATAGCCTCATAGTTACGCCACCAAAGACTAGCATGATCTTCCGGTGGTATGCAGCATAGGTGACCTTGTCACTTTCAGCTACGTTCGCGAGCAGGCTTGCGTGTGATACTCTGGGCCGGTCATACGCATCGAGTGGCTCGATGGAATGATGAAAGGTAGGTGGGTGCAAGCGAATGAAGTCATGAATGGTTGCAGACCCTTTGAACTGTTGTGCGGTGTTCTCCTCAATACGTGCCAACAAGCGGTTAGACTCACGCTTGTTTCTCTCCATCTCTAACATAAACTCTGCCAATGAAGGCTGGTCGGGAGGATCCTCATCCCTACCATCTCCGTGGTTCTGGCTACGAGCAACAGAACTTCGCTTAACTGGTGACATCCTAAGAAACGAAACCAAGGATGAAATCAACATCAACTACAGACTGTAAAATGTAGGACAAAGAAATTAGTAACTCTCGAGCTCCTAGGGAAATTCTGGCAGCATAACGGCAGTAAAATGCTCAAAATGAGACATCCTGCTAAAATGGGGTAGTAACATACTCAACATCTTCACTCAAGGTTACGAGATATTACTAAATAGACTACAGGAGGTACTCAGCGGGGAATGACTCGATCATCCAATCCTATGGGACTACGGAGTAGTAACACGTGATCTGATAGGCGGAAGAAAGCCTAGTTCCTTAACCCGTAGGAAAGATAGGGCGACTCGGATCGGAGGGCCATGAAGTAAAGGAGTAAAAAGAGCCTTCGTTCCTTCCACAATCAATTCCCTACATAACTAAAGCATTTCTAGACTCAACTTGACCAGGTTGGCTTGGCAATCCTACGGTGGTCGAGCTCGATACCAAAGCTGTCGGGACCCGATCCTAAGTCACACCGATCTAGCATGTAACACATCATATCACTTTGCGGCCTCACGCACGGTATTCCCACAGGTGTCGCCTTACCATGGCCGGGACCGTTTAGCCTTTTGACTCACGTATATGATAGTGTCGCTAGCATCCATATGACGAGAACCGGGCCGACATGACTAGTCGTGAACCAAAAGTGGCACTAACCTATGGGGACAGGCATACATGAATCACATCGAGTATGTCGGTCATCAGCGTATGAATTGAATTTGTAGCCTTTGGGCTATGAGGACTCCGGTATCCGGGCTGTAGCGAGCTAGGCGGGACTCGAATATCACGCGTGAAATTTCCCGAAGGACGGACATAGGAATGAAGTGAAACACATGCCGGCCGGTCAAGTGTCCAGCGGTAGTCTTTGGGCTAGCGAGGACTCGGTGAACCGGGCTGTAGCGGACTACTATCGCTCGGAAGCACGAGACTACATTTCCCCATAAGAGGCTACCAAGGATAAACAACTAGGTTGTCGGATCCCACACATAGCAATACAAGTTACGTCGCATAACATGCAAGTATGTGTTGTACAACATGGCATCACAACATAGCATAAACTCATATAGACAAAGGCTCGGAAGAGCCACATAGCATTAAATACAAGCAGGGGTCACATGACCCATCATCCGAGCATACAAGCAACAAGCGGAAGCATTACATGTCGATACAGACAACTACAAAAGAAAAAGGCTGAGAAGCGACTATCTACAAGACCCTCCCAGGGTACAAGATCGTGGTGAGGTAACAAGCTACTCGTCGAAGTCCAAGCGGAACTACTAGTAAGACCGAAATCTCCGCTGCAAAACATAAATAAAACAACGTGAGTACAAAGGTACTCAGCAAGACTTACATCAGATCCTATTATACATGCATTAGTATCAAGAAGGTAATGTGGAGTTTAGTTGCAGCAAGCCAGCTTTGACTCTGTGGCTATCTGTTCTCGACTACGAGAACTTCTTGAGGTGATATGGCGCTACAGTCCACTAGTCACCACACAATACACTACTATGGATTCATCCCGTCTCCATACGAGAAGGCCATCCATAGCACTCACACTTGTCTTGAGCATTTTAGAGTATCCACTTCAAGTTGTCTATGTACCACGTAAGCATCCAAGAAGTCCATAACGAGGACACGGCTATTGAATAGATCATGATAACCCTGCGGGGATGTACTTCTTCACATGCTCTCACCACTTATCACCATGTACCGTCATGTACCTCGGCAACCTTCAAGCGAAGCTTTGGCGAGGTGTAAACCGACGACGACTAACCACACAAGACTCTAGTCGGGTTTATCGCCTATTCGGGTTCCATCCGCAAGGAGATCCGGCGGGGTGTCGCTCACGGCCCCAAGCGATGTGAGCAGGGTTCCCAAGCCCACCATCCGGGTGCCACTTGGTACACCGTGCCACACATGCCTAATCTGTCCCAAGCCCACCTGCGGGTGCCACTCGATGAAAAATAGCACTACCTACAAACACGAAACTAGTTGCGACTCACGGGCAGAGATCAAGTTGATTAATAAGTCGAGAGGGGCGAGTTACGGAACCCAATGTGTGGTAATGTCGAGTCATTGGACAACATACATAGAACTTCGATTGCTTAGGGCGGTTCGGTGAGACAACCCACCATGTACTCCTACATGGCCTCTCACGCTACCTTTACCAAATCGTGTTCACACACTTCACTCTCGACATCAGAACATATCGTAACACTCCAATTCATTCCCAATGAATCAGACACGACACAACTCTAAGCAATAGTAGGCATAGCATGGTAGGAACACAACATGGCTCAATCAACTCCTACACATGCTAGTGGGTTTCAACTATTCTTGTGGCAATGTGGGTCATGCGGAGGAATGGGTTCAACTACATGACACAAAGTAGCAGATGAATCGTTGTTGTCCTAATGCAATAGCGAGAGCAGGAGGCGAGAGAGTAGGATTGTATCGGAATGAACAAGGGGATTTGCTTGCACAGTAAATCAACAAGGGGGCCTTGCTTCAGAGCAGATACTCTGGAGCGTCTCGGGCGGGACCTATCGAGAAGGAGCAGTGCCGGCAATCAATACACAATCATATGCAACAATATTATGCATGAACATGGCATGTAGATGTGATGTTGTTTGAGCTAATGCAGCTAGCATTCATTTGCATGAAGTCCATTTGAACCAAAGATTCAAATGCATCTCCAAAATAAGCTCTTTATATAAGCCATTTTAGTGTTTCACTTATACAGCAGGTATAACTTGGTTTTCATGCATGAAACTGAGTACAGATGGATAGATTGCATTTTATGATAATTTTCATATATAAATTATTTCAATCGAGCTACGGTTGAATTTATATGAATTTTGAAGTTTTGAATATTTTCGGAATTTCCTGATTTATTTTAATACGGAAAATCAAATCTGCGTCGACCCTGCGTAAGCATGACATCAACAAGTCAGCTGCGGTGGCTGAGGTCAAACTGGCGTGTGGGGCCTACGTCGGTGACACGGAGTTAAGCAGGGGTTAGATTATCCTAATTATAGGATTAGTGGCGCTAGGGCCCCGCAGGTGATGCCGAGGTTAAATAAGCGGTGAGGTTAACGGCTAATCACGCGCCACATCAGCCGCCGGAGTTTCGCGGCGGCGACCTCGAAACACGGCGGAAGTTCGCGGGCGAGGCTGGAGGCCACAGTTTGGCACGGAGGCCACCGGCGGAGTAGCCGTGCAGGCGCATCCGGCAGCCTTCGAGAAGGCCGTGGGAGCAGCGGGCTCGCCGGGCGAGCTTCGCGGCGGTGGCGGTCGAGCGCGGCGAGATCACGGCTGCGGTGTCTGGCGAAGCGGAGAGGGGAGGAGAGCAGCATCTCACGGCGATCTCGATGGAAGCAGCGGCGAGCTCGGGGGCCTTGTGGTCGGCAGGCGGCGATGGGGATCCACGGTGGCCAGCGGTGAAGGCGGCGGTGAAGGCGATGGAGGCCGTCCGGTGCGTGGCTCGGCGAGGGGGTAGAGGGTGTGGCGGGCTGGGGAGCTTGTTGGGGAGGTGCGGCGGTGGCGAGGCCACGGTGGCTGTGGGCGGCGGCGGCGATTTCGGCCGTGAGAGAGGGGCGAGGGAGGAGGAGAGGGGTGGGGAGAGTGAGTGAGTTCGAGGGCGTGGCGTCGTCTGGCGTGAGGAGAAAGGCTGGGCGGCGGACAAGCGGCTGTGTGCGGTGCAGCGGTGTCGGGCACGCTTCCCCTCGCCTCTTGGCAAGAGGAGGAAGGCAGCTATGCCCACAGTGGGCTGGGCGAGAACAGGAATGGGCATGGTAGGTCAGTGAGTTTTTCCTTTTATTTCTTTTCTATTTTTCGACATTTGTTTTAATTTAATTAAAATACTAAATCATTTTATTTCCTTATGCCAATTTTGCAGGAGCTAACTATATTATTCCAGAGCTCCTCAGCAACTAGCATAATTATTGGACATATATAACATATATATATCCAATGCAAATAATTATGCATTAATTCCAAATGCCCAAAATAAATACTTATGAGCTCCTAATAATATTGGTTTGATTTTTATCTCTGTCCAATATTTTCAGAGAGCAACATGAGCATTTTCTTGGACCTTTTTGGAGCAATTTTTATTTGATCAATTTCCAAAAAGATTCAGAGGGTTTCACAAATCCTCATTTCAATTTAAATGGAATTTAAACATGATGCACAAATGACTAGCTAGTCTAGGTCATACCAGAACTAGGGATGTGACAAGTAATGTCTCAAATCATAGAAAAACTTTTTCTTTTGTTGGTATGTGAAACTAGGTGGTATGAATTTAGCAACAATGTAATTAGCATAATCAGCATACCAAGGAGCATTACGAGAAGCATTTATGACATTTAATTGTTCATTAGGAAAGCTATCATCAATAGGTAGTGGGTCATCAAGAACATTTTCTAACCTAGACAAGTTATGCATAGCGGGGTTCTCAGCTCCCTTTCTATCAATAATATGCAAATCAAATTCTTATAGCAAGAGAATCCATCTAATAAGTCTAGGTTTAGCATCTTTCTTTTCCATAAGATATTTAATAGCAGCATGATCCGTGTGAATAGTTACTTTAGAATCAACAATATAAGGTCTGAACTTATCACAAGCAAATACAACTGCTAAGAATTCTTTTTCAGTAGTAGCATAACTTCTCTGGGCATTGTCTAGAGTTTTACTAGCATATTGAATAGAATTTAATTTCTTATCAACTCTTGCCCTAGAACAGGACCTACAGCATAATCACTAGCATCACACATAATTTCAGAAGGTAAATTCCAATCAGGTGGCTGAACGATAGGTGCAGAGATTAATGCTTTCTTAAGTATTTCAAATGCTTCTACACAATCATCATCAAAGACGAATGGTATATATTTTTGTAATAAATTAGTCGAGGCGAGAAATTTTGAGAAGTCCTTAATGAACCTCCTATAAAAGCCGGCATGACCAAGAAACTTCTTATACCTTTGATGTCCTTGGGACATGGCATCTTTTCAATAGCATCAACTTTAGCTTTATCAACTTCAATACCTCGTTCAGAAATTTTATGCCCCAAGACAATACCTTCATTAACCATAAAGTGGCACTTTTCCCAATTCAAGACAAGATTAGTTTCTTCACATCTATGCAAAACTCGATCAAGGTTGTAAGCAATCATCTAAAGAGGATACATAAGCGGAGAAATCATCCATGAAAACCTCACAGATCTTTTCACAAAAGTTAGAGAATATAGCCATCATGCATCTTTGAAAGGTAGCAGGTGCATTACATAAACCAAAAGTCATACGTCTATAAGCAAAAGTACCGAAAGGGCAAGTAAAAGTGGTCTTAGCTTGATCATCAGCTGACACAGGTATTTGAGAGAAACCAAAATAACCATCTAGAAAGCAAAAATGTGTATGTTTGGATAATCTTTCTAGCATTTGATCAATAAAAGGTAAGGGGTGATGATCTTTTTAGTAGCTTTATTTAATTTGCGGAAATCAATTACCATCCTATAACCTGTAATAATTCTTTGCGGAATCAATTCATCTTTATCATTAGGAACAACGATAATACCTCCTTCTTAGGGACACAATGGACATGACTTACCCGACTATCGACAGCAGGATAGATTATACCTGCCTCAAGGAGCTTTAGTATTTCCATTCTTACCACTTCTTTCATTTTAGGATTCAGCATTTGTTGATGATCAATAACTGGTTTGGCATCTTTCTCCAAATTTATTTTGTGTTGACATAGAGTGGGACTATTGCCCTTAAGATCATCAAGAGTATATCAATAGCAACCTGAGTGCTTCTTGAGTTTTCAATAATTTTTCTTCCTCCTTCTCTCAAAGGTTAGCACTAATAATAACAGGATATATCTTATTTTCATCAAGATAAGCATATTTAAGAGTATCAGTCAATGGTTTAAGCTCAAACACGGGATCACCCTTGGGTGGAGGAGGATCCCCTGGGATTTCAACAAGCAAGTTGTGTTTCAGAATAGGTCCCTATTTAAAGAACACTTCATCTATTTCCCTTCTTTCATTCATAAACATACCATTTTCATGGTCTAGCAAATATTGTTCTAAAGGATCACTAGGAGGTACAGCAATAGAAGCAAGACCAATAATTTCATCTTTACTAGGCAATTCCTCTTCACGGTGTTGTCTACGAAATTTAGAGAAATTAAACTCATGAGACATATCACCTAGACCAATAGTAACAACATCCTTTTTGCAGTCTATCTTAGCATTAACAATGTTTAAGACGGGTCTGCCAAATATAATGGGACAAAAGCTATCTTGTGGGGAACCAAGAACAAGAAAATCAGCAGGATATTTAGTTTTCCCACACAAGACTTCAACATCTCTAATAATCCCAATTGGTGATATAGTATCTCTGTTGGCAAGTTTAATTGTGACATCAATATCTTCTAACTCAGCAGGTGCAATATCATGCATTATTTCTTTGTATAAGTCAATAGGTATTGCACTAGCACTAGAACCCATGTCACATAAGCCATGATAACAATGATCTCCTATTTTAACAGAAATAACAGGCATGCCTACCACAGGTCTATGTTTATCTTTAGCACACGGTTTAGCAATTCTAGCAGTTTCATCACAGAAATAAATAACATGCCCATCAATATTATTTGCCAAGAGATCCTTAACAATAGCAATATTAGGTTCAACTTTAACTTGCTCAGGAGGTGTATAAGTTCTAATATTGCTTTTACAATTTCTAATTGAAGCTTTAGCATGATCCTTTATCTAACGAGGGAAGGTGGTTTCTCAACATAAGCAGTAGGAACAATAGGATCATTATAAGTGATGGTCTTTTCTTCAACTTTAATAGGTGCAGCTACTTTTACTTCTATGGGAGGATGATATTTAAACCACTTCTCCTTAGGTAGATCAACATGAGTAGCAAAAGATTCACAGAAAAAAGCTACTATCTCAGAGTCAAGTCCATATTAGTGCTAAATTTACGGAAAACATCGGTATCCATAAAAGATTTAACACAATCAAATTTAGGTGTTATACCTGACTCCTTACCTTCGTCGAGATCCCAATCTTTAGAGTTGCGTTTAATTCTTTCCAATAAATCCCATTTGAATTTAATAGTCTTCATCATAAAAGAGCCAGCATAAGAAGTATCGAGAATGGTGCGATTGTTATCAGAAAGCCGAGCATAAAAATTTTGAATAATCATTTCTCTTGAGAGCTCATGATTGGGGCATGAATATAACACTGAATTAAGCCTCCCCCAAGCTTGAGCAATCCTTTCTCCTTCGCGAGGCCAAAAATTATATATATAATTACGATCACTATTAACAAGATGCATAGGATAAAACTTCTGATGAAATTCCGATTTCAAATCGCTTGTAGTTCCATGATCCCATATCATCACATAGCCTATAGCATGTCAATGCATCTCCCTTCAAAGATAAAGGGAAGACCTTCTTCTTGATAACATCATCGGGCATACACTGCAAGCTTAAATAATCCACAAACTTCATCCACATATATTAGGTGCTCATCGGGATGTAATGTTCCATCTCTTGCAAAAGGATTAGCCAGACAGTTTTCTATCATACCGAAGAATTTCAAAGTACACATTTTCATTTTCAGTAGGTTCGATGGGTTGAGGGCAACTCTTTGCTCTCTTGGTCGGGGTGAAGATACCCGAACAAGCGCCTTAGAAGGATTGCTTTCCATAGTAACAAGTGACAATAAATTTCAGCACACTATATAAATTTTCCTTACCAAATTCCACCTACCAAAGCGCTTCACTCCCGACAGCGGCGCCGAGAAAAAGTCTTGATGACCCATAAGTATAGGGGATCTATCGTAGTCCTTTCGATAAGTAAGAGTGTCGAACCCAACGAGGAGCAGAAGGAAATGATAAGCGGTTTTCAGCAAGGTATTCTCTACAAGCACTGAAATTATAGGTAACAGATATTTTTGTGATAAGATAATTTGTAACGAGCAACAAGTAACAAAAGTAAATAAAGTGCAGCAAGGTGGCCCAATCCTTTTTATAGCAAAGGACAAGCCTGGACAAACTCTTATATAGAGAAAAGCGCTCCCGAGGACACATGGGAATTATCGTCAAGCTAGTTTTCGTCATGTTCATATGATTCGCGTTCGGTACTTTGATAATTTGATATGTGGGTGGACCGGTGCTTGGGTGCTGTCCTTACTTGAACAAGCATCCCACTTATGATTAACCCCAATTGCAAGCATCCGCAACTACAAAAGAAGTATTAAGGTAAACCTAACCATAGCATGAAACATGTGGAGCCAAATCAGCCCCTTACGAAAGCAGCGCATAAACTAGGGTTTAAAGCACGTCACTCTAGAAACCCATCATCTACTTATTACTTCCCAATGCCTTCCTCTAGGCCCAAATAATGGTGAAGTGTCATGTAGTCGGCGTTCACATAACACCACTAGAGGAGACAACATACATCTCATCAAAATATCGAACAAATACCAAATTCACATGACTAGTAATAGCAAGACTTCTCCCATGTCCTCAGGAACAAACGTAACTACTCATAAAGCATATTCATGTTCATAATCAGAGGGGTATTAATATGCATATAGGATCTAAACATATGATCTTCCACCAAATAAACCAACTAGCATCAACTACATAGAGTAATCAACACTACTAGCAACCTACAAGTACCAATCCCAGACTTAGAAACAAGAATTGGATACAAGAGATGAACTAGGGTTTGAGATGAGATGGTGCTGGTGAAGATGTTGATGGAGATTGGCCCTCTTCCGATGAGAGGAGCGTTGGTGATGCGATGGCGATGATTTCCCCCTCCGGGAAGTTTCCTGGCGAACAGCTCCGCGAGCCTAGATTGGTTCCGCCTCGTGGCGTGAGTCTCGTCTCAAAGCCTGCCTATGATTTTTCTTGGACGAAAGACTTCATATAGCATAAAATGGGCACGGAGGGCCAGAGGCCACGAGGCGGGGGGCGCGCCCGGGGGTGAGGCGTGCCCCCACCCTCGTGGCAGTGTGGGCCCCCTCTGGTATTTGTTCGCTCATTATTTTCATTATTTCAAGAAATAACTTCCGTTGAGTTTGAGGACTTTTGGAGTTGTGCAGAATAGTTCTCTAATATTTGCTCCTTTTCGGCCAGAATCCCAGTGCGGCATTCTCCTCCTTATGTAAACCTTGTAAAATAAGAGAATAGGCATAAGTATTGTTACATAATGTGTAATAACAACCCATAATGCAATAAATATTGATATAAAAGGATGCAAAATGGACGTATCAGATTTCAACTTCAGTCGGATCGGTAGGGCTCTTAGGCTGCGGGGGCTCTTCTGTGAAGGGATCCTCTTGAACTGATGGTGTGTGAAGATGCTCCAAGAATACATTACTGGGAATGGTGAAGCTCTTACCCTTCAAACTTCTTTTCCAACTTTCTTACTGCATTGCAATAACCAGTCATGGCTGGACTCCTCACGTCCCATTCCTTCATCACTTGATTGACTACCAAATCTGAGTCGCCGTAGACCATTAGGCACCGGACGCCGAGTGAAATGGCCATACGCAACCCATACAAAAGTGCCTCATACTCAACTTCATAATTGGAGGAGTCAAAGTGAATCTGGAGAACATAAGCGGAGCTTGTCGCCTCGTGGAGATACCAGGACTACTGACACTGAACCATTCAACATCTTGGACCCGTCGAAAAACATATTCCAATGTTTGTTGAACTGAAGTCGGCAGCTGTTGTTCAATCCACTCGATGAGAAAATCTGCTATTGCACTGAGATTTGATTGCTTTCTTTGCCTCAAACTTGATATCCAGTAGGGAGGAGGTTCAATCGCCCATTTAGCCACTCGACTAGTTGCATCTCTATTATTCAATATTTACGACAATGGAGCATCGTGTATTTGTAATTGAATGATCGAGAAGTAATGTGCAACCTTCTTTGTGGTCAAGTAAATCCATAGAAAAGCTTACGATAATGCGGGTACCTTTGCTTGGATGGGGTTAAAACTTGAAATATAGTACCTTTGGTATTGAACCTTGTAAGCCTTGCCATACGCTTCCTTTCATTGTGAGTATTGTCGACAACTAGTCTAGTGGCTGCAATATAAAGCAGTAAAGGCTCTTTGCTTATTGGGGCAGCAAGCACCGGCTGGGTGGAAAGCAGGGATTTCAGCTCTGCAAACGCTGCGTCAGCTTCAGGAGTCCACTCGAACTTGTTAGACTTCTTCATCAGTAGGTAAAGAGGCAATTCCTTTGCACCAAGACGAGAGATGAATCGACTCAGAGTGGCCAAACAACCAGTAAGCTTCTGAACATCGTGTACACGCATGGGGCGTTTCATTCGGAGAATTTCCCCAACCTTCTCTGGGTTGGCATTGATACCACGTTCGGAAACGAGGAAACCGAGTAGCTTGCCACCGGAACTCCAAACATACACTTGACGGATTGAGCTTGATATCACATCTCCTTAGGCGGCAAAGGTTTCAGCGAGATCGGTCGGTGGTCGGAACAACTGCGTGACTTAACCACGATGTCATCCATATATGCCTCCACATTCCGGTGATTTGGTGGCGAGGCACACGAATCATGCGCATGAATGTGGCGCCAGCATTCTTGAGACCAAAGGGCATGGTGACATAACAAAAGCACCGAATAGGGTGATGAAAGCTACTTTATCTCATAGGGCCCATACAGTCGGATCTGATGGTACCCGGAATATGCATCCAGGAAAGACAACCGCTCACATCCCGCAGTCGAGTCGACTATCTGATTGATGTGAGGAAGAGGAAAGTGATCCTTCGGGAAGGCCCAATTGATATGCTTGAAGTCGATACACATACGGAGTGAATCATCTTTCTTAGGAACCATGACGACATTGGCGAGCCACTCGAAGTGGTAAATCTCTTGGATGAACTCAGCAGCCAAAAGCCGAGCCACTTCCTCGCCAATTGCCTTTCTTTTCTGGACGCCGGACCATCGAAGATGCTCTTTGACTGGTTTTACATTTGTGTCGACTCGCAAACGGTGCTCAGCCAATTCCACAGGCACACGGCATGTCAAAGGTTTCCATGCAAAGATGTCCCAGTTCTCAGGGAGGAACTGGATGAGCGCTTCTTCCTATTTGCGGTCGAGTATCGTCGAGATATGAGTCAGAGCAGCATTGGGATCTGTCGGGTGAATATGAACTGACTTTGTTTCACTGGACGACTGAAATGCAGACTCTGAAGCAGGCTTCTTAGCCCGCAACAATTCACTCGGATCAGCATTCTTCTAATATTCCTGCATTTCAACTGCTGCCATGTGTTCATCAGCCATTTTTGAGCCCTTCTGAAGGCACTCCTCGCTTTCTACCGATTACGATGGCGTGATCACACCTGCGGGACGGGCATCTTCAACTTAAGATAGGCGTAACTGCGGTCGAGCCATGAAGCGAGCATATGTTGGCCTGCCCAGAATAGCATGATAAGCACTTTGAAAATCTACCACTTCAAATGTCAACTTTTCCTTACGGTAATTCTTCGAATCACCAAAAACCACGTCAAGAGTTATTTGGCCGAGTGATTCAACCTTCTTTCCAAGGATGACACCGTGAAAGCTCATGTTGCTCTCACTAAGTTTGGACATTGGAATGCCCATCCCCTTCAGAGTTTCAGCATAGAGAATATTCAGACCACTGCCACCATCCATCAACACGTTGGTCAGTCGAGTGCCTCCAACCACTAGGTCGACTACCAGTGTTTGCCGCCCTAGAGTGGCAACGCGTGCCAGGTGATCAGATTGGTCGAATGTGATAGCAGTTTGTGACCACTTCAAATAAGTCATCGTTGTCGGGGCAACCATGTTCACTTCTCTGTTTATCACTTTCAGTCGACTTTTGCTTTTGATGTCAGCAAAAATCACCAGAGTGGAATTGACGTTGGGAAAACCGTCATTACCTTCTTCCTTGTCCTCATCCTTGTCTGACTCCTTTTCCTTTTCACTAGGCTGCTTCTCTCGGAATTGCTGGATCAGGAGCCGACACTATCGAGTGGTGTGTTTAGGGTAAATCATATTACCCTCTTCATCCTTCTTGGTGTGAATGTGACATGGCAAATCCAACACATCATTTCCTGCTTGATCTTTCACTTTCTTGGGGGTCCAGGGCCCCTTGGGTTTCCCTTTAAACTTTCCTTGGATCCTTTGCATGATTTCACCAGTCTGTAGGCTCAGCTTTACGTTTTTGTTTCCGATTGGAATTGCCTCCACCGGTGTCCTGACCGACTGGTTTGCTCTTTACATTGCGGAGTCGATCTTCTTCTTCTTCGTTAGCATACCGAGTGGCTATTTCCATCATCCGAGTCAGAGACATATCTCCTGCCGACCGAATTTCAGGTTAAGCTCTCGATACCTAACGCCTTCCTCGAAGGTACAAACTGCTTGATGCTGAGATACATTTTCCACTGTGTGATGCAAAGTGGTCCACCTCTGAATGTAATCTCTCAAAGTCTCATTCGGCTTCTAAACACAATGTTGCAATTCTGCCAACCCTGTTGGTCGTTTGCAAGTACCTTCAAAAGTTCTGACAAACACTCGGGTTAGCTCTTCCCAACTGAATATACTGCCAGGGGCTAACTGATTCAACCAAGCTTTGGCTGAACCCTCTAACATCAAAGGAAGGTGCTTCATGGCTACCTCATCATTTCCACCACCGATCTGAACAGCCACTCGATAATCTTCCAGCCAAGTGTCAGGCTTGGACTCACCGGTAAACTTACTAACCCCAGTCGCCAACCTGAAGTCAGGAGGGATCTCAGCGGCTCTGATGGCTCTGCTAAAACACTCGGGACCTGAGACATGTACTCTGCTTCCAGTCGGACGATCTCTGCCGAGTCCTTCTCCGTGAGCTCTGTTTCTGTCAACATCACCTTGAACGAGAATTGATCTTGCATCAAAACCTGGCTCTCTAGGGTCGACTAGAACTCTTCGCTCGCCACTGTGCGGGCGCTCGTCATCATACTGCCAGGGTACATACGATCCACTCCTCGGAGGAGGGGAAGGCACTCGACGGTGATCATCACGGCCGAGTCGGTGATCATACTGCTCGTGATTCCGACCCACATATTGTTCTTGGCGATGCCCACGTTCTTCACTCCTTAGGGGCGATCTTGGGCTATGTGCATTGCCTTTGTATCAGCCATTACACACCTACTATGAATTCTATCCACGGTGAGACACTATTGTGTTACGCTCTTACGCTACCAGTAAAGCCCGGATCTGCATTAAACCTCTTCGACCTCCATTGCGAAGGCTGAATGGACTACTGCTATCTGAGCTGCGGTTGTAAGATTCTGAATCGGTCACGGTATACGATCTTTGAGGTGGGAAAAAGCTGTCATGGTCGTCATTGGACTTAGGGATCCGCTGCCGAACACGCTCGTCGAGTGCATCTTGAAGGTTCTCGAACGAGTCGCTCAGCCAAAGTGGCGGTAGCGCTGCCTCTAAGGCCCGAGCCTCGGAGGTCTCCCCGACGTTAGGCGTGTGAAGTGCGTCCTCGTTGCAGCGGCGAAGTTCCTCCCTCTGCTGCGAGGAAAGGGCTTCAGGATGATACTCCTCGTGAACATGTGACAGATCACCACCGTCGCCGCCGCCGTCGCGACGAAACCCGGGTGGGCTGTGTGGCGCATTGACCACCAAGACCTCCGCCACAGGGTCGCTGTTGTCGCATCCGGAAAGGGTCTCAACGGAGCCAGTCAACAGGTCAAACAAGCCGTAGAGAGATTCGTCGGGCTCGATTTCCGTGACTTGTGGGGTGGCCGACTGACGTGCCATCGCGTGTTTCACCCACCACTGAAGTCGCGACCAACCGGATCGCTTGCGTCGGCGATCGGCAGGGAGCGAGGTCACCACGGGAGCCGACCGATACTGGGTCGACGGCTGCCGAAGAAGGGCGCCCGCGACGCCGCAGCGAAGTCGTCGCCCGTGAACGAGGCGTCTCGGCGTCGAGGGCCTCCACAGAGCAGCGGAGTCTTGGCGGCAACAGCCGCCGAGCGGATCTCGTGACCCTCGGCCAATCCACGCCGGAAACCATGATGATGGGAATAGGAAAAACTGCAACCTCACGAAAAGTCACTAAGACACCTGCCCCAAGGTGGGGCCAACTATCGTGGTTCTAAGGCGGCGGTAGAATGGGGGTAGGTATGAGGAGGCAAGATCCTAGCTATGGTGAAGTTGTACACACAAGATTTCTGAGTTCGGGCCCTTCACGGTGGAAGTAACAGCCCTCGTCTCGGTGCTCGGGAGCTCGGTCGATTGGATTATGTGTGTGGAGTTACGAAGTGCGAAACCTTGTCCTGAGGAGGGTGGCTTATATAGAGTTAGCTAGACCCTCCGCCCTCGATTACAGGGTTTAAGGTACATAAAGGTAGGCGTTCTTGGTAATGCCAGCAATAAAGGTACATGAATGACCATTAAATCTCTGAGTAAGCTTGACCGTTTGTTGTCTGAGTGACTTTAGATCTTACGGCGTCGTGTGACTATTGCTATGGTTGAGTGAAATTGAATCTTCGAGTTGAATGCTTACGGTCAGTGGGCGATGTTATCCCTTGGATGCTTCGACTTGAGGTAATGTCCTTGGGGAGGGTGTCTAGGTCAGGCCTATGACCCTACCCTAGGTACATGTCGCCATCAACTGTTCCATTTTGAACTACTTCAAAAACTTGTCAAGGTCTGTACTCATTGAAAAAAATTATCAAGCGTCTTGATCTATCTCTATAGATGTTGATGCTCAATATATAAGCAGCTTCACCGAGGTCTTTCTTTGAAAAACTCCTTTCAAACACTCCTTTATGCTTTCCAGAAATTTCTACATCGTTTCCGATCAACAATATCTCATTCACATATACTTATCAGAAAGGATGTAGTGCTCCCACTCACTTTCTTGTAAATACAGGCTTCACATGAAGTCTGTATAAAACTATATTCTTTGATCACACTATCAAAGCGATATTCCAATTCGAGATGCTTGCACCAGTCCATAGAGGATCATTGGAGCTTTGCACACTTTGTTAGCACCTTTAGGATCGACAAAACCTTCTGGTTGCATCACATACAACTCTTCTTTAAGAAATCCTTGAAGGAATGCAGGTTTGACATCCATTTGCCAAATTTCATAAAATACAGCAATTGCTAACATGATTCGGAAAGACTTATAAGCATCGATACAAGTGAGAAAATCTCATCGTAGTCAACACCTTGAACTTGTCTAAAACATTTTTGCGACAATTCGAGCTTTGTAGATAGTAACACTACTATCAGCGTCCGTATTCCTCTCAAAGATCCATTTATTCTCTATTGCTTGCCGATCATCGAGCAAGTAAACCAAAGTCCATATTTTGTTCTCATATATGGATCCCATCTCAGATTTCATGGCCTCAAGCCACTTCACGGAATCTGGGCTCATCATCACTTCCTCATAGTTTGTAGGTTCGTCATGGTCAAGTAACATGACCTCCGAACAGGATTATCATACCACTCGATGCGGATCTTACTATGGTTGCCCTCGAGGTTCGGTAGTAACTTGATGGAGGTTTCGTGATCACTATCATTAACTTCGACTAATTGGTGTAGGAATCACTTGGAACTGATTTACGTGCTGAACTACTTTCCAATTTGGGAGCGGTATAATTACCTCATCAAGTTCTACTTTCCTCCCCTCACTTCATTAGAGAAACTCCTTCTCTAGAAAGGATCCATTCTTAGAAGCGAATATCTAGCCTTGGATCTGTGATAGAAGGTGTACCCAATGATCTCCTTTGGATATCCTATGAAGACACATTTCTCGATTTGGGTTCAAGCTTATCAGGTTGAAGCTTTTTCACATAAGCATCGCAGCCCTAACTTTAAGAAATGACAACTTTGGTTTCTTGCCAAACCATAGTTCATATGGCGTCGTCTCAGCAGTTTAGATGGTGCCATATTTAGCGTGAATCAGTTGTCTCTAATGCATATCCCCAAAACCATAGTGATAAATCAGTAAGAGACATCATAGATCGCACTATATCTAATAAAGTACAGTTATGATATTCGTACACACCATTATGCTGTGGTGTTCCAGGTGGCATGAGTTTGTGAAACTATTCCACATTGTTTAAATTGAAGGCCAAACTCGTAACTCAAATATTCGCCTCTGTGATCAGATCGTAGAAACTTTATTTTCTTGTTACGATGATTCTCCACTTCACTCTGAATTTCTTTGAACTTTTCAAATGTTTTGGACTTATGTTTCATCAAGTAGATATACCATCTGCTCAAATCATCTGTGAAGGTCGGAAAATACGATACCCTTGTGAGCCTCAACATTCATGGGACCGCATACGTTAGTATGTATTATTTGCAATAATTTAGTTGCTTGCTCCATTGTTCGGAAGGAGTCTTAGTCATCTTGCCCATGAAGCATGGTTAGCAAGCATCAAGTGATTCATAATCAAGTGATTCCAAAATTCCATCGGCATGGAGTTTCTTCATAAACTTTACGTAATATGAACTAATCGGCGATTGCCACAAATAAGTTACACTATCATTATTAACTTTGCATCTTTTGGCTTCAATATGCGTATCACTACGATCGAGATTCAGTATACCATTTATATTGAGTGTATGACCATAGAAGGTTTTATTCATGTAAATAGAACAACAATTATTCTTTGACTTACATGAATAACCGTATTGCAATAAACATGATCAATCATATTCATGCTCAGCATAAACACAAAATAACATTTATTTTAGGTTCAACACTAATCTTGAATGTAAAGGGAGTGTGCGATGGTGATCTTATTAACCTTGGAATCACTTCCAATACACATCATCACCTCGCCCTTAACTAGTCCATGTTTATTTTTCAACTCCTGTTTCGAGTTACTACTCTTAGCAACTGAACTAGTATCAAATACTGAGGGGTTTCTATAAACACTAGTAAAGTACACATCAATAACATGTATATCAAATATACCTTTGTTCTCTTTGGCATCCTTCTTATCCAAAATATACTTGGGGCAGTTCCGCTTCGGTGACCAGTCCTTTGAAGTAAAGCACTTAGTCTCGGGCTTAGGTCCGGACTTGGGCTTCTTCATGAGCAACAACTTGCTTGCCATTCTTCTTGAAGTTCCCCTTCTTCCCTTTGCCCTTTTCTTGAAATTAATGGTCTTGTCAACCATCAACAGTTGATTCTTTTCTTGATTTCTACCTTCACGGTTTAGCATCGCGAAGAGCTTGGGAATTGTTTTCGTCATCCCTTGCATATTATAGTTTATCATGAAGTTCTAGTAACTAGGTGGCGGTGACTAGAGAACTTTGTCAATTACTATCTTATCGGAAGATTAACTCCCACTTGATTCAAGCAATTGTAGTACCGGACAATCGAGCACTTGCTCCTTTGGTTGAGCTATTCTCCTCCATCGTGTAGGCAAAGTACTGTCAGAGATCTCATACCTCCTGACACGGGCATGAGTATGAAATACCAGTTTCAACTCTTGGAACATCTTATATGCTCTGTGGCGTTCAAAACATTTTTGAAGTCCCGGTCCTAAGCCGTAAAGTATGGTGCACTAAACTATCAAGTAGTCATCATATTGAGCTTTGCTAAACGTTAATAACATCGCATCTGCTCCTGCAATAGGTCCGTCACCTAGCGGTGCATCAAGGACATAATTCTTCTGTGCAACAATGAGGATAATCCTTAGATCAGGAGCTAGTCCGCATCTTTGCTACTAACATCTTTCAACTTTTTTTTCTCTAGGAACGTATCAAAAAATAAATGGGGAACTATGTGAGCTATTGATCTACAACATAGATATGCAAATAATATCAAGACTAAGTTCATGATAAATTAAAGTTCAATTAATCATATTAGTTAAGAGCTCCCACTTAGATAGACATCCCTCTAATCATCTAAGTGATCACTTGATCCAAATCAACTAAACCATGTCCGATCATCACGTGAGATGGAGTAGTTTTCAATGTTGAACATCACTATGTTGATCATATCTACTATATGATTCACACTCGACCTTTTGGTCTCAGTGTTCCGAGGCCATATCTGCATATGCTAGGCTCGTCAAGTTTAACCCGAGTATTCTGCGTGTGCAAAACTGGCTTGCACCCGTTGTATGTGAACGTAGAGCTTATCACACCCGATCATTGCGTTGTGTCTCAGCACGAAGAACTGTAGCAACGGTGCATACTCAGGGAGAACACTTATACCTTGAAATTTAGTGAGAGATCATCTTATAATGCTACCGCCGAACTAAGAAAAATAAGATGCATAAAGGATAAACATCACATGCAATCAATATAAGTGATATGATATGGCCATCATCATCTTGTGCCTTTGATCTCCATCTCCAACGCACCGTCATGATCACCATCGTCACCGGCGCGACACCTTGATCTCCATCGTAGCATCGTTATCGTCTCGCCAACTATTGCTTCTAAGACTATCGCTACCGCTTAGTGATAAAGTAAAGTAATTACATGGCAATTTCATTTCATACAATAAAGCGACAGCCATATGGCTCCTGCCAATTGCTGATAACTCTGTTACAAAACATGATCATCTCATACAATAAAATTTAGCATCATGTCTTGACCATATCACATCACAACATGCCTTGCGAAAACAAGTTAGACGTCCTCTACTTTGTTATTGAAAGTTTTACGTGGCTGCTACGGGCTGAGCAAGAACCGTTCTTACCTACGCATCAAAACCACAACGATTTTTCGTCAAGTGTGTGCTGTTTTAACCTTCAACGAGGACCGGGCGTAGCCATACTCGATTCAACTAAAGTTGGGCGGCACCGCCAGCCACACATTTGCGAAGCACGTCGGTAGAACCGGTCTCGCGTAAGCGTCTGGCGTAATGTCGGCCGGCCGCTTCATACAACAATACCACCGAATCAAAGTATGACATGCCGGTAAGCAGTATGACTATTATCGCCCACAACTCACTTGTGTTCTACTCGTGCATATAACATCTACGCATAAACCTGGCTCGGATGCCCTTTGTTGGGGAGCGTAGTAATTTCAAAATTTTCCTACGCACGCGCAAGATCATGGTGATGCATAGCGGGAGGAGAGTGTTGTCCACATACCCTCGGAGACCGTGGCGGAAGCGTTATGACAATGCGGTTGATGTAGTCGTACTTCTTCACGATCGACCGATCCTAGTACCGAAAGTTCGGCACCTCCGCGATCTGCACTGCGTTCGGCTCGGTGACATCCACGAACTCACGATCCGGCGAGTATCAAGGAGAGCTTCATCGGCCGCGATAAGCGTAATGGCGGCGATGATGAAGCTACGGTAGCGAGCTTCGCCTAAGCCTTTACAAGCGATATGATCGAGGTGGATTATGGTGGAGGGGGCACTGCAGCTAAGAGATCAATGATCAACTTGTGTGTCTATGGGATGCCCCGGCCGCGTATATATAAAGGATGGAGGAGGAGGCCGGCCCTCATAGGGCACGCCAAAGTGTGGAGTCCTACTAGGACTCCCTAGTCCTAGTAAGATTCCACCTCCCACATGGAATAGGAAAAGGAAAGGGAGAAGGAGAAGGAAGGAAGGGCACCCCTTTTCCTAGTCAATTCGGACCAGTCCATGGGAAAGAGGCAGCCACCCTTGCGCCTTTCTCTCCTTTCCCGTATGGCCCATTAAGGCCCAATATGAATTCCGTAACTCTCCGGTACTCGAAAATACCGAATCACTCGGAACTTTTCCGATGTCGAATATAGCCTTCAATATATCGACCTTCGTCTCGACCATTTCGAGACTCCTCGTTATGTCGCCGATCTCATCCGGGACTACGAACTAACTTCGGTCATCAAATCACATAACTCCTAATACAAATCATCACAGAATGTTAAGAGTGCGGACCCTACGGGTTCGAGAACTATGTAGACATGACCGAGACTCATCTCCGGTCAATAACCAATAGCGAAACCTGGATGCTCATATTGGTTCCTACATATTCTATGAAGATCTTTATCGGTCGAACCGCATAACAACATCGTTGTTCCCTTTGTCATCGGTATGTTACTTGCCGAGATTCGATCGTCGGTATCTCAATACCTAGTTCAATCTCGTTACCGGCAAGTCTCTTTACTCGTTCCGTAATTCATCATCCCGCAACTAACTCATTGGTCATAATGCTTGCAAGGCTTATAGTGATGTGCATTACCGGTAGGGCCCAGAGATACCTCTCCGATACGGAGTGACAAATCCTAATCTCGATCTATGCCAACTCAACAAACACCATCGGAGACACTGTAGAAACAGCTTTATAATCACCCGGTTACGTTGTGACATTTCATAGCACACAAGGTGTTCCTCCGGTATTCGGGAGTTACATAATCTCATAGCGAGGAACATGTATAAGTCATGAAAGCGATAGCAATCACTACAAAAAAATACACTTCCGTGATGATCGTGTTTGTCACGATGAGGCCATGTTTTTTGTCATGCATGTACATCCATGACAAATTTATAGCAGAATCAAGATAGTCATACGTGCTATCGTAGAAGTGTTCCATGACATTACCAAAATTATCATCACGAGTGTCCACTTCCATGACGTTAAATCGCGTCACGAAGTGCTTTTCGTCAAGGGTGACCGACACGTGGCGTCCACCGTAAAGGCGCCGTTAAGCTATCGGGTCGGGTTTTGGATCGGATAACCGTTAACAGCCCGACCAATGGGGATTTTCCGTGTAAAATCATCATTGGTGGAGGAGAACTGCGATGTCGAGTCGCGTTGGCACATGTGACACTCATCCAATGGGCGAGGCAGCGCCTATGATATGTTGACACGTGGACGGCCCATCAAGTTTAAATGGGCGCCCAGCTGAAGCCCACAGATTTTGCGAACCATAATGGGCGGCCCAGCTAAAACCCACAGATTTTGCGGACCATAATGGGCTGGCCCAGCTAAAACCCACAAGATTTTGCGGGCCATAATGGGCGGCCGGTAAACCCACAAGATTTTTGTGTGCCATAATGGGCGGCCCGGTAAAACCCACAAGATTCTTGCGGATCATAATGGGCAGGCCGACTAAAATCCAGATTTCGCCAACATTAATGGGCGGCCCATTTGTGAAGCCCACAAGATTTTGAGGACCCTAGTAGGCGGCCCATTAACTAGCTGCCATGTTTTGGGCCAAATCTTGCCCATATTTGATCCGGTCCATTAATGGCCTGCACGCTCGAGCCTAATAGTGGCCCATATGAGATCCGGCCCGTTAAAGCCTACCACATTCTAGGCCAAATTACGGCCGGATCGGTCCGACCCTTTAAGAGCTTTGGGCTCAATTATGGCCCATATCGATTCGACCCGTCAGCTGGACACTATGCTTTTGGGCCCACTTGCTAAAGCCCACTTAATAGTTCGACCTAATATTAGTTTTGGCCTCTTAAGGGCCCGTTTAACATTTCGGCCCTATATTAATTTCGACTGTTAAAAGCCCGTCATATAGTTGGGCTAACTACGGCCGGTTTGCATCGACTGCTCATGACCGATATCGATTGGGCCAAACAAGGACGAGACAATTTTGGCATGTTAAAAGCCCGTGATTTGATTCGCACAATCATGGGCGGGGTTCATTAAGACTCTGCCGGCCGTGAGCTATTCGACACATTTAGGCCCAACCTACATCGTGATTGCATGACCCGATTATGTAGTAATTTTCACAGTTTGGCTGGTTTCTTTGCGAAGATAGTATATATATATATATATATATATATATATATATATATATATATATATATATATATATATATATATATATATATATATATATATATATATATATATATATATATATATATATATATATATGATAAAACAAGCTGCAACATCGTGAATAAGAAAAAACCTAGACTATACAATAAAGAAATTACGGCATATTACATCCTTTGGGCATCAAAGTTAGCCACTATGATAATAAAGCACAAGCGGACAGCAGATTACATACTTTGGGCATCAAAGATCGACACGATTGCAAATAAACACAACGACAAAATAATATACAAAACCGACAACACTTTAATAGAGTTCAAGAAAGGTTAGCCTCTTTGTGAGCTATAAGCATAGCGGTGAGCAAGATGATGAGACTAGCTTGTTCAACACTTATATCTTCCTCACTCTGAAAGATAAACAAGCGAGACGGATGACGGGTTTTGCACATAAAAGTATCAGTCTTGACAATTCATCACATTTCTTCTTGTGAATAAAGTGACACAGTTTAAAATTGCATTAACACAATATGCTATTGTTCAGGTCAAGACATGGCAGGAAATGGCATTATGAAGGGTTAGCAGCTTCGACGACACCTTTGGATTACAGATCAAGAACTCATAAGTATCAATGGTTAGTGTGCTGTCAATTTATACCATTTCAGATTGGCAAATAAAGAGACGTTTAAATAATAGTAGAATGATATGACATTGTTCATAGTTAAGACATTGCAGAATATGAGATTGTGCTATAGTGGGTAGGTTCACCACACCACTAGATTACGGATGAAGAACAGAAGCATACATGCAGTGCAAAAGATGATCACTTGCTCTGTATAGTTTAATTTACATGGTATGAAGAAGGAACTTGGTTGTACAACTGAAAACTTAAATTGAGAAAGGACAAACTTTTGTTTATGAACTACATAATAAACTTTAAACAAGCAATTTGATGCAAACACCAAAAATAAACAGTTGTTGCAGTCATGCCTAACCAAATACATACAACAAAGTTTGAAGGCTTGAGATGGACAAACTTATATTATTGGTGAAGACAGGCTCTATAAAGGCCTTATCCATGCTGATGGGGGGCAATTCAAGAAGTTTACCACAGAATCTTCTTCAAAAGCATTGTCTTTATTCTACATTTTGTTAAGAGTAAATATAGATGTGATAATATATGAAAAATGGAGAATATTTAAGATAAGATGAAGAGTGATGCTACATAACCAAGTAGCTATAAATGTAAGTGCAGCGATCTGAGGCAAAAGGTACAGCCAAGAGCAATGCACAGCTAAACTTCTTGATACCAACCTTATGGTAAGAGTAAATATAGATCGATGTGTAGAAAATGGAGGCAAAGGAAAATAAGCTGCGGTGATGGTACATGAACAACTACTGTCATTATAAGTACCTTGATAAAGGACAGCATGTACTTACAAGAACAATGCAGAGCTAAAAAAATTGGCATTGGATATATTCTACACTAATGTAACCATTCATACAGATCGAGATAATTTGGGCGAACAATTGATAAGCAAGCTATCATGCATCTGTTGTCACATAATGAACCAGGTATGTATGCAAATGCAGTGTCTGAGGACAATAGGTACTAACAAGAGCAAAGCAGCGGGCAGCATATTTGCGATATCACTGTCGTTCTTGTCAAACCAGAATTCTTCTTGACAGATTTCACTGCAAAAAGATCCGTAAGGCACATGCGGAAAAGTAGAAGTTCAAATTGTCATGTGATTTCATAGACAGTACCTCATCCTGGGAACGAGACCAGTGCATAACAAGTTTTCCATTCAATGTCTTCTAGATTTAGCATAGGAAAGTTCACCGGAAATTCGTGTATAGACTTGACATCAAAGTGTGATTTCCTCAGGTAACACCGATACTGCTGCAATGCTTCCTTGAAAAGCACAAGCAAGCTTTGCTCGTCATGACTATCCAGATTGATCCTCGCCTAGTTACAACATTGTAATGTAAATCATTGATGTGTTCAATCAGCAGAAAACAGGAAAATAATAACCATGAATAATAGCACTTACACGTAAGTTGGACAGGAAGATGTGAAAATGGTGTTTGTCTTCACAATAATCTTCCCATGATGGGAATATATGTACATACTCCCTAACAACATTGAAAGAAGTATCTTTTAAACTGGGAATAAATGGAATGGGGTTCCAATCTGCAGGAATTGGCCGTCTCTGCAGTTGGGATAGGTCTTTGGCCGATGGACTTGCTGTACTTTTTCTTTGGGTGGGATTTTTCGTGGTACAGCTGGTGCTATAGCAAATGAAATCGGTATACCTTTTCTTTGAGTGCAGGTCTGTGTGGTGGGGCTAGTGGTGTGGCGGTGAAGTATGGAGTGCAGTCTGCTTTGAGTCGGTCCTCGTTTTGTGTCACTTGGTTGTACAGCCAACATAAGTGGGGTCCTATCTGATTTCTCGGCACCACCATGTTTTCAAGGACTTTCTTGGTGCTCCTTCAGGTTGGCAATCACCCTCTTCCTTTTGATGTCGATGCACAAGAACAACATTTGAGTGGGAAAACATGGTATGATGGCGGATGGAATATGTATTGATAATGGATGGGCATGGCATCTCGACATATATGATGAGTAAACTAAGCGGATGGCGGTGCAACAAAGTAGAAGAAATGCAAGACAACATATGCAAGATACACGCAATCAATAAAACATTGCCAAATTAGAATAGGCACCTTGATGGGTGAGCAGGACAGGCCATCTGCCACTCCTCGAGGTTAGAATAGTCATTAGGATCATATTACGAACAAGAATCAGCAATTGGGGGCGTATGAGTTTCATTGCATCGAGAATGGCACTCAATGCCTTGGTGCCAATTTTGTAAGTCATTGCGGTGTTTAGCTTCAGAGTGGACTGCTGCTAGTGCGAAACAAAGCAGCTACAGATCATAGTGTAGATATAGCGGGAAAACCTTAAGAATCGAGTAAAATCAGCAAAGTGGAACTTGCTGGAATATATGTGCTGATATTGCAGATGCGGCTAGAAAACTTGGATACCAGCTCTCTTCAAGTGAAGGTGTGATGCTGTTAATATCGATGTAACTCTCAAAAGCGACACAGTTCCCACATTTCCTTGCTATTCTTATAGGATTCAAGTGGGCAGGCCACTACAAATCCTATTCCTATGTTTACAAGATCCTACGAATCAAAGAGGCTCAAAGTGTCCATCACAACCGACCATATAGACCTCTACGCTGCAAATGTCCTGCTCATCTTGATTACAAGGAACATATTGTACTACTATCACACTCCTCCATTCCAAAATATAAGTCTTGGTAGAGATTTCCACTATGGATCACATCTGAGATGTATCGAGATACATTTTAGAGTGTAGATTCACTCATTTTGCTCCATATTTAGTCCATGGTGGAATCTATACAAAGACTTGTATTTAAAACGAAAATACATATTAAAGAAGAACGAAAGAGGAACATGGTAAAGAAGAGCAAGCAGATTTTGGATAATAAAATGTTGGTTGCGGTGCCCACATGATGAACGGGCGCATTAAGAATGCAACTCCCAGCTGTCTCGACCATTTGAGGCGGTTGGATGAAGATCCTCGTCTCTAACCCTTCTTCTTCCTCGTCTGATTCTTCCCATCTGAGAATACCGCCTGCAGACGCCCGGCGGACCACACCCCGCTACTGTGTTCCTCCGCCCCCACCCCACCCCCCCAACCCCCACCCGCGTTGAGTTTTCTTCGTTCGTGAGGCCCAGAACCACCGAGCCCTTGATCGCCGGCGAACTCCGTGACTCTGAAAAATCGGTGACCCAATTTTGAAATTTAGTCTCTGTGATTTAACTAGTGTGGAATATAAAGGGAAAACCATAAGCATTGGGAGTATAGTGTTGGCGTGCCATGGCGGATCTGAAGGTGCAAACCGGACAAAGGCAACCGCAACCAAGACAAGAAATCGAGTAAAGCGGTGGCGATCTATTTTCTTGTTGCGATAAATAAGTTGAGCGGAATCTGAAAAGTACCACCTACAGTGCGGCGCCGATGTCTTGCATCTGCTGAGAATTTGTGGTGTTGCGGTAGTGATGGCTGTCGATGGCATGGAAGCAGACCTAGGAGGGTAGGCGGTGGCGGCGTGCTTGTGATGGATGAGGCAGTTAAATAAAGGCGGCGCGGCAAGGTGGAAGGCGGCGGTGATTGAAGCGAAGGGCGAGATGCAAGGATCGGTCCAAAGCCGTGGATGAGAGAGTCGATCTCTTGTAATGGGCCGGCGGTGGATGGGGTGGCAGACGGCGTCGAGCGGAGGAGGTGGGGTGGAGAGGTGTTTTGGCTCTCACAGATACGAATGGGGAAAAGGGAGGTAGAGAGGAAGGGGCAACCATGTATTTAGGGTGCGCTTGTCTCAAATCTGAGAAATTTACAAACTTAGCCCCTGTTTCAAATTTCTACTACATCACAACAACATTAGTTGGTTGGGGATAGGGCGGTAATCTCGCATACACGAATATTTGACGACGAGTTTGATTTTGGCCCCCACGTGTATGAATATGAATCGGGGAGGAGTCGATTTGGCCGAGGACACACTATGTTTTGGCGCCCACGTGTATGAATCCGGGTGAGGCGGTTCGTCACGTTTGGGTGAAATTACAAACCTACCCTATCGAAACCTATAGAAATCCAGCAGATAGGCTTTGCGTGGCGAGGATAGGCGTAGTGATTTCCATCTACATGATTTTGGTTTGGTGATTCTTGCGACTTTCCCGCTTCGTTCAAATTTTGCAGTGCATGTTTACCGTGCCAACTCAATTCGAATCCCGTTTGTATTCTATTTTTTTTGGCGGGATCCATTTTCAATTGGAATTACATTCTATATACATCATTTTTTATATATACTTTCAAAAGCACAACAAAGAATTCTGCTCCTTTATATGTATAATATGATTTACAAATACAACGATCTCGAAATCTTAAGGTTGAATTGAAAAATTTAACAAATTATGTTCTACTAAAATGTATGGATCAGTAATATCTACATATTAAATAACATAGATGTGCGTGAATTCATATGAGTATGCATGTTTGATAGATCAATTTTGGTTCAGTATGGATTACATGTATCATCATCTCGAATTCAAATATTTGAATCCTTTTTGTTCCTCCTTTCCGCCCATCTCTCTCGCATGCATGCTCCTTGAGGTAGCTATCACTCTCTTTTCTCCAGCTCACCCTTGCGCTCACTTCATGTTTCTCCTATCCTGCATAAACATGGTCTCTCGGCGTCTCCCTTGAGAAGTGTCACACTCTCCCTATCATTATACATTACACGGTTTCATTATCTCTCACGTCTCTCTTGTTCTCTGGTATCACTCGGTACCTAAGCTTTCTTTTTCACACACACATAGTCTCCACTCGTCTTTCACTTTGTCTTTCTCTCTATGGGATTCTCTCACACCCTATATGTCTCTACATATGACTCATACCACTAAAATTACTCTCTCTCTCTCTCTCCTGTAGACACAACATTTGTTGCAGTCTCTTTTGTCTCCATCGGTGACATTATTCATTTGTTTACCGATCAGACAACCCCGACTACCGTCTCTCTCTCTCTCTCTCTCACAGACACACACACACACAACTCCTGCTTCCCTCCCCTTCCGACTACCATCTCTCTCTCTCACACACACAAAACTCTCGCTTCGCTTTTGACTCGTATTTCTCTCACAAACATTTATCGACTAGCTAGCCTCTAGATAGGTTTATACACCCTTTTTCGTGCTTCCACCATCACATACATGTCTCTCTCCGCTCCTTGTATATATGTAGATTTTCTTCCCTTCTTGAGACCGCCCTCTCGATCGTGCACACACACACTATCGCCTCATTTAGTGATACCTATCCACACACACTCCTTGTGTCTTTGTCACGCATGCACTCCGTCCTCCTCCACTCTCCCTCTCTCTCACACACACATGGGCTTTTTTCAACAACTAGCAAGATGTCCATGCGTTGCACGGAACATCAAGATGCATTTATATGAGTAGTTTATCTTGTGGGGGAAAAGGATGAACAAGGGAAGGCCTTATTTGCAAATGTGGAGAGGGTGTGGGTATATTTTTGCAAAATTGCCATAGTTTCCTTCCTATCCGTCAGATATAGATCGGACGACCTATATTGCAGGATGGCAGGCACACGATCATCACCGACAATGCTTTTTATAAGATTAGGGATAAAAAATAGAGTTGGTGATGATGGTGGGCCTGCCATCTACAATGTAAATCGTTCAATTATATCGGTGATAAGAAGGAAATATAACAATTCCCGCCTCTTCACCACATTTGCAGATCAGGACCTTCCCTCGTTCATCCTTTTCTCCCACAAGATCTTGATGTTCCGTGCAGCATACGGGCATCTTGCTAGTAAGTAGAAATTAGACATATACCACTTCTCGAATCTTGAAACCAACAACATTCCTCCTTATCTCATCAAAACCGCCAAAGGAATATATTTTGAGTGAAACATAACATATTTTTAGTGATATCGTATTTCAAAACTAGACTTTTTTCTATCAAATCGGTGAATATGTATTAATCTACTTTGATGGTGTGGCAGCGCATTGGCACATTGCTGGTAGTTATTATAATTTTTGGACACGGACAAGCGGTGGAGTACATATCTGAAGAGAAGAAGCGCGCATGCCTTGATCGCCTCTCGTTGTCTCGCACACATGAGTGTTATGTAAAGCGGCGTTAACAAATAAACCCTAAAACCCTAGGTGCCACGATTGCTGCATTCGCGGGTGCGAGTGCGTGGTGGAGCACCTTTGTAGGAATAGTCATTTCGTGATAATTTGATCCGTAGGAGTTGATGGTCGGGACCACGGGTGAGCGACTTGGGCAGCGGTGGCTCGCCGGTTGCCACGGTCGAGTATACGTTTAAAATATCGTTTTTAGCGGGGTTAAGAGTTCCGATTTTCAATGGCGCATTATAAGTAGTAAGTAGTTTTTAGAGCGATTGGTATGGAGCAAAAATGGAATTCATAGTACTCGTACCTCCTTGGCGTATGGTTGTATGGTTTTTTGCGATGGAGGTTGTATGGGTTTATGTTGCGAGATGTTGAACCTGGTAGTTCTAGGGCAAATACTATGGTTTAGATTTAGATGCTGGTTTTCGATAATGAAAATCGGAAGAAACCCTTCTTTGATTAAAAAACTACTACCTCCATTACGGTTTACTAGTCCCCATCGTACTTTGGGTCAAAGTTTGTCCACAATTTTACTTGTAAAATGTGAATGGAAAGCAATTTTGTTATACCCAAAAAGGACTAGAGGGAGTGATTGCTCGACACGGATCGACCTCTCATAAGCGCGGGCATTGAGTGGCGCGCCGGCCAAGAAGGTTACCTTGGCTGCGAGCCGGTGAGCACGCCTCCTCGCCGCGTGCAACCAGCTTAAGACTGCCCCTTTGCCTTCATTGAATCCGGCGTGTGTGGCAACACATCCTTCCATGAGCAGCGGGCATTTTAGAACACAAAAAATGACTAAAATATAATTAATTTATGCATGGTCTTGACTTGTTGTGCTCGCACTGGTAGCAGGAACTACTAGAGGATTTTCTTTATTTATAACTCTACTCGCATTTTTTTGGCTTTGAAGTGAATCATGGTTGTGGGCATTATGTATGAATGTGCAGATATCTGTGAACATGAGTTTGATGTGGAAGTTGAACTTGGAATGTCGGGATTGCGCGTGAACTATACCATGTCCAATGCTTCATCTGTTGTTGTTTGGATAGTAATTATTGTTATTACATGACCCGAAAAAAAACATTTTGTGCCACATCGGTAGATCTTGCGGACATCTATGAGCATCTTGTTGGATAAACATTTGAACCTAGCTATTATGAAGGAAATTTTGTATTGACAACAGTTTTAGATAGCGAGGGCGGCTAGCCTGCTCTGCCTCTGCTAGCTTATTTCTAGCTTCTTCCATCTCTTCTTTGGCTTGGGTGAGCAGAGCATCGATTGCTCTTTTAAACTTCTTGAGAACTCAGCTACATTCTCAAGGGCTGCTGCGCTTTCTTTCAGCCTTTACTAATGCCACGAGGACACAAACAGCGGACGACTCCACGGCTTGTGTGTAATCCAGCATCATCAGGGAATTTGCACCTTGTGTCTAATCCGGCATCATTAGGGAGGCGGCACCTTGTGTGTAATTCAGCCTCATTTTGGAAACATGATCTTGAGGTTGACCATACTTCCCTCCTTGCGGGGCTGCATCTGACGTGAAGTTACTTCTTTTTAGATCAATACTCGAGACAACCTAGATCCATTTAGTAGAAGCGGATAAACAGAACTGGGAAGTGAATTCAAAGGAAAAAAACAGACTACAAGGTGAGAACACCCACTTCCTACATCAAGCTAAAAGCGAAAGCATTAGGGCGATTAAGACTCTTCTTATTACATCGAAGAACACCACGCTTAAGAAAGCGAAACTACAACATATACACATCGAAGAACACGATACTACGAAAGTAATTGAAAGGTGTTACTTACCAAAGCTCGTTTTACAGGTTGGTGCAGCTCCTCTTTAACTTTCCACGCTCCTTGAAGATGTCCCAAATATCCCATGTTTGGTCTTCATTGCTCCTCTGCATGTTACTTGCGCGTGGTTTTAAAATCTCAACATGGCAAGAAAAATATACTACTAGTAATACTCGCGCATCTTGTGGGCAACATTAAAGCACTAAATCGCCATGTTAGAGCATCTCCAACAGAATCATAGCCGGCGCTTTAAAAAGCGTTCTGATCTGAGATCGAAGTAGATACTAGAGAGTAGAGGATAGTTCTCAGCATATATAGATAAAAAAAGATAATTCAACTACTCCTCGTCGTCCGACTCCTCCTCGGTGATGTCCTCCTCCGACGTCTGATTATAGGCATGAAGATACCGATCGTCGTCGGATTCCCAGGGCAACACTGCTCCTAGCCTCATGTTTAATTGAGCGTCCGCTTTTCGCCTACGCTTGTCCTCGCGATAGGCGGCTCGCTCCGCCCTCCTCTTATCCCTCTCCGCCCTCCTTTGCGTGTAGAACTCGCGCTTGTTGATGATATCCTGCGGGGAGTGTTGGCGCCACAGCGCCATGGCTTCCTCGTCTCCCGCCTCCGGTTGTCGCGACGATCCTCGTCGGTGCTAAATCGCAGCGGCGCGACTCCTCGCCCGCTCGCGTCGGCACGTTGGGAAGTTCAATGTTCTATGAGGCCACGAGGCGCCACACGCCGCGTCGTATGCAAAGGAGGCCTTGTTGGCGGTGTCGAAATTGCGAGGCATCCAGCGGAACCGGATCGGCGGGCTTGCGCCGGGCGCCGCAGACGTCGCGGTATCCCCAAATTTCAGTGTGTGGCGACATGGTGGTGGCGTGGTGAAGCGAAAAAAAGCGGGGAAGGCGGTGGCAAGGCCTGCAGCGGTGGGGGGCGTTGGATTTATAAAGCGCGTCGGACGCCCATGGCGCCAAAACTAATTGCCGCCCGGCCGCTTTTTCCAGCAGCGATCCTTTCGGCGTCTCTGCTATCTCTACTCTCTTCTCTCTGTTATATTTATTTTATATTTAATATTTATCTCTACTTCCTTTATTGTCTACTTTTTCTCTATACTTTTTTCTTGCAATATAGGTGCGTCCGATTTATATCGGCAGATAGGAAGGAAACAAATAGAATTTTGCAAAAAATAATCATACCCATCTCAGATTTGCAAATAAGGCCTTCCCTCGTTCATCCTTTTCTCCCACAAGATAAACTACTCATACAAATGCATCTTGATGTGTGCAATGCATGGGCATCTTGCTAGTTCTAAAACCTTTCCATCATTTGCCACACTCTGGTTGCATATGAGAAACCTACCCAAGCACAGTAGCGATATAGAACAACGCACAATTACAAGCTGATATTCTGTTGGACAATGGGCTATAACCAATTACTTTTACGGGAACAATAGCACCCAGGAAATTTGAAGGGTAGGTATGAACAAAATTGGAACTGCACATGTCTTTGCTAAGTGATTCAATACACATTACCAATCGAGGAGAGAAGCGATGGTGGCGGCGGCCTCTGTGAGTCATAATTAAACAGCAGGAGCAGTTCATTGTCCTGACGGTGGTACTTCTGCGCTTAGCGTCGGCTTCGGGAAGCAGATCCGAGACCGTGGAAGGCGATGCGGGAAGAGGCTCCGTGTATGAAGGCGACGGTGGACGGATCCGGTCTGGCGTCTGAGGTCATCGATGAAGCGGATCTTTCTGCGGTGGGCGAGTCGCCCGATGTAAAGGGAGGAACACGAAGGCTGCGGTGCGTGGAGAAGTCTATTTTTGCGGTGGGGATAGAAAATGGGAGTATTCAGGTGTACTACTCTGGGTGCGGGGTGGGTTTGGCTGGGTAGGGTGAACTGAAGTTCGAAAAAGCCCCTACCAAGCATCATCCGTGAGGCCTGTTCGAAGACTATGATGGTAACTTCCCTTTGCTCGAATCAGGGTCGCGGGAGATTTTCCGCCGACCTCAAAATTTTGTGACCTTTGGACTCCCGTGTGGCGTGTTGAGTGATTCGGCTAAGCAACTAGCGAGTAGTAGTAGTAAACTCTGCATATTAGGTTTGACGAAGTCAAACTTCCTAAAGTTTGACCAAGTTTATGAAAAATATAAACATTTACCATAACAAATATGTATGATGTGAAAGTACATTCAATAATGAATCTAATGGTATTTATTTGTTATTGTATATGTTAATATTTTTGTTATAAGCTTTACGAGTTTACAAAACTTGACTTTGACCAATGCTAATACGGACTTAAATAAAAGCGGAGGAGTACACATTTGTTTTCTTAGTTTGTAGTGAACTAATCATTTGTTGAAATTGTGAAATAAATATATTAGGCTATTGACTTGAATGTAATGGTCTATACAATTCAATAGTTACAATCATTGTCGAATCCCAAGATGTATACAAGGTCTATAGTACTTCACAACATGCTCAAACTCACATAATCCCAGTCAAATGAGAATCTAAATGCATTTCATAGTTATTACTTTGTAGGATGCAACAAAAACAACCATAACTCTACATCAGCCATTATAGAAGCAACATTTTGACATATCCCAATGTGTGAATGAAACGTGCGAGAGAGCTTTTGAAGATGGAGCGGATAGGGCGGGAAAGATTGTATGTATGTGGGCGAGAGAGTAGGAGACAAACCCTACTTGAGGCAGAGAGAGAGAGAGAGAGAGAGAGAGAGAGAGAGAGAAGAAGTTAGGTCTGTGAGAAAGATGGATACATGTAATATACATGAGATGCATGTGCATCTGGATTCTATATCTGTGGAAGGAGAAGAGACAACATGTTTGATGAGAGAGCTGGAAAAACATGGGCGAGAGGGAAGGATCTCGTGGGTTGAGGATTGACAATTTTGTGCGGGGAGAGAGGATTGGTAATTTTGTGCAGAGAGAGAGAGGGTGGGGAGAGGAGTCGGCCGTCGTCACATCACCCTGCTTCCAAATGACCCGCATTCTCTAGCGGTGTGGTCACCGTCTTCGATCTGCTCGATGCCCTCTTTGAAGATTGAGGTGTTGTGCATGTTGGGGTGCAAAGAAGCACAAGCAAGAGTGGTCACCGTATAACCTTGGATGGGGATGAATTGTGTGCTTGGGGGAGTGTGTGTGTGTTGTGCTGCGTCGTGTGTGTGTGTGTGTGTGTGTGTGTGTGGAATGTTGAGAAAACAAACCTAAGGAGAGAAATGGGTATTCATGAAGAGATTGTGCGGGCCTTGAGGTGGGCATGGGCGGGTGAGGTGTCAAAATGTGCGCGTTGATGCATGTGTTGCATGCGACCGTCTGAGGGCAGACGAATCAAGAGAGATGGTTGTTGTGTTACGGATGCTCCTCTCTCTCTCTCTCTCTCTCCTCTCTCTCTCTCTCACACACACACACACACAAGTAAACTAGAAGACCGTTCTCTCATGTATACACAGCGTATCGGCATCATCTATGTCTCACTCATGCATGATCATTTGCACATTCACACCTCTCTATATACGTATCACCGCACACCGTCTCCACATTGCCCTTCATACAACACACATATGGACACACACACGTTCTCTCTCAGTCACACACACAAAATCAGTATTAAAAAACTAGGGCACACCTAAAAGCGTCCAAATCCAAATAAACACGAACTGGAGCTAAATTCAAATATATGGAAATATTGCAGCGTCAAGAACTTTCCAGGGAAAAAAAGTTGAGTAATATTAGAGATTGTTTTCACACACACAAAAGGTTCGGTGGATGTCCTTGAGCGACACGGTGGCCTTCCGATTCGATCGACCGTCGGCCTTGGTTCACGAGCTTGCACAGGATTCCATATCGTGGTTGTGGTACTAACTAATAAAAGCGCTGCCTAAGTCTAATGTTTATGTGTACTAAATGCGGTTTCTTTTAAGTTTGACCAACCTTATATATAAAACTAAAGTAAGCTCCCACACGCGCACTCATCAATATGCCGCCGCCTTGTTGTTGCGCATCGGCGCCCGCTTCTCCGAGCCAACAATTTCTCACCCATCACCGCCGTGTCGCCGCCATCCTGTGCCATGAAGCGAAGGCTCGCCCGCTCACGTCGTCTGCAGTCCCTCCTCGCGATGCCGCGTCGCTGCCAAGCATAAGCAGCTGGTGGAGCCGTGTCTATGCATGCAGCGTCTGAAGAGGAGGCAGTGTGTGCTCCCGGCTGCGCGGCGAGGAGGAACTAAGCGTGTCATTATCGTCTCCGCCAGCGTGGAGGGCGCGCATGGTTAATTGTCGCGGCGGAAGCGATCAGCAGTAGCGTCGAGCCATAAACGGGTGCGACGCGGAATCTACCTTGAGACCTTGAATGCCACGTGGATCCTGCAATTTGAAGGAGCAATTTGGGTCGATCGACTCATGTGAGCCGTTTGATGCAACATGGATGGCTAGAAGGGCTTCTTCCACCTCTTATGCCGTCTTCTTCCTTCGCTCCGTCGAACTTCTTTCGTCGGTGACCCAAATTATACTACTAATGCGAGCGTATTAAGTACAGTAGGAACACGAAGATCTGAGCAGTAGTACCAACTGCAAGAAGAACAATAGTAAGACATAGTACTAGTACTACTATGCGTACTAAAGAGTTCAAATAACGAGAAAGAACATAAACATAGTTCTGCTGGGGCCTCGGCACAACACACCCTTGAAAATAAACTAAGCAACTAGTCCGCTTGACCTTTGGTAGAACCAGCATGGCGGCGACACTGCCACCTACTCGGTCGAGTCCACGTCCTCGACTTTGTCCTCGTCCCTCTTCCTCTTCCTCTTCGCGGCCTTCTTTGCTTGAACGGACCTTTGGGCTCTGCTTCTTCATCCAACCCTTGTAGATATTTAAACAAAGGTAGGCATCCATTGCTGCGTACATGATGTGATCTTCATCTAATGTCTTCAACTCCCATGCATGATGAAACTTCGTGATGAGGTTTCTTGGTTTAGCGTCTGAAGGATCAATCATGGCTGCTGCGAGGTCAGCATTGAAGGTTGAGAGGAGGACACCAGCCTTCATACGGAGATCGAAGGGCTGGCCTACAAGACCTATCCGCCGCGGGACATCCTGTCCTTCTTAAAGCCTCTGATGCGAATTTCACTCTTTTGTCCTTGAGGAAGTTCTTAAAATCCTGGCACTCAAGCGTCGGCATGGCATATGTGGTAGACCAAGCAAGCGTTATGTCGCAAACACTGGATCACGGCGGGCTTCTTCCTCTCTTTGTCCTTTAGATCCTTCTCTCGTCCTAGGACTGTGGTGTACTCAACATCTAGCCCAGCGACCCACTCATCCGTTCAACTGTTGAACATGCGTAGGAAGTGAGCAAGCCATGCTTTCTCCGTCTCGGATCCACGTGTGTAGATGAAGATGAACTGATCGCGGTGATGGCTCTAACTTGGTACTCAGCGGTGACCATGGAGATTTGGGAGGCCATGGATTTTGGAGGAGGTTAGGAGAAGTTGAATTGTTGTACCCACAAAAAGCGGGAAGCGAACTAATGTGAAAGGGACGGAGACGGGAGGCGAACTGTTGTAAGGTAGAAAGGCGAGGGATGAGTAGAGGCGTCTGACGCAGGCGTGGGGTTCTTGGCTTGCCGGTGGATAAGCGGCTGCAAGCCCCAAAAGTTCTTGAGAACTATCGGGACCCACTAGATGTCATGTCTACTAGACCCATATCGTAGGCTTTGACGGTATAACTTACACTGTTACATGCGCCATGCGTAGCGTGGATGTAACTTCACTTAATTCCGTCAAGCGTTGCGCCTCCCGACCTTCGCCTCCCTCGTGGCAGTCCGCCCTTTGAGACTTGACCGGCTATAAATGAGCAATTTTTTGCCTTTTTAGACAAACAATTTTTACCTACTCGCATGCATGATACTCCCTCTGGTCCTTTTTACTCCCGTCAACCGTTTGCAAAGTGTTTGACCAAATTTATCTTTTTTTAACACCACCTTATATTAATTAACCAGCCACACGGTACACTCATTCGATACAATATTCACCACACGGCGCTTCGTTATTTACAAGAATACCATCTAATCTATTATCAAAGCTATACTTAGCGATTAAGTGTGCCACCTTATTGGCGAGCGGCTAATCTTTGACAATTGAAGATTGTTGATCAACCGAGATGCTCAACGCTTTCATCTTCAGGTCATGCATAGCAGACTTGTCATAGTCCCCGATGCAAGAGCGCTACCACAAAAGCGCAATCAGTCTCTAAAATTACAGGATTATGAAGAAATACCTATGTAGAGACCGGCAATGCAAGCCCTAAGCTCCGCTTCCTCCACGCTTTAGAGGCATCAATGAAATCCACGACCAAATTTATACTAAAAATATGAATATCTACAATACTGATTATAATGAGTATAAGAACTACGTTTTATAATGAGTGTAAAATATTGATTTGACATTGTGAATGTTGACACATTTTCTATAAGTCTGGTGAAAGTAGAGGTACATTGACTTGAGACAAAACTTAAATGCACAATCTGAGACTAGTTCCTCCGTCCGGTGCGTGCCATGTCCTATCTTGTCATCACAACAAGGTTAGCTATTAAGTACCACTACCTCCCTTCTAGTTTAAAGGGCTCGATTCAAAATTTTCACCTACTCTTAGCAAGATAGTAGGCGGTGGAATAGTTTTTGAAGTCTGCAAAGTACTCAACTAGTGTTGTCGTTCTTCACAAAAAATGTGTTTACCAATGCATGCATGAACACTAGTTACTCTAACCCCCCCTCTTCTTTAATTCTTTGCCACATCGGCATGTTTGCTATTCCGTGTGCATGATACCAGCTAAGATACCACCATTATGGCCAGCCTTAATCGCGCATGCAATAATTTAGTGCACCTTGAAATATGAACATGTGTGGGGCGTGTATGTTTTAATGACTTGAGACTATACCTAGCCCGGCATGCAAGATGACTTATTATGCACGTTCCCCATACCTCAGGAAGCCCGTTCGTCTCCAAATTTTTTCCTCTCCATGTGTGGAAACAATATGCCTTAAACTCTCCTTCTCCCTCGGCAATCCCACCCTCCACCCGTGTGAAAAAATCTGCATGCATGACTCTCCTCCCCCGCTCGTCCAATCCGTTGTGACCAGCAATATTTCCACCCCTTCGCTCCCCGTAATTTACTCCAACAAATATGCCCACATAGCTGTTACTTAGCTGCAGGTGCATTGGGTCAGCGACATATGGGCCCAGCAGATGCAGCCCACATGTCGCGGCACAGCTGACCTGCGATTAAATCGATGCAACTTCGATCCATATCTTACGTGGCGTGCCATTGCTGCGCTATAAATCTGCGCCTCCCACGACATCGCTATTTCCTCCCCTCACGTTCACGTTCATCGCTATCTCCTCCCCTCCCTCTCCGTCGACCACCATGGCGCCGCCTCCCAAGCCCTAAGGCCCCTCGCTGCACCCGCGCGAGACAGTCAGCGTCGCCGTTCCGTTCCTCGCCGCCACTAGTCGAGGAGGGCGCGTCGGTGTTCCGCTCCTTGCGCTTCTGCGATGCGTCGCGTTCGTTTCGCCGCCACTAGTCGAGGAGGGCGGCGTCGGTGTTCCGCTCCTCGCCTTGATCACGGCAGCGTCGCCGTTCGTTCCTCGCCGCCACTAGTCGAGGAGGATCGTCGGCGTTCCGCTCCTTGCGCGGCAGCGTCGAGGTGGGCAGCGTCGGCGTTCCCAATCTCGCCAAGCGCCGCGCGGAGGGCGTGTCGGCTCCCTTCTGAGGAAAAAGCGCGCGCGCCCACCAAGCCCCAGCCTTGAGAGCTTTGGAAAAGAAATGGATGTCGCCTTGTGGGAGGCTTTGCCTCGATGAAGCGCCAAAATAAGCGGAGAGAAGCCGAGGAAGAAAGCGCGCAGGAACAAGCTGCTGGGAGGCCTATGTCACGTCCAGAAGAGTCATCGGCAATTGGCTCTTTGGCGGAAGGCTCGTCACGAGGGCCGTGAGGGTGGCGGAGGGCCCGTGCAATGCCACAGAGTGCGGTCGGGCCCCAAGCGCCTCATCTCGCTTGGCGATCGTGGACGGGTGCGCTTCCGGAGGAGGAGTACTGTTGGCGCGGATCACCACTGCCGGTGAGATCGCGCTTCGCCCGGCAAGCCGCCAATCAGCACCTCGCGAGTTGTGAGGCTGAGGAAGAAGCGTTGTGTGTCTGTGTTGGGAAGCGGTGCGCGCACCGGGGCACTCGTGGCCGCATAGCGCTCCTCTTGGCGCCATGGCTTTAGGAGGAGTTTAATTTTTTTGTTTAAGTAGGCGATAAATCGAACATTCAGGAATTTTAGCGTCCTTAATTAAGTATGTAAAGGAAAGTTTGGAAACCTTGTGTATTAAATCGCATTTTGCAAATGCGTGCATATAGCACAAACTTTACTATATACTATCGCACTACGTCTCTCTCGATATATGCTTGCGGACTGTGCTACTCCCTCCGTCCGGTCAATAAGTCATCTTTGGTTGTGCACCGTGACCAAGAAGGAGGAAGACTTATACACCTAGGCGGAGGAGTACTACTATTACTTATGTGCGTGCAAATGCGTTTAACATTCTGATCACGGTTTTGTAAAAGTAGAAAAACAGCACTAGTCAAGCTTGTGAAGCGATTCAATGCAAAACAAATGCAAAAATGCTCGTTTGATTGTTTACTTTTAGCTTCCTTCTCTGTGGTTATTTCTCTGTCGTACTTTTGCGGAGTATCTCAACGGTTGGAAAGGCATGCAAATTCCCAAACCGCTTCCTACACCACATGTCAATTTTTTTGCCTAACAAGTTGTGCTTGTGCAATTGGAATTCCAACTTGAGTACTACTACTAGTAGGAGTACCGAGGCGATTCTTTTAGGCTTCTAGATTAGTAATCCCATAACTACTACCTCCGTCTTGGTTTATTGGTCCCCATTGTAATCTGTGTCAAATTTTGATCATAAATTTAACTAATGAAATGTTAGTGCATGTCACATGCACTACTCCATCCGTCTAGGTGAGTAAGTCATCTTAGGCTGTGCACGTGACCAAGGAGGAGGAAAAGCGAGAAACATTAATGTTTATTTGCTAATTAATAGTATTGCATGCAATGAACTAACCCTTGCATGTAGTGTTTGATATCTCAAGTCATTAAAGCATGCACACTCTTTATCTCTTATTGGTTGATATGTCAAGAAACAAGAAAGAGGTAGAAGTTAATGCACGCGCCTAAGTGTTTTGGGATTATTTGGTTTTCGTAAGATGACTTACACACCTAGGCGGAGGATTACAATGGTGAGGAATAAACCAATTAAATCTTTGGTCAAAATTTAGCACAAATTACAATGGTGAGGAATAAACCAGGAATGAATAGTAGTTTAGAAGCCCAAATAAATGAGTGAGGCGCCTTATTGTTACTCTCCTTGTGACTAGTCTTGTGGGAAAAGCTGGGAAGCGCCAAAACTGGCCCTAGGAGTAGTAGCTAGGGATCGAGTGTGTGAGATGAACGGAGAAAGTAAATCTGAGAGAGATGAAATGCAAAAAGGCGGAGGGATGTGATGGTTGCTTGTCCGTTTATTTTACGAGCCACTTATTCTTGGGAGTGGTTGGGTTTTGTGATATAGCGGCTTTATTGCGCGCCCCAGCGAGGTGAGACTCCCGTGCGGTGCCGCCCTCTACACTAGTACTACTACATCGGTCGTGGTTTATCCCCCATTGAATTTGGTGAAGATTTAGCGACAAAATGTTAGTGCATGTCAACAAAAACAATATCGTTGGATTCATATTTGAACATAGTTTTCAATGATATAATTTTAGGTGACATGCATCATCATTATCATTACTATATATAATGTTAGTTCAATTTTTGGTCGTACTAATCTATAGTAAGGTGCCGTCGTTGCCGGAAGAGTGAAATGCATTGATCGGGGAGTTGTTTATTTTGACAAAGGATGTGGGGTCATCTCATGTATAGTGGTATCGATAGGTTTCTTCGGATATTATTTCATCTCTAGAGCTCACAAACATCCGGGTGAAATAGATAAAAAAGTATCTTTTGCAAACAAAAGCGTTCAACTATTCAACTTTGCATCCAAAACTTGTGAAGAAATAACTCTTATTGTGCTTTGCAGAAATGATCTTCAAGAATTAGTTTTGAGTATCCATTGTTATACATGTTGGCTCTCAGATGACATGGCACTTTCTTATAGTCAACGAGTTGGCTATACTATTTAAGTATTAACCATGCCCTTATACACCTAGATGGAGGATTAAATCGGGATGACTTGGAAGGGGCGGAGGATATGTAAGAAATGGTTCATCATAAGTCTTTCACGATCTTGTAGTAAAATTCATACATGGAAGATTCTAGACTAAACCATAAATGGATACACTTTTATTCATCGCGATACTCCAATAGAGCAAGATCATGCATGGAAGTCTCCACATGCTTAAACAGCGGATTACATTGGCGAAGACTAATGATCAACATTTAACTTGAATATCACAGATGTCGAGGTGAACCTCCTTGAAGTCCCGTGCACATTGTTGGGGTCAAATAACACCGTGTGTCTTCCATGTCCACAATGGCGGGAAAGTCGGCTTGGCGAGAGTCAAAGCTATGCTTGGCGTAGCGATGTCGCCACCCACGGACCTCACGAGGGGTAGTAATAATGACCACGCACCCATTACATCAGCCTCGTGTCGATTGTCGGCTTGGCGGTGTCACCCACGGCCTTACTCGAGAGATGTGGCGGCGGCTGCGCGGAGCCTCGTCGGTGCCACGATCAAAGAGGAAGGCTGCTGTCCTCCTCCGAGACTAGCGGTAGCGGCGATCCTCCAGCGACTCCGGCACGGTGAGCAGGTGTACGTCTCATACTTGATGTTCTTCGCCAAGGGCGGTAGTGATTACGCGCGCGCTGCGTCGGGTGATGCACGATGTCATGGCGAGCCCCAAAATGGCATCGGGCACTCATAGCGATGAGCGAAGGGCTCCTTGGAGGCATCGATCGGGCCGTCCATGAAGCAGGAGTGGCTGTAGGGGGCGTTCCGCGATTGAATATATAAGCAAGTTACTACGAGATTTAGTCGAATAAGCACAAAATAAATCATGGCGGCTATAACGAGATTAAACTAATCATGCGGACTAGCATAGTAGATGAAACAGTCGAATCTAGAGCACGGACTAGAAACATAAATTCTACCACGATTTGAGCAGGAAGGACGAAACACATACGGTGCAGCGTGCAGCAGCACCATTGGCGTTGAGTTGTCACCCATGTCGTTGAGAAGAGAGTTGCTGAGGTCGGGGAAGAAGTCATTGTCGGTGAAGTCGTCGGCTGCTAGCGATCGCGAGTCGCTCCCCAAATTTCAACGGCGCCTTGCCAAATGGGCGTGAGGAGGGAGTAGTTGTAGGGGCGTTGCAGATCACCGAATGGAGTGCAGGAGTAGCCCGCGAAGCGAGTAGATGGTGCTCCTCCTAGTCTCTTTTCTTATCTCATCTCTACTACTCTTCTTTGTTTTTATAATATACTAGTTGTAGTTGTCCGTCGAATAATCTTGCTCCCGTCCCTTTGCCGCCTTGGTTGAACATGTCTCCTCGCCTCCATCAAACCCCTCACGTTAAACCCGCATGCAAACCAGAAACCTACTCGGCCCGCGGGAGGAAATTTGCAGTTGCTATTGGAGAATAATAGAGTCACATCAATCCATTTGAGTTAATTAGTGTATGATTCTCCCTCTATAAAAAGTTAATTGCATCCTTAATCTTGTATTCTAAGTACTCTGTGGGTTCCCTTTGTCGGTCTGAGTGTACATGACTTGCTTGGTGCAGCTACAGATTAAATGCGAGAAAGTTAAAAGAAACAAATCCATGACTTGCGAGTTGGAGTTAGCGATGGCGGTTAAGTAGTGGATTTCACGCTTTCGGGCATTGAAGTTTGTAACTATTTTAGATTAGAACATACTACTCCTCGGTGCTAGTAGTAGGCGAGTCCTACTCCACTACTACTCTACTCAAGCAAGTTAGGGCATAGTAGCGAGTCTTGTAGGGATTACCGATCTTGTGATCACTCAAGCAAGTTTTCGACTTTGATATGACCCTCGCTGCTTTGGTATGTGTCTCGTAAGTCAAGCGGCGTGCTTGTAGTCATCATCACTGTCCACTTCCCGCACATATTAAGCTTCTCCATCTTTGTCCGCTCTTCCATCCCTGCTAAAGCGCCTCCCCCCTTGTCCAAACCCAAGCACTAACAATGGCGAGAACGAGCAGCGTCCGCCGAAAGAGTGGCTGGAATTCGCTCCCCACAGAGGTAATCAAGCTCATTGTTTAGCGTGTGGACAATCTCGATCCATGGCTCGCTTGCGTGTTAAATCGGGGTTGTACCGTTTACTCAAAGCCCTCGGGCGGAGCTTTTAAGCCAGCTCCTTGCTTGCGATGCGCTGATCTTCGAAGCGTGTCACTGCGGCATAACGATCGTGGGGTGGTGAGCATCAACCCCTTGACTGCGATCCGATCCCGTCGCCTCAACTACATTAACGGTATGTCTTTGGTCGGCATGAACCGTCTTGGATGGTGCTCGTCGGCGGATCGCGGCGGTTGGATGCTCGTGGAGGTCTACACCGGCGATTGATCCCCTTCCTTGATTAACACTGCCTTGCTTTGGCACTTGCTGACCCAAAATACTCGGAATCTTACTGGTAGCCAACATGATACCAAGTTTGATTTGCTCAAGGTTGTAATCTGCCAAGTGCCCACAAGATCTGTGAATTATAAAGACTTGAGGCTAATTGCGTTCTTCAACAGCGGTCTCGCCTATCGGACAGTCAACTGCGGTAAGTGGATAAATCTGCACGTCCATCGCGAGGATCATACATCCTCCATGGTTCTCGATGCCATTGAACACAAGGGCTTCATTTCTGTTGTCGACTCCTTCTATGGCTGGGCGTATTGCTGGCCTACTCTAGTCATCGCTACAAGCGGTATTACAGCGTATATGTTACTTTCCTATGATATCATGATGGCTTGCTTATATTCTTGTCAACATTTGCTGAAAAAATATTCATGCTCATAACATGTTGTTCTTAAGATTGACTAAATCAAGAGCCCTTTTTATTTGACTCAACTTGATATGATGTTGTAGGCCTTTGGTGTCCCTACCCTTCTAATCCGGAACCTTTCAAAGCGGCATGGTAGTTGCGGTGGTTCTGGCTCGATCGAGCAGCGATGAAAGATTGATGATCGTTACTTGCGTATGTGGACGTGTTGTTTCGTGGAATACAATCACGATCCTTTGCAAGGTCTTTGAGCAGGATCCAGCTTCTTTGTGCCTTCAGGAATTTTTTTGGAGGCTGGTAAGTAACCTTGGTACACGCTCTCTGTTTGTCGGACTGAATTATCCGATTAACGAGGAGATAACCGGCGGCAAGGATCATGATGGCAGCGGTTTCGTTCATCGAGCAAAACTGTGTGTACCGTACGTACCATCGTCTCTGCATGCACCATACCTGATATGTGCCGCCACGCTCTGCAGCCCAAAGTAGGAGAGGCCATAAGTATCGGACTTGACCTCTTGGCTGGAGTTTCCCCATCGGGCACCCATCTGGTTCAAGCCATCGACCAATCTCCTGACAATAAATAGTAACGTCTAAGCGGGCAGTTAGTTAGATCGTACACTTGGTGTAGTAGGATCTTTATTTAGTTTGATGCATACACTTGTTCTTTTTGGTAGCCCTTTTGTAATGATGGCTGATGTTTGGTTTGGAAGAGAGCTGCATCTTCACTCTTACCGCCTCGTTGTCGCACACATGAGTGTTACGTAAAAGCGGCGTTAACAAATAAACCCTAAAACCCTAGGTGCCACGATTTGCTGCATTACGGGCGAGTGCGTGGTGGAGCACCTTTGTGGAATAGTCAGCTTTCGTGATAATTTGATCGTGAGGAGTTGATGGTGGGACCACGGGTGAGCGACTTGGGCGGTGGCTCGCCGATTGCCACGAATCGAGTATACGTTTAAAATATCGTTTTTAGCGGGGTTAAGAGTTCCGATTTTCAATGGCGCGTTATAAGTAGTAAGTAGTTTTAGAGCGATTGGTATGGAGCAAATGGAATTCATAGTACTCGTTACCTCCTTGGCGTATGGTTGTATGGTTTTTTGCGATGGAGGTTGTATGGGTTTATGTTGAGATGTTGAACCTGGTAGTTCTAGGGCAAATACTATGGTTTAGATTTAGATGCTGGTTTCGTAATGAAAATCGGAAGAAACCTTCTTTGATTAAAAAACTACTACCTCCATTCTGGTTTACTAGTCCCCATCGTACTTTGGGTCAAAGTTTGTCCACAATTTTACTTGTAAAATGTGAATGGACGAGATTTTATTATACCCAAAAAAGGACTAGAGGGAGTGATTGCTCGACGGATCGACCTCTCATAATTGAGCATTGAGCTGGTAGCCAAGAAGGTTACCTTTTGAGACCGGTGATACGCCTCCTCATGCGATGCAACCAGCTTAAACTGCCCGCTGCCTTCATTGAATCCGGCGTGTGCGGCCTTACATCCTTCCAGAGCAGCGGGCATTTTAGAACACAAAAATGACTAAAATATAATTAATTTATGCATGGTCTTGACTTGTGCCGCTTTAGTATGAGGAACTAGTAGAGGTTTTCTTTATTTATAACTCTCCTACATTTTTTGGCTTTGAAGTGAATCATGGTTGTGGACATTATGTATGATATGCGGATATCATGAACATGAGTTTGATGTGGAAGTTGAACTTGGAATGTCGGGTTCTTGCGTGAACTATACCATGTCAATGCTTCATCTGTTATTGTTTGGAAAGTAATTGTTGTTATTACATGACCCGAAAAAAACATTTTGTGCCACATCGGTGAATGCATGGACATCCTAGCAGACATCTTGTTGGATAAACATTTGAACCTAGCTATTATGAAAAATTTTGTATTGACAACAGGTTTTAGATAGCGGGGCGTAGCCCTTTCTTGCCTCTGCTAGCTTATTTCTGGCTTCTTCCATCTCTTCTTTGGCTTGGGTGAAGAGAGCATCTGATTGCTCTTTTAAACTTCCAGGAACTCAGCTACATTCTCAAGGGCTGCTGCTTTCTTTCAGCCTTTACTAATGCCACGAGGACACGAACAGGGCGACTCCACGGCAGCGTGTAATCCAGCATCATCACGAATTTGCACCTTGTGTCTAATCCAGCATCATTAGAGGCTGGCACCTTGTGTATAATCAGCCTCATTTTGGAAACATGATCTTGAGGTTGACCATACTTCCCTCTTGCGGAGGCGCATCGACGTGAAGTTACTTCTTTTTAGATCAATACTCGGACAACCTAGATCCATTTAGTAGAAGCGGATAAAGCAACTTCGGAGAGTGAATTCAAAGGAAAAAAAACAGAACTACAAGGTGAAACACCCTTCCTACATCAAGCTAAGCGAAAGCATTAGGGCGATTAAGACTCTTCTTATTACACATCGAAGAACACCACGCTTAAGAAAGCGAAACTACAACATATACACATCGAAGAACCACGATACTACGAAAGTAATTGAAAGGTGTTACTTACCGCTCGTTTCAATTCGGTGCAGCTCCTCTTTAACTTGCCACGCTCCTTGAAGATGTCCCAATATCCCATGTTTGGTCTTCATTGCTCCTCTGCATATTAGCACTTGGTTTAAAATCTCAACATGGCAAGAAAAATATACTACTAGTAATACTCGCGCATCTTGTAGGCAACATTAAAGCACTAAATCGCCATGTTAGAGCATCTCCAGCAATCGCCAGCAGCGGCCTTTAAAAAGCGTTTACGATCTTGAGATAAAGTAGATACTAGAGTGAGGATAGTTCTCATATATAGATAAAAAGATAATTCAACTTCTCCTCGTCGTCAGACTCCTCCTCGGTGATGTCCTCCTCGGCGTCGATGTAGGCGTGAAGATGCCGATAAACCAGTTCGAGGGCAACGCTGCTCCTAGCCTCATGTTGAATTGAGCGTCGCTTTTCGCCCTACGCTTGTCCTCGCGATGGCGGCTCGCTCCGCCCTCCTCTTATCCTCTCCGCCCTCCTGCGCGTAGAACTTCGCTTGTTGATGATATCCTGCGGGAGTGTTGGCGCCAGCGCCATGGCTTCGTCCATCCGCCTCCGGTTGTCGCGGCCGTCCTCGTCGGTGCTAAGTCGACGAAGCGCGCGAGCTCCTGCGCCCGCTCCAGCGTCGGCACGTTAGGGAAGTTCAATGTTCTATGAGGCCACGGGCGCCACACGCGCGTCGTATACGAGAGGCCTTGTTAGCGATGTTCGAAATTGCGAGCATCCCAGCGAGAACGGATCTGCCGGGCGATGAGGCAACCGCAGACGTCGCGGTATCCCAATTTCAGTGGCGGCGACATGGTGGCGGCGGTGGCGAAGCGAAAAAAAGCGGGAGAAGGCGGTGGCAAGGCACGGAAGCGGTGGGGGCGTTGGATTTATAAAGCGCGTCAGACGCGCAAAACTAATCGCCTTGCCGCTTTTCCTTGTGGCGATCCTCCAGCGTCTCTGCTATCTCTCTCTCTCTGTTATATTTATTTATATTTAATATTTATCTCTACTTCTTTATTGTCTACTTTTTTTCTCTATACTTTTTTCTTGCAATGGTGTGGATTTTTCGGCGGATAGGAAGGAAAATGGGAATTTTGCAAAAAAATACCCATATCTCAGTTGCAAATAAGGCCTTCCCTCGTTCATCCTTTTCTCCCACAAGATAAACTACTCATACAAATGCATCTTGATGTGCAATGCATGGGCATCTTGCTAGTTCTAAAACCTTTCCATCATTTGCCACACTCTGGTTATAGAAACCTACCCAAACACAGCGCGATATAGGAACAGCGCACAATTACAATGATATTCTGTTGGACAATGGGCTATAACCAATTACTTTTACGAACAATAGCACCCAGGAAATTTGAAGGTAGGTATGAACAAAATTGGGCTGCACATGTCTTTCAAGTGATTCAATACACATTACCAATCGAGGAGGAAGCGATGGTGGCTCCGCAGAGTCATGTTGAAGCTTGAGGGCGATTCATTGTCCTGACGGTGGTACTTAGCGCTTGGCGTCGGCCAGGAAGCAGATCGAGACGTGGAAGCGATGCGGGAAGAGGCTCCGTGTAGGAGCGGCGGTGGACGGATCGGTGCGGCGTCTGAGGTCGTCGATGGGCGAATGCGCTGCGGTGGGCGAGTGCGCGATGTAAAGGGAGGAGCCGCGAAGGCTGCGGTGCGTGGAGAAGTCTATTTTGCGGTGGGGATAGAAAATGGGGTATTCAGGTGTACTACTGCGGGTGCGGGGTGGGGTTGGCTGGGTAGGGTGAACCTGAAGTTAAAATAGCTACCAAGCATCATCCAGTAGGCCTGTTCGAAGGCTATGATGGTAACTTCCCTTCTCGAATCAGGAGTCGCGGAGATTTTCGCGACCTCAAAATTTTGTGACTTTGGACTCCCGTGTGGCGTGTTGAGTGATTCGGCTAAGCAACTAGCGAGTAGTAGTAGTAAACTCTGCATATTAGGTTTGACCAGTCAAACTTCCTAAAGTTTGACCAGTTTATAGAAAATATAAACATTTACCATAACAAATATGTATGATGTGAAAGTACATTCAATAATGAATCTAATGGTATTTATTATTGTATATGTTAATATTTTTGTTATAAACTTTACGAGAGTTTACAAAACTTGACTTGACCAATGCTAATACGGACTTAAATAAAAGCGGAGGGAGTACACATTTGTTTTCTTAGTTTGTAGTGAACTAATCATTTGTTGAAATTGTGAAATAAATATATTAGGCTATTGACTTGAATGTAATGGTCTATACAATTCAATAGTTACAATCATTGTGAATCCAAGATGTATACAAGGTCTATAGTACTTCACAACATGCTCAAACTCACATAATCCAGTCAAATGAGAATCTAAATGCATTTCATAGTTATTACTTTGTAGGATGCAACAAAAACAACCATAACTCTACATCAGCCATTATAGAAGCAACATTTGACATATCCCAATGTGTGAATGAAACGTGAGAGAGAGCTTTTGAAGATGGAGCCAGATAGAGGCGGAAAGATTGTATGTATGTGGGCGAGAGAGTAGGAGACAAACCTAGCAGGAGAGAGAGAGAGAGAGAGAGAGAGAGAGAGAGAAGTTAGGTGCATGAGAAAGATGGATACATGTAATATACATGAGATGCGTGTGCATCGGATTCTATATCTGTGGAAGGAAAGAGACAACATGTTTGATGAGAGAGCTGGAAAAACATGGGCCGAGAGGGAAGGATCTTGGGTTGAGGATTGACAATTTTGTGCGGGGAGAGAGAGGTTGGTAATTTTGTGCAAGAGAGAGAGAGAGGTGGGGAGAGTCGGTCGGCCGTCGTCACATCACCACAGCTTCCAAATGACCCGCATTCTCTAGCGGTGTGGTCACCGTCTTCGATCTGCTTTCGATGCCCTCTTTGAAGATTGAGGTGTTGTGCATGTTGGGGTGCAAAGAAGCACAAGCGAGTGGTCACCGTATAACCTTGGATGGGGATGAATTGTGTGCTTGGGGGGTGTGTGTGTGTTGTGCTGCGTGTGTGTGTGTGTGTGTGTGTGTGTGTGTGTGTCGGATATTGAAGAAAACAAACCTAAGGAGAAATGGGTATTCATGAAGAGAGTTGTGCGGGCCTTGAGGTGGCGGGCAGGGGCGGGTGAGTGTCAAAATGTGGCGTTGATGCATGTGTTGCATGCGAGTCGAGGGCAGACGAATCAAGAGAGATGGTTGTTGTGTTGGATGCTCCTCTCTGTCTCTCTCTCTCCCTCTCTCTCTCTCTCTCACACACACACACACACAAGTAAACTAGAAGACCGTTCTCTCATGTATACACAATATCGGCATCATCTATGTCTCACTCATGCATGATCATTTGCACATTCACACCTCTCTATACATATCACCGCTTTTACGTCTACATTGCCCTTCTTCAACACACATATGGACACATACACGTTCTCTCTAGTCACACACAAAATCAGTATTAAAAAAACTAGGCGCACCTAAAGCGTCAAATCCAAATAAACACAGATGGGCTAAATTCAAATATATGGAAATATTGCAGCGTCAAAACTTTCACGGAAAAAAGTTGAGTAATATTAGGTTACACACACAAAAGGTTAGGTGGATGTCCTTGGCCGACACGGTGGCCTTTTCGTTCGATCGACCGTCTTGACCTTGGTTTTGACTTGCAGGATTCCTTATCGTGGTTGTGGTACTAACTAATAAAAAGCGGCCTAAGTCTAATGTTTACGTGTACTAAATACGGTTTCTTTTAAGTTTGACCAACCTATATATAAAACTAAAGTAAGCTCCCACCGCGCACTCATCAATATGCCGCCCGCCATTTTTGCGCATGCGGCGCCCATATCTCCGGCCAACAATTTCTCACCCATCACGCCGTGTATCGCCATCCTGTGCCATAAAGCCCGAGCTGGCGCTCCGCGTCGTGCGCAGTCCCTCCTCGCGATGCCGTCGGTGCTGCCAAGCACGCCAGCATTGAGTGGGCGATGTCTATGCATGCAGCGTCACGAAGGGAGGGCGGTGTGTGCTCGACCGCAGCCGGCGAGGAAGGAACTAAGCGTGTCATTGTCGTCTCCGCCCGGCGTGGAGGGGCGCGCATAGTGTGGCCAAGCAATATCAGCCTTGTCGAGCCATAAACCGGGTGCGGCGGAATCTACCTGAGACCTTGAATGCCACGTGGATCCTGCAATCTGAAGGAGCAATTTGGTCGATCGACTCATGTGAGCCGTTTGATGCAACATGGATGGCTAGAGGTCTTCTTCCACCTCTTACCGTCTTCTTCTTACATCGTCGAACTTCTTTCACAAATCGGTACATTAAATTATACTACTACTATACAGCATATTAAATGCAGTGGGAACAGAGAATCTGACGATAGTACCAACTGCCAAGAAGAACAATAGTAAGACATGGTACTAGTACTCTATCGTGCTAAAGAGTTCAAATAACGAGAAAGAACATAAACATAGTTCTGCTGGGGCCTCGGCTGTACACCCTTGAAAATAAACTAAGCAACTAGTCAATTGACACTGGGTGAAACCAGCATGGCAAGCACCTGCCACCTACTCGGTCAGAGTCCACGTCCTCGACTTTGTCCTCGTCCCTCTTCCTCTTCCTCTTCATGGCCTTCTTTGCTTGGACCTTTGGGCTCTGCTTCTTCATCCAACCCTTGTAGATATTTAAACAAAGTAGGCATCCATTGCTGCGTACATGTGTGATCTTCATCTAATGTCTTGACTCCCATGCATGATGAAACTCGTGATGAGGTTTCTTGATTTAAGCGTCTGATCAATCATAGCCTGCGGTCACATTGAAGGTTGAGAGGAGGACACCGGCCGCCTACGGAGATCGAAGGGCTGGCCTACAAGCGAGACCTATCAACCGAGACATCCCTGTCCTTCTTAAAGCCTCGATGTAATTTCCTCTTTTGTCCTTGAGGAAGTTCTTAAAATCCTGTCACTCAGCGTCGGCATGGCATATGTGGTAGACCAAGCAAGCGTTATGTGCAAACACGGATCACGGCGGGCTTCTTCCTCTCTTTGTCCTTTAGATCCTTCTCTCGTCCTAGGACTGTGGTGTACTCAACATCTAGCCAATGACCCACTCATCCGTTCAAGCTGTTGAACATGCGTAGAGCGAGGCAAGCCATGCAAGTCTAGGATCACGTGTGTAGATGAAGATGGCGATCGCAGTGATGGCTCTAACCCAGTACTCTCGGCGACCATGGAGATTTGGGAGGCCATGGATTTTGGAGGAGGTTAGGAAAGTTGAATTATTGTACCCACAAAAAAACTGAGGCGAACTAATGTGAAAGGGCGGGGCGGCAGGGCGAACTGTTGTGAGGAAAGAAGGAGGGAGGCACAGGGCGTGCGAGCAGGCGTGGGGTTCTTTAGCTTGCCGGTGGATAAGCGGCTGCAAGCCCCAAAAGTTCTTGAGAACTATCTGGGACCCACTAGATGTCATGTCTACTAGACCCATATGTGGCTTTGACGGTATAGCTTATTACTTGCGCCATCTTGGTAGCGTGGATGTAACTTCACTAATTCCGTCAAGACGCCTCCCCCGACCTTCGCCTCCCTCGGTGATCACGCCCTTTGAGACTTGACGGCTATAAATGAGCAATTTTTGCCTTTTTTAGACAAACAATTTTTACCTACATGCATGATACTCCCTCTGGTCCTTTTACTCCGTCAACCGTTTGCAAGTGTTTGACCAAATTTATCTTTTTTGAACACCACCTTATATTAATTAACCAGCCACACGAGTACACTCATTCATACAATATTCACCACGAGCGTCGTTATTTACGAATACCATCTAATCTATTATCAAAGCTATACTTAGCGATTAAGTGTGCCACCTTATTGGCGACGGCTAATCTTTGACAATTGAAGATTGTTGATCAACCGAGATGCTCAACGCTTTCATCTTGGTCACGCATAGCAGAACTTGTCATAGTCCCCGATGCAAGAGCGCTACAAAAGCGCAATCGGTCTCTAAAATTACAGGATTATGAAGAGAAATACCTATGTAGAGACCGTGATGCAAGCCCTAAGCTCCGCTTCCTCCACGCTTTAACAGGCATCAATGAAATCCGACCAAATTTATACTAAAAATATCAATATCTACAATACTGATTATAATGAGTATAAGAACTCGTTTTATAATGAGGTGTAAAAATATTGATTTGACATTGTGAATGTTGACACATTTCTATAAGAATAGGGTGAAAGTAGAAATTTTGACGACTTGGACAAAACTTAAATACAATCTGATTCTAGTTAAATCCGTCGGTCGTGCCATGTCCTATCTTGTCATCACAACAAGGTTAGCTATTTGAGTACCACTACCTCTTCTAGTTTAAAGGGCTCGATTCAAAATTTTCACCTACTCTTAGCAAGATAGTAGAAGCGGTGGAATAGTTTTGAAATCTGCAAAGTACTCAACTAGTGTTGTTCATTCTTCACAAAAAATGTGTTTACCAATGCATGCATGAACACTAGTTACTCTAACCCCCTCTTCTTTAATTCTTTGCCACATCGGCATGTTTGCTATTCCGTGTGTATAACTAGATACCACCATTATGGCGCCTTAATCATACATGCAATAATTTAGTGCACCTTGAAATATGAACATGTATATTTTAATGACTTGAGACTATACCTAGCCCGGCATGCAAGATGACTTATTATGCACCGTTCCATACCTGAGGGAAGCCCGTTCGTCTCAAATCTTTTCCTCTCCATGTGTGGAAACAATATACCTTAAACTCTCCTTCTCCCTCGCGTAGTCCCACCACTCCACCCGTGTGAAAAATCTGCATGCATGACTCTCCTCCCCACTCGTCCAATCCGTTGTGACCTTAATATTTCACCCCTTAGCTCCCCGTAATTTACTCAACAAATATGCCTGGCTGTTACTTAACTGCAGGTGCATTGGGTCAGCGACATATGGGCCCAAAGTGCTTCCCACATGTCGCAGCACAAGCCAGACTGCATTAAGTCGATTGCCTTCGATCCATATCTTACGTGCGTGCCATTGCTCGCTATAAATACTCGCCTCACGACGCCGCTATTTCCTCCCCTCACGTTCACGTTCGCCGCTATCTCCCTCCCCTCCTCCGACCACCACCGCCGCCCCCTCCCAAGCCCTAAGGCCCCTCGCTGCACCTTGAGGCCAGGTCCGCGCGTCGTCGTTCCGTTCCGCACCACTAGTCGAGGAAGGGCGGCGTCGGTGTTCCGCTCCTTGCCCGCTCGCGATGCATCAACGTTCGTTTCGCCGCCACTAGTCGAGGAGGGCGCGTCGGTGTTCCGCTCCTCGCCTTGATGCGGCAACGTCGCCGTTCGTTCTTTTCGCCGCCACTGAGTCGAGGAGATCGTCGGCGTTCGCTCCTCACGCCGCAGCGTCGAGGTGGGCAGCGTCGGCGTTCCCCAATCTCGCCCGGCACGCGCGCGGGCGTGTCGGCTCCCGCTACTGAGGAAAAGCCGCCGCCCGCCAAGCCCCGGCCTTGAGAATTTGGAAAAATGGATGTCGCCTTGTGGGAGGCTTTGCCTCCATGCGGTATCAAAATAGAGAAAGAAGGCCGAGGAAGAAATGCCGTGAACAAGCTGCACAGGAGGCCTATGTCGCGTCAGAAAGTCGAACAATTGGCTCTTTGGCGGAAGGCTCGTCTTGAGCCGTGAGGGTGGCGGAGGGCGCCGTGCAATGCCTGGTGCAGTCGGGCCCAAGCGCCTCATCTCGCTTGCGATCGTGGACCGGTGCGCTTCCAGCGAGGAGTACTGTTGGCGCGGATCACCACTGTGGTGAGATCGCTGCTCGCCCGACAAGCCGCCAATCAGCACCTCGCGGTTGAGGCTGAGGAAGAGGCGTTGTGTTGTATTTGAGAGCGGTCGCACGGGGCACTCGTGGCGCGCCGCATAGCGCTCCTCTGCGCCGTGGCTTTAGGAGAGTATAATTTTTTGTTTAAATGATAAGCGATCCGAACATTCAGGAATTTTGGCGTCCTTAATTAAGTATAAAGGGAAAGTTTGGAAACCTTGTGTATTAAATGCGCATTTTGCAAATGCGTGCATATAGCACAAACTTTACTATATACTCGCTTTTCTGCGTCTCTCGATATATGCTTGCGATTTTGCTACTCCTCCGTCCGGTCGATAAGTCATCTTTGGTTGTGCCGTGACCAGAAGGAGGACTTATACACCTGAGCGGAGGAGTACTACTATACTTATATGCGTGCAAATGCGTTTAACATTCGATGCGGTTTTTGTAAAGTAAAAAGCACTAGTCAAACTTGTGAAAGCGATTCAATAAAATAAATGCAAAATGCTAAGATTGTTTACTTTTAGCTTCCTTCTATGTGGTTATTTCTACTGTACGTACTTTATGCGGAGTATCTCTTTGGTTGGAAAGGCATGCAAATTCCCAAAGCTACACCTGTGAATTTTTTGCCTAGTTGTCTTGCAATGGAATTCCTTGAGTACTACTACTAGTAGGAGTACCAGGGCGATTCAAACTTCTAGATTAGTAATTCCATAACTACTACTACTCCGTCTTGGTTTATTGGTCCCCATTGTAATTGTGTCAAATTTTGATCATAAATTTAACTAATGAAATGTTAGTGCATGTCACATGCACTACTCCATCCGTCTAGGTGAGTAAGTCATCTTAGTTGCCTGCGTGACCAAGGAGGAGAAAGCGAAAACGTTAATGTTTGTTGCTAATTAATAGTATTGCATGCAATTAACTAACCTTTGCATGTCGTGTTTGATATCTCAAGTCATTAAAGCATGCACACTCTTTATCTCTTATTGGTTGATATGTCAAGAAACAAAAAGCGAGTGAAGTTAATGCACTGCGCATAAGTGTTTTGGGATTATTTGGTTTCGTAAGATGACTTACACACCTAGGCGGAGGATTACAATGGTGAGGAATAAACCAATTAAATCTTTGGTCAAAATTGCACAAATTACAATGGTGAGGAATAAACCGGGCGAATTAGTAGTTTAGAAGCCCAAATAAATGAGTGAGCGCCTTATTGTTACTCTCACTGTGACTAGTCTTGTGGGAAAAGCTGGGAAGCCGTAAAGAAGGCCCTAGGAGTAGTAGCTAGGGATCAGTGTGAGATGAACGGAGAAAATAAATCGAGAGAGATGAAATGCAAAAAAGCGGAGGGATGTGATGGTTGCTTGTCCGTTTATTTTACCGATCCACTTATTCTGGGAGTGGTTGGGTTTTGTGATGTAATGGCTTTATTGCGGCACCTGCAGAGGTGAGACTCCGTCTGATCACCGCCCTCTACACTTGTACTACTACATCGGTCGTGGTTTATTAGTCCCCATTGAATTTGGTGAAGATTTAGCGACAAAATGTTAGTGCATGTCAACAAAACTATATCGTTGGATTCATATTTGAACATAGTTTTCAATGATATAATTTTAGGTGACATGCATCGTCATTATCGTACTATATATATTTTAGTTCAATTTTGGTCGTACTAATCTATAGTGTAAGGTGCCGTCGTTGCAGAAGAGTGAAATGCATTGATTCGGAGAGTTGTTTATTTTGACAAAGGATGTGGGGGTCATCTCATGTGTAGGAATGTCGATAGGTTTCTTGGGATATTATTTCATCTCTAGAGCTCACAAACATCCGGGTGAAATAGATAAAAAAGTATCTTTTGCAAACAAAAGCGTTCAATTATTCAACCTGCATCCAAACTTGTGAAGAAATAACTCTTATTGTGCTTTGAGAAATGATCTTTAAATTTAGTTTTTGAGTATCCATTGTTATACATGTTGGCTACAGATGACATGGCACTTTCTTATAGTCAACGATTGGCTATACTATTTAAGTATTAACCAACCATGCATATACACCTAGATGGAGGATTAAATCGGGATGACTTGGAAGAGGAGGATATGTGAAATGGTTCATCATAAGTCTTTCACGATGCTGTAGTAAAAATTCATACATGGAAGATTCTAGACTAAACCATAAATGGATACACTTTTATTCATCGCGATACTCCAATAGAGGCAAGATCATGCATGGAAGTCTCCACATGCTTAAACAGCGGATTACATTGGCGAAGACTAATGATCAACATTTAACGAATATCTACGGATGTCGGTGAACCTCCTTGAAGTCCCGTGCACATTGTTGGGGTCAAATAACACGTGTGTCTTCCATGTCCACAATGACGAGAAAGTCCCGGCTTGGCGAGTCCAAGTATGCTTGGCGTAGCGTGTATAACCTCCTTGACCTACGAGGGTAGTAATAATGAAACGCGCTTTTAGTACATCAGCCTCGATGTCGATCTGTAAACCGGCCGGTGTCACCTGGCCCCACTGGAGAGATATGCGGCGGCCTCACCTTGAGCCTCGTGGTAACCCGCGATCAAGAGGAAAAGCTTGCTGTCCTCTCAAGAGACTAGCGGCGGCGCTGATCCTCCAGCTGACTCCGCGCAATGAGCGGTATGCGTCTCATACTTGATGTTCTCCGCCAAGGGCGATGGTGATTGCTGCTTGCGCATCGTCGGTGATACCATGTCGCCGGCCCGAGCCCAAAATGGCATCGGGCACTCATAGCGATGAGCGAAGGGCTCCTTGAGGCATCGATCGACCGTCCATGAAGCAGGAGTGGCTGTAGGGGCGTTCGCGATTGAATATATAAGCAAGTTACTACTGATTTAGTCGAATAAGCACAAAATAAATCATGGCGGCTATAACGAGATTAAACTAATCATGTGGACTAGCATAGTAGATGAGGTCGAATCTGAGGGACTAGAAACATAAATTCTACCACGATTTGAGCAGGAAGAATGAAACACATACGGTGCAGCTGGGCGGCACCATTGGCGTTGAGTTATGCCCATGTGGTTGAGGAAGAGATTGCTGAAGTCGGGGAAGAGTCATTGTCGGTGAAGTAAACCGGCTGCTAGCGATCATAAATTTCGCGGCGCCCGCCAAATGGGCGTAGGAGGGAGTATTGTAGGGGCGTTCTGATCACCGAATGGAGCAGAGGTAGCCCACGAAGCGATAGATGGTACCCTCCTAGTCTCTTTCTTATCTATCTCTACTACTCTTCTTTGTTTTTTATAATATACTAGTTGTAGTTGTCCGTCGTCTAATCTTTACTTTTGCCGTCCCTTTGCCCATTGAACTGTCTCCTCGCCTCCATCAAACCTCCGGTAAACCGCATGCAAACCCGAAACCCTACTCGGCCCGCGGAGGAGAAATTTACCCGGTTGCTATTGGAGAATAATAGGTCACATCAATCCATTTGAGTTAATTGCGTGTTCTCCCTCTATAAAGTTAATTGCATCCTTAATCTTGTATTCTAAGTACTCAGGTTCCTTTATCGATGCAGTGTACATGACTTGCAATTTGGCTCTGATTAGTCAGAAAAGTTAAAAAGAAACAAATCCATGACTTGCGAGTTGGAGTTAGCAACGATGGTGATTAAGTAGTCGTTCACGCTTTCGGGCATTGAAGTTTATATTATTTGATTAGAACATACTACTCCTCGGTTGCTAGTAGTAGGCGAGTCCTACTCACTACTACTCTACTCAAGCAAGTTAGGGCATGATAGCAGTGCAGTAGGGGAGTACCAACACTGTGATCACTCAAGCAAGTTTTACGACTTTGATATGACCCTCTGTTGCTGGTATGTGTCTCGTAAGTCAGCTGGCGTGCAATAGTCATCATCACTGTCCACTTCATGACACATATTATTCCATCTTTAATAACCATATACATGGCGCCTCCCCTTGTCAAGAGCAAGCACTAACAATGGCAGAACCGAGCAGCGTCCGCCGAAAGAGTGGTGGAATTAGCTCCCCACGAGTAATCAAGCTCATTGTTTAGCGTGTGGACAATCTCGATACCATGGCCTTCGCCCGGCGTGTTCGTCGAGTTGTACCGTTTACTCAAAGCCCTCGGGCGGAGCTTTTAAGCCAGCTCCTTGCTTCTTGATGCGCTTTGATCTTCGAGAAGCGGCGTGCCACGACATAACGATACTATGGGTGGCGAGCATCAACCCCTTGACTACGATCCGATCCCGTCGACCTCAACTACATTAACGGTATGTCTTTGGGTCGGCATGAACCGTCTTGGATGGTGCTTTCGTCGGCGGTCGCGGCGTGGATGCTCGTGGAGGTCTACACCGGCGATTGATCCCCTTCCTTGATTAACCTTTGCCTGCTTTGGCACATGACCCAAAATACTCGGAATCTTCGGTAGCCAACATGATACCAAGTTTGATTTGCTCAAGGTTGTAATCTGCAAGTGCCCACAAGATCTGTGAATTATAAAGACTTGAGCTAATGGCGTTCTTCAACAGCGGTCTCGCCTATCGGCCAGTCAACTGCGGTAAGTGGATAAATTTGCACGTCCATCGCGAGGATCATACATCCTCCATGGTTCTCGATGCCATTGAACACAGGGCTTCATTCTGTTTGTCGACTCCTTCTATGGCGGGCGTATTGCTGGCCTACTCTAGTCATCGCTACAAGCGGCTATTCTGACGGTATGTTACTTTCCTATGATATCATGATGGCTTACTTATATTACATCAACATTTGCTGAAAAAATATTCATACTCATAACATGTTGTTCTTAAGATTGACTAAATCAAAACCCTTTTATTTGACTCAACTTGATGATGTTGTAGGCCGCTGGTGTCCCTACCCTTCTAATCCGAACCTTTCAAAGCGGCATGGTAGTTGCGGGTGGTTCTGGATCGATCAAGCAGCGATGAAAGATTGATGATGATTACGCGTAGCAGACGTGTTGTTTCGTGGAATACAATGCGATCCTGCAAGGTCTTTGGCGGGATCGACTTCTTTGTGCCTTGAGGAATTTTGGTGGAGGCTGGTAAGTAACTTGTAGTACGCTCTCTGTTTGTCGGACTGAATTATCCGATTAACGAGGAGATAACAGCGCAAGGATCATGATGGCGTGCGGTTTCGTTCATCGAGCAAAACTGTGTGTACACAGCGTACCATCGTCTCACATGCCTACTGATATGTCCGCCACGCTCTGCAGCCCAAAGTAGGAGAGAGGCTGCATAAGTATCGAGACTTGACCTCTGAGTTTCCCCATCGGGCACCCATCTGGTTCAACCATCGATAATCTCCACAGCTTAATAAATAGTAACGTCTAAGCGGCGATTAGTTAGATCGTACACTTGGTGTAGTAGGATCTTTATTTAGTTTGATGCATACACTTGTTCTTTTTGGTAGCCCTTTGTAATGATGGCTGATGTTTGGTTTGGAAGAAATTTGCATCTTTGTTGTACTTATTATTTGGATCTTATTTGTTGGTTACGAATCTTGCAAGTTTGGGAAACACGGCATGATGATCGGGACAACAACCATAACAAACAAAACTTGGTAGTATTATCTTTGTGAAAGTCGACAAATGTGTTGATCGTTGGTCACGAGAATAATAATTCTAATTGTTGTGCATGTTGATCCCGTGGCACTAATAGACGAGCCAATTTGCTTGTTTTAAGTATAAATTTCTATTAAAGCTAATTAAATTTAAGTAAAGTGACCACTAACTCCTTTATTCTGATACCATTAGACCGTCGTGAACCGTGTGGCGGTGGTTTCTTAATGGGCGTTTGAATCGCCGGGTGCATCTTGCCAGGGTCAGCAGCGAGGAGGGTAATAATTTTGTCCCCAACACTCACTTCTTTTTGAATCCGTTCCCAAGAGCTGAAAAACCTTTGCCGCCTACAACTCGTTCACTCGAAGAGACTCAATGGCGATCAGGGTGAGCCTATATGGACTTACAAGGAGTTAGTTGCCGTTCAGTCCTATGGCTGCACCAAGTTGAATGTGATGTACACCACGATCGGACTCGGTGAACTTTCGCCTCGTCCTATGGCTGCACCAGTTCGGGCATTGCCTTTCATCGGCGGGCCGGCACCCGCTACGGTGGAGAAAGGAAACGGACGATTGGCCATTGGTGCAACAAGCTTTCGACATCCGAAGCAATACAAGATCATCAACACGGGCAGGAAAGGACTCCGTGGTTGACCTGGAGACCATCCGACCCAATACCCAACATGAAAGGCCTGAACACGTGGGAGGTTTGAATCTAGCCTACATAACCTCCGGGCCAGGGCTCGCATCTACGACATGCATCGGATCTTGGACATGAGCGTGTATGCTTCCGTAACCGGCAGTACCCGGACAGCCCGCGTCATGATCAAGCGTGCGGGAAGGTCTAGATGTTGTACTTTATCTTTATAAGCCCTTTATCATCGGTGTTTCATGCATTAGCCTATGTTGGTAATTATCTGTTTTGTCCGAAATATTTCTTTTAAGAACCCATTAACCTGATTGCTTTTTGTGGCTATTTGCTTTGTATGTAAACTAGTTCACTTGTCGTAAAAAACTAGTTCACTTTCGGCTGCCGTTTTGAATCTCCTTCCTCCCAACATATTCCTCTCCTCGTGGACCAGGGTCTTGAATTTTCTCCCCTTTCTTTTTGATGTAAACTAGTTTTCTCCCGCTTTCCCTAGAACCAACTCAAGCGTCCCGTCTAGCCTAAAAATAATAATACCCCAACTATTAACTCATCAAATTAAAATGATATTTTATTTTAAGTTGAAAGTTCTTAAAAATAATAATAATTTGTTTATATATAACTTCCAAGTTAACTCCTAGTGATTGGTACATAAGCTTGCAAAGATTTCTTGGGTGCAATCATGTGTTTATTTTTATAACATTTCTCCGTCTAGCCCAACATGATATTTTCACCCAGCCCACAAGTCCATGTTTGAAAAAATGCAAATGGGATTTAAGCGGGCTGCATAGATTACATCATTGTTTCACCCACCCCAAATGGACTAAAAACAAATGGTGGTGACATGTGGGCGATGGGAACCTAAGGCGTTGGATTTACATCAACGGCCGGCATTCTTCCAATCTCTCTCCCGGGCTGCGGAACCCTTTGCTCGCCGGCGTCCGTGGCGTTTTTTGCGCTCTCGGGCGCTACCCGCGACGGGCCATCCCTCCACCCCACCTCCTGTTATTCTCTGGGTGTAGGCCCACCCAACCGAACAGTCAAGTTTCCCCTCCTCTCCGTCTGCGACTCCCGCCATGTCTTCCCCATCTCCGTCGTTCGTGGGCCTCCCGTGTCCACGCCTCGGTGCGCTTCGGTGGGCTGGTCAACATCTGAGTCATCGGAAGAGGCTTCGTGGAACGGGTGGGACCCCAGGTCCATGGTTCGCAAGGAAAGTTCCTCCTTATTACGCTTGCTTCCGTCGTGGGAAGGGCTTATGTATTCGAAAAAATTCCCCGGGGTCGGACCCACCACTATATCTTTGCCGGGAAGTGCCTCCTTATTCGCACCAAAAATGAATACCCCGGTGCTGGGACCCACCAAGTGGGTGGCTGACTTGTGGGCCTACTAAGTTGGCGAGGGCGGAGGCTTTGTCAACTTAGTCAATATAAACGATTCTAGCTCGGGTTGCGTCGATGTCCATCCAACGGCCATAGTGCTTCTTCAACCTCTGGTCTTCTTGCTCGGCCGCCCAAAGCGCGCCGGTGGTGTGGTGCTCCCCTCGTGGGGCTGTGATGCCGGAGGCCTCACCCCCTACTACTCCCCGCCCCGGGGTATCCTCTACTCACCCACCCCGGTTATTTTTGGGGCCCGGCGCCTCACGCCTCCCGTGGGCATCCCCTTCGTCTTGGCTCGCGTGTCCCTTCCTAGGCCGCGTCGTCCACCCCTTGGTGCTCTTGGGGCGTGGTCAATGTGGAACGACCGACTTCCATCGGAAACTGCGTGGAGGCGGGTGGGTCCAGGGCCCTTTTTGTGATTTGCCAAGTAAGTGCCGGGCATGTTTGCAAATCTTTCAAGCGGGAGAGCTTCATTGGTTGGCAAAAAGGCCTTCATAGAAATGGGTTGTACATTTTAGTACACATCAAGAAACAATTAGTTTCAAATATCTTTTTTCATTTGAGATTTTAAATTACATTAATTTTTTATGCATGGAGAATTTGTTGCATTTTATATTGATATACATTTATTTTTAAAATCAGTTTGAATTAGTCGAAATTTGGGATTAAAACAGTTGGACTTGGAAATATGCAAAATTTCTATAATTTTTAACCGTGGCCAAATATGGGTTGTAATGCTAACAAAAGAATAGGGCTCAAAAAACCTTAAAATTAGCAAATGGGCTGTAAATTATTAGAAATAATGGAGATGGGTTGTATTTGTTTTCCCAGTTTGAGGCTTTCCTAAAAAAAGGTTGGGGAAAGCGTTTTTTGGATGTCCATCCAACCCGGGTCTTCTTCAATTCTCTCTTCCCCCCGCCAAAACGCCGGGACTCTTCCCCTCCCATGACCGTTGGGAATACCGCCCCCTACTCCCATGCTGGCCTGCCATCCCTCTACCCACACTGTTTTTATTCTCCGTGACGGGGCGAACGTAAACCCTCGTGATCGTACTCCCCTCAGCGTGGGAAACAACGCGAGTCTTCCCGCCTCTGTGTTTTCCTAGGCCTCGCCGTCGTCCACCGCCAGGTGCTCTGGGGCCGGTCGCGTGTCAATGACCGACATGCATCTAAAGTGGGTTTTCGTGGAGGCCGACAGCTTGTCCGGCCGCCGCGGAAATGCCTCCTTATTACGCGCAAAATAATGATTCCTCCACGACGAGGGACCCACCGAAAGGGCCTCTTATTTTGAAAAAACGTTACCGCCGGGGCACTCGGACCCACCACTATATCTTCGCGCAAAAGTGCCTCCTTATTACGCACAAAAAATGAATACTCCCCTTAGCTGGGACCCGGTATAGTGGCGGTGACTTGGGGCCTACTAAGTTGGGGGACGGAGGGCTTTAACTTAGTCAATATGCATGATTCTAGCTCTGACCGTCGATGTCCATCCAACGGCCTAGTGCTTCTTCAACCTCTGGTCTTCTTGCTCCGGCCGCCCAAACCGCGCCGGTCATGCCTCGTGCTCCGCCTCCGTGGCGGTGCGATCTTGGGAAGCCTCCCCCCTACTACTCCCCCCGGCGGGCCATCCCTCTACTCACCCCCCCCTGATCCTGGGCGGCGCCTCCCCGCCAACGGTGAACCCTCGTACTCCTCTGGCGTGGGCATCCATTGCAGCGTCTTCCCCTCCGTCGTCCCTTCCTAGGCCTCGCCATCGTCCACCGCCACAGTGCTCTCGTGGCGTGGTCACGTGGTCAGGAATGGCTTCCATCGGACTTGGAATTTCTGAAGGGGACAATGGGTCCCGACCGACAAGGAAGTGCCTCCTTATTCGCCAAAATAATTATTCCTCCACCGG
>CM038679.1:465533033-465749370 GCA_021605205.1 Aegilops longissima
GTTCATACTAAAATAACACCATATGATACACATCAACGAACACTAATGTCACCTAGATACTCGAATGTCACCACAAGTATCCATGAGTTGATTATATGATATGCATCAAACAATTTCAGATTCATAATACTCAATCCAACACAAAGAACTTCAAAGAGTGCCCTGAGATTTCTACCGGAGAAACAAAGACGAAAATGTGCATCAACCCCTATGCATAGATTACCCCAATGTCACCTCGGGAACCCGCGAGTTAATTGCCATAACATATATCAAGTGAATCAATATGATACCCCATTGTCACCACGGGTATTCATAGCAAGACATACATCAAGTGTTCTCAAATCCATAAAAGTATTCAATCCGACAAAAGTGAAATCTCAAAGGTAGAACTCAATTCATCACAACAAGATAGAGAGGGAAAACACCATATGATCCAACTATATTAACAAAGCTCGTGATACATCAAGATCGTGCCAAATCAAGAACACGAGAGAGAGAGAGAGAGAGAGAGAGAGAGAGAGAGATCAAACACATAGCTACTAGTACAAACCCTCAGCTCCGAGGGTGGACTACTCCCTCCTCATCATGGTGGCCTCCACGATGATGAAGATGGCCTCCGCTGATGATTTCCCCCTCCAGCAGAGTGCCGGAACAGGGTCCAGATTGGTTTTTCGTGGCTATAGAGGCTTGCGGCAGTGGAACTTCCCATCTAGGGTTATTTCGGGGGTTTCTGTATTTATAGGATTTTTTGGCGTCGGTCTCACGCTGAGGGGACCACGAGGGGCCCACTAGGTACCAGGGCACGCCAGAGGGGGTGGCGCGCCCTAGTAGGTAGTGGCCACCCCCCTTATCTTCCGGTCCTCCCACGAAGCTTCTAGTGCCTCTTTTGTTCCAAAAAAATCGTCAAAAAGTTTCGCTGCATTTGGAGAACTTTTATTTCTGCCCAAAAAGCAACATGACTGTAGTTCTGCTAAAAATAGTATCAGTCCGGGTTAGTTCCATACAAATCATACCAAAACTATAAAAAAATGTTGTAAACATGGCATGAATACTTCATAAATTATAGATACGTTGGAGACATATAGATCGTACTTGAAGTCCCTCAAACGTTGATGACGATCCCGCGGACCACCCATGAACGATCCCTCGAATGGAAGACTGAAAGCACGACCTCTCTACTTGGTTGCAAGCGTACCTTCTTCATGATCCGGCAACGCTTCACCATTCAAAGCTAATCATTGCCAGAGAATTAGAGGGAGGGCATTAGAATCACACGGGGCTTCTAATTATGAGGATTAGAGGTGGATAGGGCTAGCTCTAATTAGTCATCTAGGACCAACAAGAACTAGATCTAGATCAACTAAAGGAGGCTCCAAAACTTGTATCTCAATAGGGTGGAAATCCTCTAGTATATATATAATATAATTGGGGGAGAGGGGGCTGCCACCAAGGGGGAAAGAGCCCCCTTGGGGCGCCGGCCAAGGGAGAGGGGGTAGGACTCCCCCTCCAAGTAGGATCCCCCCTAAAGGAAAGGGGGGCGCCTCCCTTGTTGGGCCGTTGTGGCCCAACTCCTTCTCCACCTCTTGGCCTTATTTGGCCCGTTGATATTAAATTAAATATATTTTTGTCCTAAACATTTTCAGAGCATTATATATATAATTTAACATCTCTAGAAACATTTTCTACCTATATATATATTAATCGGTAATACCCGGTATTACCCGATATTCACCGAAACCCTTCTGGTGACCCCGAAATGCTCCCGGAACCTCTCGGAACTATTTCGGATATTAATGAAACAATTCCACAAATATATTATCATCACTCCCGTCCTACTAACACTCAACAGATCGTGACTACCTTAAGCTTGTGACCCCGTAGGTTCGTTAACCATGGACATGTACGAAACCCCTACGTTCAATGGCCGATAGCAGAACCGTGGACATCCATATCAGTCCCTATGATTACACGAATGATATTTGAGTGAACCTTGGTTATCATGTGATGTTACCTTTGCTTCATGATACTTTACAAAACCGGTGTGCATAGGTATCCTCCTGAGTCATCCCATGCTCACTATAACGTTGCTCCCGCTACTGGTTTTGTTCTTCTTTCTCGTTGATGTGTTCCGGCATCCCTATGACGTAGTCACCTGCGTCTGGCCAGACAATGATGGATGCTGTCACACCGAGAGGTCCCTAAGAATATGTCTCCATCACCGGAGGAGCAAATCCCACTATCGAGCCTGAAAGTTGTCGTTATGATCACCTTGTTACAGATGACGTTTGAGCAACCCCCAAAGCCCACCGTCTGGTAGGAAGTGACCGATACGCTCTCATGGTTTGAGGAACTAAAACACATGCTAACACTTGATGTTAGAATAGATGATTTCAGACGATATTCTCACATAGTACAACATACCGGTATTGGGTCGATTCAATATGATCGTTCTTCTAACGTCATACCCTCAATGTTGTTTTAGGACTATCGTTACACTTACGATATCCTAAGATCCGGAAAACGTGATCACTGTGGCACCCTGGCTCAGAGAGACCGGAACACCCCATATTCCAACCCAGAGATCAAGTCTTCCGATATAATAGGGAATTACATTGGCACGACGACACTACGCATGCCAAGGTTGCTCTATGCTAGCAGTAGAACAACTCGTAATAGCGGAACATGACGACAATGATGGGCTCCACTCCGCAGGGACTCTGGCTGGAATGCTTATCCTAGCTCGCAAACTCGAGATCCTCGGCAAACAAGCAATCACGACATGACCTACAAACTGGCATGACATGCCAGGTAAGTACTTTGAATGTACTCGCAAGCTCACAACAACCAAAAGCAATCAAGACAAACAATAGCATGGCATTTTCAGGTTAAACAATGATGAGCATGATACCACTATAACACATAAGCATGGCATGACATGAACATGTTGAACATCAAACAACTAGAACCATATGAAATGAACATGGCATGTTACTCATGATGTGAACAGGATAATACTAGGATGCAGCATGTTTGCGGTATCATGAACAACTTACTCTGCTCAGGGTTATCTCGTAACCACCTCATGTATTGATACGTCTCCAATGTATCTATAATTTATGAATATTCATGCTGTTATATTATCATTCTTGGACGTTCTACAATCATTTTATAGCAATTTTATATCATTTTTTGGGACTGCCCAGTGCCAGTTGCTGTTTTATTGCTTGTTTTTTACATTGCAGAAAATCAATACCAAATGGAGTCCAAATGAAGCGAAACTTTTTGGAGATTTTTTATGGACCAGAAGACACAACTTGGGCCAAAGAAGTACCAGAGGGGTGCCCCGAGGGGGGCACAACCCACCTGGGCGCGCCCTGCTGGGTTGTGCCCACCTCGGTGGCCTCCCGCACCGCCTCTTCGCCCTATAAATTGCAAAATATTCCAAAACCCCTGGAGACAACCCTAGATCGAAAGTTCCACCGCCACAAGCCTCTGTATCCACGAAAACCAATCTAGACTCTATTCCGGCACCCTGCCGGAGGGGGAGATCATCACCGGAGGCCATCTTCATCATCCCTATGGTCTCCATGATGAGGAGGGAGTAGTCCACCCTCGGGGTTGAGGATTTGTTCCAGTAGCTATGTGTTTAATCTCTCTCTCTCTCTCTCATGTTCTTGATGGCATGATCTTGATGTATCGCGGGCTTTGTTAATATATTTGGATCATATGGTGTTTTCCCCTCTCTATCTTGTTGTGATGAATTGAGTTTTCCCTTTGAGATTTAGTTTTATTGGATTAAATACTTTTATGGATTTGAGAGCACTTGATATATGTCTTGCATATGAATACCCATGGTGACAATGGGTATTATATTGATTCACTTGATATATGTTTTGGCACTCAACTCGCGGATCCCCGAGGTGACATTAGGGTAATCTATGCATAGGGGTTGATGCACGTTTTCATCTTGTTTCTCCGGTAGAAATCTTGGGGCACTCTTTGAGGTTCTTTGTGTTGGACTGAGTATTATGAATCAGAAACTGTTTGATGCGTATCATATAATTAACTCATGGATACTTGTGGTGACATTGGAGTATCTAGGTGACTTAGAGTTGGTTGATGCGTTTCATATGGTGTTATTTTAGTACGAACTCCTGGATAGATCGAATGAAAAGAATAACTTTGTGTTATTTTAGTACGAACTCTTGAATAGATCGAGCGGAAAGAATAACTTTAAGGTGGTTTCATACCCTACAAACAATTTCTTCTTATGTTATCCACTAAATAAGAACTTTGGAGTGATTCTTGATCGCACGTTGAGGGATGGTTATATGATCCAATTACATTAGCATTGTTGAGAGATTGCAATAGCGAAAGTACGGACCCTAGGCCTTGTTTTTAAGCATTGCAATATCATTTGTGCTCACTTTTATCACTTGCTACCTTGTTGTTTTTATTTATTCATATTATAAAAATATATTTATACCATCCATATTACAATTTTATCACTATCTCTTCGCCGAACTAGTGCACCTATGCGATTTGCCATTGTATTGGCTATGTTGGGGGCACAAGAGATTTCTTGTATTTTATTGCAGGGTTGTTTGAGAGAGACCATGTTCATCCCACGCCTCCCACAGATTGATAAACCTTAGGTCATCCACTTGAGGGAAAATTGCTACCGTCCTACAAAACTCTGCGCTTGGAAGCCCAACACGAGTCTATAAGAATAAAGTTGCGTAGTAGACATCAAGCTCTTTTATGGCGCCATTGCCGGGGGGTTAGGTAAGCGACACTCACATCCCGTCAACAAAGCTCTTTTCTGGCGCCGTTGCCGGGGAGGTGAGTGCTTGAAGGTATATCTTTAGATCTTGCAACTGAAACTTTTAGGTTCTTGTTTTATCACTAGTTTGGTTTATAAAAGAAAACTACAAAAAATGGATTTGAGGTGGTCTCATATTGTTCATCTTTATAATGTCTTTCTTGAAAATGATAGATCAGAAAATTGTGCTCAATTGATATAAGAATTCAATAAAATATTTGGCATAAAATCAATGATGATCATGATTGCAATGTAGTTAGTATGAATTCTTTGGATATCCATGATGCTACTGATATGCAAAGCCATAAGCTTCGGGTGCTATGTTTGATGAAGATAATATTTTTAGTCCCCCAGTTTTGATGAGCAAATTTATTATGATGATTGCTTGCCTCCTATTTATGATGATTATATTGATGAAAGTGGGTTTGGAAGAGTGTCAACTCTAGGTACTAGTGATCCCTCTATTTTGGAGGGTGTTGAATCTTATTGTGATAATTATGAAAGTGGATTTGGAGAGGTCATGACTTTATTTAGTGATGAATCCACTATTTTGGAAGAGGTTTCAATTGACTATGACAACAAAGTTGCTATCTATGATGATTACGGTGATGACATGTATGCTACAGAGATTAATGATAACCATGGAACTTGTCATCATGATTTTAATTTTCAATCCCATGATAGTTATTTTGTTGAGTTTGCTCCCACTATTATGAATGAGAATAAATTTGCTTATGTGGAGAGTAACAAAATTTCTATGCATATTCATCATGAAAAGAATGCTTTATGTGATAGTTATATTGTTGAATTCATTCATCATGCCAGTGAAAATTATTATAAGAGAGGAATATATGCTTCTATATATTTCACTAATATCAAGTTTCCTCTCTTTATGATGAAAGTTTTGAAGTCATGCTTGTTTTGCCTTCCTATGCTAGTTGTTCTTGCTCCCATACATTGTTTACTCACAAAATCCCTATGCATAGGAAGGGTTAGACTTAAATGTTCTTGCCATGTGTTTCATGATGCTCTTGTTATGTTTCAATTCTTATCTTTTATGCGAGCATCATTGAAATCATCATGCCTAGCTAAAATGCATTAAAGAAAAGCGTTTGTTGGGAGATAACCCAACACTTTTACCTACTATTTTTGTGTGTTCACATGATTATGCTACTGCAGTAATCATGTTTTATAGCTTTTGTTCCAATAAAATGCAAAGTAAAGCCTTTGGGATAGTGTGGATGATAGTTGACTCGATTCTGTGCAAAAACAGAAACTTTTGCGCTCAGTCTAGCAATTTACAAAATTCACTGGAACGTGATTTTGCGCTGAAATTTTTATAGATGCTTGATATACAAATTCGCTACGATGTCCTAATTTTTTCAGAATTTGTGGAGTAAGTATGGTAGTTGTCCAGATCATTACAGACTGTTCTGTTTTTGACACATTCTGTTTTCCATGCATAGTTTGCTTGTTTTCTAGTTTCTATGGCTTATATTGCTCAATATAAATTATGGAAATGAAAAGGTACAGTAGGCATTGTGTGAGAACAATTATGAATTTTGTCTTTGACAGTACCAAAGTGAATGATTTGTCTTTATCATACTAACCAATCTCACGAAGTTCCGTTAAGTTTTGTGTGATTGAAGTTTTCCAGTTTTGCGTGAGATATCAATATGAGGAGAATAAGGAGTGGCAAGAACCTAAGCTTGTGGATACCCAAGGCACCCCGAAGGAAATATTCAAGGAATATCCAAGCAACTCAGCGTGGGGATGCCCCGGAAGGCATCCCCTCTTTCGTCTCCAACAATATAGGTAACCTTACTTGAGGCTATACTTTCATTCGTCACATGATATGTGTTTTGCTTGGAGCGTGATAACACACAAGTATAGGGGATCGCAACAGTTTTCGATAAGTAAGAGTGTCGAACCCAATGAGGAGCTAAAGCTAGAACAAATATTTCCTCAAGTTCTACCGACCAACGATACAACTCTACGCATGCTTGACGTTCGCTTTACCTAGAACAAGTATGAAACTAGAAGTACTTTGTAGGTGTTTTTGGAAAGCTTTGCAAGAAAGTAAAGAACACGTAAATATAAACTAGGGGATGTTTAGAGAAAGATGCAATAAAGTAAATATAGCGAGTGTGGAAAAGTGGTGGTAGGAGTTGTGGAATTGCCCCTAAGCAATTGACTATGTTACTAGACCGGTAATCACTATTGCAATTCTATTTGAGGGAGAGGCATAAGCTAACATATCATCCCTTACTTGGAGTTCTATGCACTTATGATTGGAACTCTAGCAAGCATGCGCAACTACTAAAGATTCATTAAGGTAAAACCCAACCATAGCATTAAAGCATCAAGTCCCCTTTTTATCCCATACGCAAACAACCTACTTACTCGGGTTTGTGTTCCAGTCACTCACGCAACCCACCATAAGAAAATCATAAACATATTGCAAACCCTACAGCGGGAATCCCTCATGCTTGCGCGACATGGAGGGCACAATAGGACATCACCAATAATAAAATATGCAACTCAAACCAATCATAGCAATTCATCAATCATCGATAGGACAATGGAAATCTACTCAGACATCATAGGATGGCAACACATCATTGGATAATAATATGAAGCATAAAGCACCATGTTCAAGTAGAGGGCACAACGGGTTGCGGGAGAGTGGACCGCTGAATATAGAAGGGGGAAGGTGACAGAGATGTTGGTGAAGATGACGGCGGTGTTGGTGAAGATCGCGGTAATGATGATGGCCCCCGGCAGCGCTCCGGGGCCACCGGAAGCAAGGGGGAGAGAGGCCCCCTTCCTCTTCTTCTTCTTCTTCTTCCTTGACCTCCTCCCTAGATGGGAGAAGGGTTTCCCCTCTGGTCCTTGGCTCCCATGGCTTGGGAGGGCCGAGAGCCCCTCCGAGATTGGATCTATCTCTCTGTTTCTGCGTTCTCTCCCGACTCTGTTTCACCGTTTCGTGTATATATGGAGATCCATAACTCCGATTGGCCTGAAACCTTCGCCGTGATTTTTTTCCGAAAATTAGCTTTCTTGCGGAAAAAGAAGAGCGTCAACTGCCTTACGGGTGGCCCACGAGAGCCCAGGCCGCGCCCAGGGGGGAGGGCGCGCCCCCCTGTCTCATGGCCACCCCGGACATCGTTTCTCGTTGATTCTTCCTCCAGAAAATCATAAATATTCCAAAATAATTCACCGTCCGTCTTTATCCCGTTTGGACTCCGTTTGATATTGGGTTTCTGCGAAACAAAAAACATGCAACAGACAGGAACTGGCACTGGGCACTGGATCAATATGTTAGTCCCAAAAGTAGTATAAAAAGTTGCCAAAAGTATATGAAAGTTGAATAATATTGGCATGGAACAATCAAAAATTATAGATACGACGGAGCCGTATCATCATCCCCAAGCTTAATTCCTGCTCGTCCTCGAGTAGGTAAATGATAAAAAGATAATTTTTGATGTGGAATGCTACCTAGCAAAATCTTGATCATATGTCTAATCATGGCATGAATATTAAGACACGAGTGATTCAAAGCAATAGTCTATCATTTGACATAAAAACAATAATACTTCAAGCCTACCAATAAAGCAATCATGTCTTTTCAAAATAACAAGGCCAAAGAAAGTTATCCCTACAAAATCATATAGTATGGCTATGCTCCATCTTCACCACACAAAATATTCACATCATGCACAACCCCGATGACAAGCCAAGCAATTATTTCATACTTTTGACGTTCTCAAACCTTTTCAACTTTCACGCAATACATGAGCGTGAGCCATGGACATAGCACTATAGGTGGAATAGAATATGATGGTGGAGGTTGTATGGAGAAGACAAAAAGGAGAAGATAGTCTCACATCAACTATGCGTATCAACGGGATATGGAGATGCCCATCAATAGATATCAATGTGAGGAGTAGGGATTGCCATGCAACGGATGCACTAGAGATATAAGTATATGAAAGCTCAAACTGAAACTAAGTGGGTGCGCATCCAACTTGCTTGCTCATGAAGACCTCGGGCGTTTGAGGAAGCCCATCATCAGAATATACAAGCCAAGTTCTATAACGAAAATTCCCACTAGTATATGAAAGTGAAAGCATATGATACTCTCTCTATGAAGAACATGGTGCTACTCTGAAGCACAAGTGTGGTAAAAGGATAGTAACATTGCACCTTCTCTCTTTTTCTCTCATTTTTTTTTCTTTTTTTATTTTTATTTTTTTGGTGGGCTTCTTTGGCCTCTTTTTTTATTTGGGCTTCTTTGGCCTCTTTTATTTTTTTGTAAAGTCCGGAGTCTCATCCCGACTTATGGGGGAATCATAGTCTCCATCATCCTTTCCTCACTGGGGCAATGCTCTAATAATGATGATCATCACACTTTTATTTACTTACAACTCAATATTACAACTCGATATCTAGAACAAAGATATGACTCTATATGAATGCCTCCGGCGGTGTACCGGGATGTGCAATGATCTAGCGTAGCAATGACATAAAAAAACGGACAAGACATGAAAACATCATGCTAGCTATCTTACGATCATGCAAAGCAATATGACAATAAATGCTCAAGTCATTTATATGATGATGATGGAAGTTGCATGGCAATATATATCGGAATGGCTATGGAAATGCCATAATAGGTAGGTATGGTGGCTGTTTTGAGGAAGATATATGGAGGTTTATGTGTGAGAGAGCGTATCGTATCACGGGGTTTGGATGCACCGGCGAAGTTTGCACCAACTCTCAAGGTGAGAAAGGGCAATGCACGGTACCGAAGAGGCTAGCAAAGGCGGAAAGGTAAAAATGCGTATAATCCATGGACTCAACATTAGTCATAAAGAACTCACATACTTATTGCAAAAATCTATTAGTCATCAAAACAAAGTACTAAGTGCATGCTCCTAGGGGGATAGATTGGTAGGAAAAGACCATCGCTCGTCCCCGACCGCCACTCATAAGGAAGATAGTCAATAAATAAATCATGCTCCGACTTCATCACATAACGGTTCACCATACGTGCATGCTACGGGAATCACAAACCTCAACACAAGTATTTCTACTAATGCACAACTACCCACTAGCATGACTCTAATATCACCACCTTTATATCGCAAAACTATTGCAAGGGATCAAACATATCATATTCAGTGATCTACAAGTTTTATGTAAGATTTTATGACTAACCATGTGAATGACCAGTTCCTGTCATCTCTCTAAATAGATATAAGTGAAGCAAGAGAGTTTAATTCTTTCTACAAAATATATGCCCACGCTCTAACAATTATAAGTGAAGCAAAAGAGCATTCTACAAATGGCGGTTCTCTATATGAAGAGAAACTGGCAATCCAAACTTCAAACGATATAAGTGAAGCACATGAAGCATTCTATAAAGCCATACTCAAAAGAATTAAGTGAAGCGGAATGAGCATTCTATAAATCAACCAAGGAAAATCTCATACCAGCATGGTGCATAAAATAAAAGTGAGAACTAAATGCAAAAGACGCTCCAAGACTTGCACATAATGCATGAACGAAACGAATTCGAAAAACATACCGATACTTGTTGAAGAAAGAGGGGATGCCTTCCAGGGCATCCCCAAGCTTAGACGCTTGAGTCTCCTTGAATATTTACTTGGGATGCCTCGGGCATCCCCAAGCTTGAGCTCTTGCCTCTCTTCCTTTTCCTCATATCGAGACATCCTCGATTAGACACTACATCCACACAAAACTTCAACAGAAAACTCGGTAAGATCCGTTAGTATAATAAAGCAAATCACCACTCTAAGTACTGTAGCAAACTAATTCATATTTTGTTTTTGCATTGTTTCTACTGTAATATAACTTTTTCATGGCTTAATCCACTGATATAAATTGATAGTTTCATCAAAACAAGCAAACTATGCATCAAAAAACAGAATCTGTCAAAAACAGAACAGTCTGTAGCAATCTGAACATCCACCATACTTATGGTACCCCAAAAATTCTACCAAAATTAGGAAAAATAAAAACGTTGTACAGCAAGACATTGCAAAAAGAATCAGAACCATTTGACGTTCCAGTAAAAAACTAAAATTCGCGCACTACAGCCAAAGTTTCTGTCCTGCACCGTACAAACCAACAAGCATTGTAAACATCCTAAAGGCAAACCTTGGCACATTATTTTTATAATACAATGGAATTGTACAAGGGGATAATTATTTTTGTTGAGAAGTTTCTGTAATCAAGATTCACAAAGTTTCCGTGAGCATGAACAAAGTTCAAGGCTAGCTCCCACTTCAACAGTGCTTGTCTTTCTCACTTTCGCTTTTCTTTTTGAAAAGTTTTGGGTTCACCTCTTTATTTTTGATGTTTTTAAACTATATGAAAGCACTCAACAGAAATAAATGACTCTCTAAAACTTCCGGGTTGACTCCCTGGCAGTGCTTTCTTTAAAGCCATTAAGCTAGGCATATAGTGCTCAAGTAGTGGATCCACCCGGATCCCAAGGTATATCAAAGCCGATTTTAATTAGCAATGATTTGTAATTTAGTAGTGAGCACAAAGTAACATATATCATGTAACAACAAAGTCTAACTCTCTTCCTATGCATTGGCATGTCATAAAAGAACAATTCATGCACACAAAGTAAAGGCCAGTGCATAGTATAAGCAGTTTCTTGCAATTCTATCGTGTTGGAAACATAAAGAGGCGGAGATGTAGTTCCTCTCTCATAATAATTGCAAGTAGGAGAAGCAAGAACATGCATATTATATCTATCAAAATCATCATGTGCTACGGTAAAAGGCAACCCATCAATATAATCCTTGATAAGCACAATCTTCTCCGATATAGTGTAGTCGGGAGAATTCAAAAAGATAATAGGACTATCATGCGTGGGTGCAATAGCAACAACTTCATGTTTAACATAAGGAACTATAGCAAGTTCATCTCGATAAGCATAATTCATATTGGCATCTTTGGCCACAAGCATAGCAAGTATCATCAAAAAGGGATATTTCAAGAGAATCAACGGGATCAGAACAATCATCATAGCAATTATCATAGCAATCATCCTTCGGTAAGCACGAAGGGAAATTAAATAATGTATGAGTTGGAGGGTTACTCTCATTAGAAGGTGGGCACGGGTAGCTAATCCCTTACTTGGAGTTCTTTGCACTTATGATTGGAACTCTCGCAAGCATCCGCAACTACTAAAGATTCATTAAGGTAAAACCCAACCATAGCATTAAAGCATCAAGTCCCCTTTTTATCCCATACGCAAACAACCTACTTACTCGGGTTTGTGTTTCAGTCACTCACGCAACCCAAAATAAGCAAATCATAAACATATTGCAAACCCTACAGCGGGAATCCCTCACGCTTGGGCGACACGGAGGGCACAATAGGACATCACCAATAGTAAAATATGCAACTCAAACCAATCATAGCAATTCATCAAACACCGATAGGACAATGGAAATCTACTCAGACATCATATGATGGCAACACATCATTGGATAATAATATGAAGCATAAAGCACCATGTTCAAGTAGAGGGTACAACGGGTTGCGGGAGAGTGGACCGCTGAATATAGAAGGGGGAAGGTGACGGAGATGTTGGTGAAGATGACGGCGGTGTTGGTGAAGATCGCGGTGATGATGATGGCCCCCGGCAGCGCTCCGGCGCCACCGGAAGCAAGGGGGAGAGAGGCCCCCTTCTTCTTATTCTTCTTCATTGACCTCCTCCCTAGATGGGAGAAGGGTTTCCCCTCTGGTCCTTGGCTCCCATGGCTTGGGAGGGGCGAGAGCCCCTCCGAGATTGGATCTATCTCTCTGTTTCTGCGTTCTCACCCGGATCCATAACTCCGATTGGCCTGAAACCTTCGCCGTGATTTTTTCCTGAAAATTAGCTTTCTTGCGGCAAAATAAGAGCGTCAGCTGCCTTACGGGTGGCCCACGAGAGCCCAGGCCGCGCCCAGGGGTGAGGGCGCGCCCCCCTGTCTTGTGGCCACCCCGGACATCGTTTCGGGTTGATTCTTCCTCCAGAAAATCATAAATATTCCAAAATAATTCCCCGTCCGTTTTATCCCGTTTGGACTCCGTTTGATATTGGTTTCTGTGAAACAAAAAACATGCAATATAAAGGAACTGGCACTGGGCACTGGATCAATATGTTAGTCCCAAAAATAGTACAAAAAGTTGCCAAAAGTATGTGGAACAATCAAAAATTATAGATACGACGGAGACGTATCAGAGCGTCATATTATTTTATTAGGATGTGCTTACTGTTATTTAGAATAATTTTTTGCAGCTTTTATTTCAATAAAAATGTCAAGTATAGCCTTCACCATGCTTATTCAGCAAGTATATGAGTTGCTGTTTCAAAACAGAAAGTTTATCGATGTTGCAAACATTCTCTAGAAAAGTCAGTATGTGATAAAACATTGAAACTTTTTGCACAATAAGCTATGATAAATTTTCTACAATGTGGTTAGTTTTCAGAATTTTTGGAGTTAGAAAAGTATGGATGTTCTTGCATTATTTCTAGACTGTCCTATTTAGACAGATTACTGTTATGTTCGCATTGTTTGCATATGTTTGCTTGTTTAATGATTCTATTTGAGGATAGAACTATTAAATATTCAGATGAATTTAGTATGCAATGTTAAATAATAATTTTAGTGATTTGCTGCAGTAGAGAATGATATGGTTTGCATTGTTTTATACTAACTTATCTCACGAGTTCTTGTTGAGTTTTGTGTGGATGAAAATTTTAAGATTTAGGGAAACCGTGATATAAAAGGAATTAAGGAGACACAAAAGCTCAAGCTTGGGGATGCCCAAGGCATCCCAAGTTAATATTTCAACAAGTCTCAAGGATCTAAGCTTGGGGATGCCCCGGTAGGCATCCCACCTTTCTTCTTCAACAATTATCAGTTAGTATCGGTTGAGCCTAAGTTTTTTGCTTCTTCACATGAGTTGTGCTATTCTTGGAATTTAATTTTGTTTTTTTTTGCTTGATGTTTTAATAAAATACTTAGATCTTAAAGTTTTTAAATACGTGAGAGTCCTCAATTAGTTACCCCTTTACTTAACTACTCCCTTGATCTTCACTTATATCTTTTTAGAGTAGTTTGTCTTTTACTCTCGTGCTTCACTTATATCCTATGAGTAAATTGTTGAACGAATTGAATGTCATGAAGTTGAAATTATGTGTTCATATCATGCCTAGTAGTGGCTTCACATTGGGTTTAGGAAGTGAAATCTTTTGAAGCTTAACAATCACAATATTGGTCATACAAGCGATTCATGAATGATTAGTATAAGGAAGAGAAATTTCACATACAAATATATTATCTTGGACATCTTATATGATTGTGAATACCCATTAATTATTTTCACACTTGAGCAATATGTGGTTGAAGTTGGACAAGGAAGACAACGTATTGAGTTATGGTTGTGTATATTTGCATAGAAGTTATATTGTCATGGATCCTCCAACATGTGGTGTTTGCCTAGGATCTTTTGCCAGCCAAAAATTCGTACTAAGTAGAGATACTACATGTGCATCCAAAAACCCTTAAACCCAGTTTTTTGACATGAGTGTCCACCATACCTACATATGGATTGAATAAGACCCGTCAAGTAAGTTGTCATCGGTGCATAAAGCAATAAAATTTGCTCCTAAATATGTTTGATCTTTTATTGTAAGGAAAATTGAGCATTGTACGAACTTGTGATGGCAATGTAATAAAAGCAACATACTGCATAATAAAGGTTGCTATCATAAGGGGCAATATAAAGCGACGTTCCTTTACATTAAGAGCTTGGGCATCCAACAATAAAAAACGCATGACAACCTCTGCTTCCCTCGGCGAAGGGCCTATCTTTTAATTTTCAGTACTTACTTTTATGCAAAGAGTCAATAGTATGAATTCTCATTTCAACCTCAATTATTTTGTAATTGGCAAGCATCATGAGGTGGGGAAAGATCTAGGCACATATGACCAGTCAAATATATTTGATCATGATTTATTTTTGTTGACAACTATCTCTATGATAAATGAGTTGGGAGGTGAAACATTAAGCCCTATCTTTCTCTGTGTTCGATGGATGCCTTTTGTTCTAAGAATATGCTTTGAGTAGTAGCAATCATCAAAGACTATATGATGATTGAGTATGTGGAGATCTTACTTAGACTCTGTTGAATAAGTTGAATTGCAATTGTTTGGTGACTAAGAATATATGTTATTGAGTTTCAAGAGAATTCATTGTTTGAACCTTAACATGTGAATTGGTTGCTACTTTAACATGATAAGTTTTATGAGAAAGAATTTCTGTTATGATGCTAGGAAAAGTGATTGAAATTATCACTGATCAAACTTGTGCACTTTGCTAGCATTCACACTTCATAAATTATTTCTTTTATCATTTACCTACTCGAGGACGAGTAGGAATTAAGCTTGGGGATGCTGATACATCTCCAATGTATCTATAGTTTATGAAGTATTCATGCTATTATATTATCATTCTTTGATGTTTTACAATCATTTTATAGCAACTTTATATCATGTTTTGGGACTAACCTATTGACATAGTGCCCAGTGCCAATTGCTGTTTTTTTGCTTGTTTTGTACATCGCAGAAAATGCAGCGAATTTTTTTGGAGATTTTTTATGGACCAGAAGGCGCAACTTGGGCCAAAGAAGTACTAGAGGGGTGCCCTGAGGGGGGCACAACCCACCAGGGCGCGCCTGGGGGTTGTGCCCACCTCGGTGGCCTCCCGCACCGCCTCTTCGCCCTATAATTTGCCAAATGTTCCAAAACCCCGGAGATAACCCTAGATCCGAAGTTCCGCTGCCGCAAGCCTCTGTATCCATGAAAACCAATCTGGACCCTATTCCGGAACCCTACCGGAGGGGGATATCATCACCGGAGGCCATCTTCATCTTCCCTATGGTCTCCATGATGAGGAGGGAGTAGTCCACCCTCGGGGCTGAGGGTTTGTACCAGTAGCTATGTGTTTAATCTCTCTCTCTCTCTCTCTCTCTCTCTCTCTCTCTCGTGTTCTTGATGGCACGATCTTAATGTATCGCGGGCTTTGTTAATATAGTTGGATCATATGGTGTTTCTCCCTCTCTGTCTTGTTGTGATGGATTGAGTTTTCCCTTTGAGATTTTGTTTTATCGGATTGAATACTTTTATGGATTTGAGAGCACTTGATATATGTCTTGCATGTGAATACCCGTGGTGACAATGGGCTATTATATTGATTCACTTGATATATGTTTTGGCACTCAACTCGCGGATTCCCGATGTGACATTGGGGTAATCTATGCATAGGGTTTGCTGCACGTTTTCGTCCTTGTTTCTCTGGTAGAAATCTTGGGGCACTCTTTGAGGTTCTTTGTGTTGGTTTGAGTATTATGAATCTGAAATTATCTGATGCGTATCGTATAATTAAATCATGGATACTTGTGGTGACATTGGAGTATCTAGGTGACATTAGAGTTGGTTGATGTGTTTCATGTGGTGTTATTTTAGTACGAACTCTTGGATAGATCGAATGGAAAGAATAACTTTGTGTTATTTTAGTACGAACTCTTGAATATATCAAACGGAAAGAATAACTGTAATGTGGTTTCGTACCCTATAAACAATCTTTTCTTATGTACTCCGCTAGATAAGAACTTTGGAGTGATTCTTCTTCGCACGTTGAGGGATGGTTATATGATTCAATTATAGTAGCATTGTTGAGAGATTGCACTAGCGAAAGTACGGACCCTAGGCCTTGTTTTCAAGCATTGCAATACCATTTGTGCTCACTTTTATCACTTGCTACCTTGTTGTTTTTATTTATTCAGATTATAAAAATATATTTCTACCATCCACATTACAATTTTATCACCATCTCTTCGCCAAACTAGTTCACCTATAAAATTTGCCATTGTATTGGGTGTGTAGGGGACACAAGAGATTTCTTGTATTTAATTGCAGGGTTGTTTGAGAGAGACCATCTTCATCCTACGCCTCCCATGGATTGATAAACCTTAGGTCATCCACTTGAGGGGAAATTGCTACTGTCCTGCAAAACTTTGCGCTTGGAGGCCCAACACGAGTCTATAAGAATAAAGTTGATTAGTAGACATCATGTATCACTTACCATCATGGTCATCACACGATCACCTCAGGATCAAATCAAGCTTGGTATTAACTATACCGTAGTAATCATCACATAACCAGAAGGAGCTTGATCTTTACCCGTGATTATCGCATAAAACCACAAATATCAACCACTTCGGTATCAACGATACCCTTGTGATCCTCTCACGACCACATAAGATCAACTATCTTCTTTCCTCATCGAACCAGGGTTATTATTAAGAAGGTTATTATTACTGTTGACCCATAGTGTGACCTACTACAAACTAGGCCCATATCCATGGGCGCGGCTATCGATAAATTATACACTCTGCAGAGGTTAGTACACTGTGCCCACAATACGGAACCCAAGGCCTCGTGCTCCCATTCGGGTGTACCAATGGCATTCCGACAAAACTGATCTATTGCATGATACTCTCCCGGCCACTCTGACCAACTCCCCTTTTGGGCTAAGTCATGGGTGGCCCCGATGCCACTCTGGACATTCAACGTCCACCATCGTGGCAAAAAAAAACGGTCCTAAAGGGGGACAAGGGGCTCTACAACAACTACGGACACACAAGGTTATCTCCGCCTACCTGGCCAGGATAGCGCGCGTGCATAACCTTCCCTAGTTGGAGGCACCAACGAGAGGCATGACAATAAACCGAATTAGGGCCTTCCCAACAGGCAAGTGTGGTTGTACTGGTCAGCTTGACTCGATGGCACTATGGCTCGGCCAACACATGTTCAAGTTCGATTAATGTCCGGTTTAACTTGCATGGTGATGAGCTGAGTCATATTAACATGATGAAATAACAATGCATAAGACCATGATATCAACATGAGCATGAATGGGAAGCATAACCATTAACATATGAATCATGGCAACAATATTTATTCTACTGATCCATATGAGCATGGCATACCGATAATCATGAATAGCATAAGTATAGTAACACTTTAGATGAACATGGCATGATCACTAGCACTGGAAGATAATTACTAGAAAAGAACATGATAAAAACATTCGCAAGAAATCTTGTAACTAACAGATGCAGAATGATCATGACATAGGAACGAGCATGGATCCATAAGCATATACAACATTCACGAAAATATTAACATGCACAAATTATTTAAATATTCAGGTAGAAAACCAAGACTATTGTAAGACCATCATGCAAGTGGTTGTCGTGGCCTGCCTTGGGGTGAAGGATTCACCGAGAGGAAGTGCGATGAACTCGCGGAAAGATACGCCGAAAACGTTTATCTTTCGGAGGGGCTGATTAAGGGCAAGGGCAAAATGGTCATTTTTAGAATGTTAGAACATCATGAAAATGATACCAACAGAACAGTCTCAGAGAACATGGGCTTTGGAATCACCTGATTCGGAGATACGGTCGCAGAGATATAGACGTCTGACCAGTGACTAATCTGTAAAAAGAATATTCACACACACGCCCTTGGCTGGAAAAACAGAAAACACCTTCTATTGAAATATGTCTTCTACAGAGGAAAGCGCCTTTTTAGCCAAAGAAGAACTAAAGTACGCTTTCTCATACGGAAAACGTATTTTTGTGAATACGCTTTCACTTACTCCACACGGGCCCGCGGTTCAGTCAAAGTCGGGTCGTTGACTGGTGGGGCCGAAAGGCAGGCGGGGCCCACCTGGCCAGGTCATCTCCTCCACCCCCCCCCCCCCCCCGCTCGTCCGTGGAGGCAGACCAGAGGCAAGGGCGAGGTGCCTCCGGCGTGCGCCCGGCCACCTCAGGCCGAGCTGGAGGCACCGTCAGGTTCAGAAGGAAGTCCCGCCTCCACCCAGTGGCTCCACACGCGTTGGGGAATGCCGAAGCGGTGGCGGCTCAGGCGCCCGGGGTGGAGGGCGTTGGCCGGACTTGGAGACGTGGGTACAGGCATCCCGGGGATGAACCAAAGCGAAGGAGGAGCACCTCAGGGTTTGGAGGTTCTCTGGTTGAGTCTAGGTAGGGAGGGAGGGATGAGAGTGCTTGAATTCAAGCAGGGAGTGGTTGCGGCCATGGTGGCCTTTGGAGGCAAGTAGGGGCTCCAGCGACGATTGGGGAGGTCTGGGAGTTGGCTAGAAGATTGGGGAGGAGGCTGGTGTAGTCGCGGGAGCTTGAGGGCGGCTCAAATAGCCGGGGCGACGAGAGGGACGAGCATTGCCAAGGAGACACATGTGCCGGTGCTCTGGCGTGAGCAGGCCACGCGTAGGGGAAGGAACCAATGTCTATAGGGCTCAGGGCGGCGTGGGAGAGCTCGGGCATGCTCGACAAGGCTCAGGGCGACGCGTTCAACAATCCACGGAGGCGGGGACGGCGGTCAGAGTGCGGACGCAGCTAGAGCACCGCGTAGAATGTGACCGGAGAGGGGCAGAGCAGTTTCAGGGCGATGGCGACGACAGGGGGAGCTACTGGACAAGGCTAGGCGACGAATGCTCAAAGAAGCGAACGAGGTTGTAACATCCCAAAAATTCAAAATTTTGGATTGTTATATTAAATAAATAGTTTGATTGTTTGTTTGATTGTTGTGTGATTGGTTGTGTGAAATTGAGTGGAATTCGAAACTTTTTTAAAATATTATGAGAGGGAATAAAAGGACTTTCCCAAAAAATTCATTGGATCCCTATTCAATTTTTAGTTCGAATCCTTTCGAAACCCTCTGATAAACAAATAAAATGAGAGGAGGAAAATGACACTCCAAAATCAGAGACAATGTTTTGATTGAGATTCAAATTTGAAGACAGAAAATATTGGCAATTTATTTGAAGTCCAAATTACTTTTCATTTTGGAGTTATTGCAAAAAAATATGTTTTAGAAGTACTTTATTTGGTCTTGAAAATAAGTTCATGATATATTTTCAGCTTGGTCCTGATTTTTTCAAATGGCAAATTGCATGTTTTTCTAATTCATGAACTTATTTTCAAGACCAAATAAAGTACTTAAAAGTATTTTTTTCAATAACTCCAAAATGAAAAGGAATTTTTATTTCAAATAAATTGCAAATATTTTCTGTCTTCAAATTTGAATCTAAATCAAAACATTGTCTCTAATTTTTTAGTGCCATTTTCCTCCTCTCATTTTCTTTGTTTATCAGAGGGTTTCGAAAGGATTCAAACTCAAAATTGAAAGGGATCCAAATGGAAAATTTTCAGAAAGTCCTTTTATTCGCTCTCATTATTTTTTTTAAAAGTTCTGAATTCCACTCAATTTCACACAACCAATCACATAACAATCAAACAAACAATCAAACTATTTATTTAATATAACGTTCCAAAGTTTTGAATTTTGGGATGTTACAGAGGGGGAGGGGTCCAACTGCTAGAGCGCGTGAATGGGCATGCCAACCGCATAGTCACCGTGTGAATGCGGCAATGACACACGCTCTGGTAGGCCAGACCATGTCTGGGTGATCGGTCATTCCTCTGAGAAGGCCACTAAGCAAAGAAACAAGCACATGAAGGCGTGAGGTGACCACAGATAGCTCGGGGAAAACTGAACAGCAATGTGTTTGTTGCTTGCTTGGGAAGATTGGTCTGGAGGAATAGGCTAATCTTTGGCTGGAAGTGATCAACTACTAAGATGATCCACTGTGCAAATTTTCAGCTCAATTAGATGAAGTTAGATAGCACTTGTTGTACAGAGTGCCCCACTAGATAGAAATGCAAATCTTGGTGCTGTGCTCAAATGGGTGATTTGATTGATTGGAAAACTGGAGGATGATGGTCATTTGGGCATATGAAGTCACCGTAAAAATTTCATACCATTTGGATACACAAAATGGTACTTGCTTCACAATGCTTCAATCTGATCAGAATCTTGGGAAAATCTTGGGAGAAATTGGCTCGATTAAATGAGTCCAAATTTTGTGTAGATAGGTTATATAGGTAGGAGAAGGTCCTGGTAAATTTTCAGCAATAATGAAGCAAAATAAAATATAGTTGCTTCACAAACTGAAAATCTGACCAGAAGAAAAGATTTGATGAGGAGCTCACATGGAGTGATGGATTGAGCTCAAATTTAGTGGGGTGCTATTATTTGAACATATTAAAGATGTGACAAAATTTCAACTCGTTTGGATATTCCTAGCTTGTACCTCCTTCACAAAGTTCCTTTCTGGTCATAAACTTTGGAAAATTGTTGAGGAATATTTACTAGGCAAATGAAGTTGAATTTTGGCATGTGGCAATAATATGGATAGTAAAGAGTGCCCAAAAAGTTTGGGAGCAATAAAGCAAGGATAAATAGCACTTCCTTCACAAAGTGCCATTTCGGGCAGAATAGGAAAATGAATATTTAGGAATTATTTTTGAACATGGCAAGGAAGGGTTTTGACATATCTGTGGAAGATATGACCCAAAAAATTTATGAGAATTATTTGGGAATTTTAGGAGTGACAAAAATATAGGTTGCTTCACAACCTAGGGCATATATGCTTATTCCTTTAATACAAAAAGGAATATTCCCAAGAAAATGAATTTGGGTTTGGGCTAAGATGAAAATGACATGGTCTTGGGATGGTTTTGGGGATGGCAAGCCACTGTGGAAAGGAAGAAGAGATCATCTTCTCCAGTTTCCAGACCAGAGAGCCACATAAAAGCAATTCAAATCAAAAATCAAATAAAAAAGACAAAGAAAGGGCCAAAATCGAGGGTGTCACAAACCTTCCCCCCTTAAAGAAATCTCGTCCTCGAGATTTGGTTGCTCAGGGAACAAGTATGAATATTCTGACTTAAGGAAACCGTTCCAACTCGGGTATCCTTTTTTCCTTATATGATGTTCCCACAGAATGTTCATATGACTTGGCTACCTGGCTCTGGGGTGGTTTGCTTCATCGTACCCGACATCCTGGCTGGTCTTACCTTATATGTTACCCTGAATCCAATTCTTTTATATCTGCCGGCTTAGCTGGGGTGCGATAGATTATCATGACTGACATATATACCCTTCTCACAAGTCTGAGAGTAGTTTCCGATGGATGTGTCATACTTATATCCAGCAATGAAAACATTCCATGTAGTTGTGAACATATCTTCCCAGTGGACACCCAATCTTTTACTTATTGCATTGGGTTGCTCAAATAAATGTAGGTCCTCCGGGTTCAAAACAGTAATGTGAATCATAACCGTTCTCCTGACAGATTCTGACTTCTTGTAGGAGTTTCTGAATCATCTTGACTGGCTCCACCATTATGCGTATCAACTCCGTACCCAAGATTTTACTGTCGCCTGTCGGGACCAGTATAAAGGAGTACAGTCTTATAACGATAGTATGCACAGATTTGACTGAAGGTGGTTCTGGCAGAAGAATCTTGTTCACGGCAGGCTGTCATTTAACTGATTCCCATGCTTCGAGACTGTTGTTCAACATTTTGACTACTCCTCTTTGTCGGTATATCCATGTGGATAAGAGGCCGTGTGATGCCTTAACACGGTCGCTGGAGTCAAACTGCTGAGTTGTCCTTTGGTCTGACATGACAAATTCGGATATACCATACTGGCGATTCTGAACATAACAGTTGGTTGAGCGAGTTACCTTGATATGGAGTCCTTATAGATAGACTAGACCCCTTGGGTGTATGTTCCTGGTAATTTAAACGGAATAAGGCTGTCTTGAGCATCCATACCATGTTGTTTGTGCAACAATCCTCACACCTGTATTGCTGATCTTGCATCTTCATTATTGTTCTCATTGTGTGGATTCTTTTCTGAAAAGAGCTTGGCCATATATATATATTCTTTGTGTGAACATAGGTACTGTCAGGGGAAATATACCAGCAATTGTAACTTATCCTTGTTCATGCCTCGAGTCTTAGAAATTATGCCAGGTCCACGTGTGCTTGTACGAAACTTATTGCCATCATAAATGTGACAAAGGTTAATGCCATCACCTTGTCAGGTGTGAAGAAGCTGACATTTATAAGTAATGCCAAAATTATTGTCCTAGGTGGACTTTCCGCAAACTTGTCAGTCCTCGCATCACCCACTGAGGTGTATAACTTGCTTTGTCCCTCTTGCATCTCTGGCGAGGTTGTCGGATTCTTACCTTGACTGCATCATCACATCCATGACTTGCAAGAACTTGGCAGCATGCTCATGATGAGAATACATGTAGCTGAATATGTGATTCCCGAGGCAGACACTTGTGTCCTGACTGATTATTGCCCCTGACAAAACTGTTGTGGATCTGAATCTTGGGATGCACTGCCATATGCTGCCAACTCACGGTGTAATATCTTGCCCCAGTGCCGTACTGAGGAAGATTGGACAGCTTGTGATGTAAGCCATCAAGAGTATCATGCCGAGGAAGACTGAATAACTTCTGCTCGAAGCTTTCGTCAGACTGCTAGCTGAAGAAGACTAGGTACCGTACTTCAGAAGCTTCCCCCCTTAATGGCTTGCTGGGGAAGACTCAGTACCTTATGCAGTAGCTTACTGAAGAAGCCTGAGTATCTTGCATGGGAAGTCATCCGCATATCTTGCCGAGGAAGACTGAGGACTCTTGCATTGTAAGCTCCTCTGGTTGCTTACGAAGGAAGATTGGAGTTCCTTATACCAGAAGCTTCTGTCTGCAATATGTTGATTAAGTGCCATATATTTGCCCTTTAATATTTCTACTGTCGGTTACTTGTATGAAATAGGGTGTTCAACTATCCTTCTTACTGAGTATTGAGTTCATAGAACAATCTGGCTCGCTTCCAGGGTATAGCATGTTCCAAATCGTACGTGTAGCAGAACCAAACCTTGTATATGAACCATACCTTTTGTTGAAAACATATAGTTTGTGTTGCACACAATTTGAATTCCGGCTGATTTATCATTACTGCTGTGGAAATTGCACACTGAGGCAGACTTGATGCTGATAATCAGGCCAGGATATTGTTTGCATTCAGACCAGATATTTGAAATACAATGCAGTCGACTGAGAATTCCATAATGTTGTTGAACTCCAAATATTTGAACTCCTCATTGATTCTTCGGGTCCGGTGTTGGTTGATGAGCAACTTGCCTACACTATAAAAAAACACACATCCGTGACATTTTGGGCCGAACGAATTTTTTTTTGTCATACATATGACACTTCTATGACGATAATTGTGACAAAACCGGTATCATCGTAGATGTGGTGGGCTCCTACTTCTATGACAAAAAATCATGATGAAAAATGGGCTTTTCATCACAGGCGGGCGGAGACGCAGCTGCATGACATTCTTTGGGCCGTCCATGACGGAAAAACCGTGGTAGAAGCGAGGCGAGGAAAATTTGGGAGTTCCGATTCACGGTGGGAGGTCGGGGCTGAGCGATCGCGTTTCTCTCATACACGTCTGCTGCGTGTGTGCGAGGCATTGGCTCTAATCGAACCCGAGTGAGGCGTTGGGCTCTAATCAACCCGGCGATTGCACTACTGAGCTATCGTTCATCGAACTCGAGCGATCGATCGATGGTCATTAATCGAACCCGATCGGCGATTCGCCGCTCTCGCGCTAATCAAGCCGATCGATGTTGCCTCTGGGATGAACAGGACCCGTGGTGTGGTGGAGGGCGGATGAGCAGTAGAAGGTGGAGAGGTGCCCATGGAGGGTGGTTGAGCAGGACCCCATGGTGTGGAGGGCTGGATGAGCAGTGAGCGGTGGAGGGTGCCCGTGGAGGGTGGTTGAACAGGACCCGTGGTGTGGAGGGCTGGATGAGCAGTGAGCGGTGGAGGGTGCCCGTGGAGGGTGGTTGAGCGATGGCCGGTGGAGTAAGCGCGTGGAGGCTGGATGAGCAGGAGCCCGTGGAAGCTGGAGGGCGTCGGCGGTAGCCCGTGGAGGCTGGAGGAGATCGGCGGTGGAGATGAATAGTATCCGTGGAGTCCGTTTTGCGATGCGCCACACCCTCCCGATGAACAGGACCCCGTTTGACCGTAGGAGGTCCGTTTAAATCCGTTTTGCGATACGCCACACCCCTCCCGATCAACAGGACCCTCGTTTATTGTAGGAGGTCCGTTTCATCCGTTTTGCGATGCGCCACACCCTCCCGATCAACAGGACCCCGTTTGACCGTAGGAGGTCCGTTTAAATCCGTTTTGCGATGCGCGGACCCCTCCCGATGAACAGGATCCCGTTTCAAACGTGGCCGGTCGAACACAAGGCCGTTTCCTCCGTTCTGCGATACGCCAGGCCTCGTTTCCATCGCCTGTTCCGTCCAAGCCCTCCCGATGAACACGACCACGCATTCCGTTCCGACCCAGCCGGTTGGCTCCCACGCGTTCCGTTGCCTCCCGATGAACACGACGCATTCCGTTGCCTCCCCATGAACACGACGCATTCCGTTGCCTCCCCATGAACACGACGACGATGTTTCTCCGTTCCGACCCAGCCATGTACACGAGCCCTGGCCGTACGTATGCGTGAGTAGGCGTTCGAGACCCCGCCCATATGTACACATACGTGGCCGTATTTTCTTTCTTGCACCTTAGCCGCTATACGTATGTGTACATGCTACGTGCGCGCCTCTACTACGACACGTGCGCGCCTCTACATCCACCAGTATATATGTACGTACACGTTCGCGACCAGAATGAGAACGCTCGTGCGCTTTGACCAGTGGGTCCCGTATCAAGCACTTCCTTGCGTCTCAAGATGTAGCTGGTGGGTCCCAGCGATCGAGGGCGAATCGTTTTGTTTTTTGCGGGGCGCACTTCCTTGCATGCGAAGGTGTAGCTGGTGGGTCCCAGCAGTCAGGGGGAATCGTTTTTTTCGTGAAATACGGTGGCCCGTCCGGTGGGTCCCCGTTGTCAGGTGGAGGAATAATTATTTTACGCGTAATAAGGAGGCACTTCCTTGCTGCGGCCGTGGACCCAGCTGTCAGCGTCTCCACGCACAGTACTCTTCCGATGGAAGTCGGTCGTTGACCACATTGACCACGCCGCGCCGAGAGCACCACGGCGGTGGACAATGGCGAGGCCTAGGAAGGGGACGACACGGAGGCAGGGAAGACTCGGCAGTTGTTTTCCACGCGGATGGGAGTACGACTGTATGAGGGTTTACTGGTTCGTCTGCCATCGTCGGAGAATAACAACAGGTGTGGGTGAGTAGAGGGATGGCTATGCCAACGATGGGAGTACGGTGGGGCGGTGAGTCCTATCTTGGCAAAGACACCCGACCCTGAGGAGGAGGAAGCGAGCAGTCCCGCCGGCGCTTGTTTGGCGGTATGAGCAGAAGAGCAGAGATTGAAGAAGCACGACGGCCGTTGGACGGACATCCAACAGTCAGTGCTTGTGCATCAACCTTTTTTTTAGGAAAGCCTCAAATCTGTGGAAAATAGCATACAACCCATCTACCATTATTTCTAATAATTTACAGCCCATTTGCTAATTCTTAAGGTTTTTTTGGAGCCCATATTCTTTTTGTTAGCATTACAGCCCATATTGTGGCCACGGTTAAAAATTATCTGAAATTTTGCATATTTGGTGCGGTCCGAACTGTTTTTAATCCCGAAATTTTGACTCACATTCAAACTGATTTTAAAAATAAATGTATATCAATATAAAATCCAACAAATTCTCCCTGCCTAAAAATTAATGTAATTTAAAATCTTGAAATGAAAAAAAGATATTTTAAACTAATCGCTGGTTTGATGTGTTTTAAAAATGTACATCCCATTTCTCATTACTGATGGGCCATTTTCTCGGCCAGCCGAATGAAAGTTCTCCTCGTCTTGAAAGATTTGCAGCCCAACAGGCCTGACAAAGCGACTTACTTGGCAAATCACAAAAAAACTGGGTTGTGGCCATGGACCCAACTGTCAGCCTCTCCACGTACAGTACTCTTCCGATGGAAGTCGTTCCTTGACCACGTTGACCATGCCGCGCGGAGAGCACCATGGCGGTGGACGACGGCGAGGCCTAGGAAGGGGACGACACGGAGCCGAGAAGACGCGCGGTGGAAGCCCGCGGAGAGAATCTGAGGTTCACCGGTTCGGTTGCGGTGTGAGGCTGCCGTCACCGCAGGGCCTGGCTAGCGGTGGGAATAGTAGGGGCAGTGAGGCCTCTGCGGCCGCACAACCCGACCACGGGAGGCGGGAGCATGCGGCACGACCGGCGCTGCTTTGGGCGGCTGGAGCAAGAAGACCGGAGGTTGAAGAAGCACTCTGGCCGTTGGATGGACATCGTCGTCCTTTGGAGCTAGAATCGTTCATATTGACTAAGTTGACAAAGCCCTTCGTCCCGTCAACAATAGGCCCATAAGTCAGTCTCCACCAAGGTGGGTCCACGCTAGCAGGGGAGTATTCATTTTTTGTGCGTAATAAGGAGGCACTTCCGGTGGGTCGGTGACAATGAGGGAATGTTTTTAAGTGAAATCGGTGGCCCGTCCGGTGGGTCCCAGCAGTCGAGGAAACAATTTTTTCGCAAAATCTGGTGGCCCGTCCGGTGGGTCCCATTGTCAGTGGAGGAATAATTATTTTCAGCGTAATAAGGAGGCACTTCCTTGCGGCTGTCGTGGACCCAATATCGGCCTCTCCACGTACAATACTCTTCGGTGGAAGTCGGTCGTTGACCACATTGACCACGCCACGCCGAGAGCACCACGGCGGTGGACGACAATGAGGCCTAGGAAGGGTGCGACGGAGCCGGGCAAGGCAGGGCGGTGGATGCCCACGCGAGAGAAGTATCGAGCATTCACTGGTTCGACTGCGGTGTGAGGCTGCCGTCGCCGCAGAATAACATGGGGTGTGGGTGAGTGGAGGGATGGCCTGGCCAGTGGTGGGAGTAGTATGGGGGCGGTGAGGCCTCCGCGTGCCTAACCGCCACGGGAGGCGGGAGCAAGCGACACGACCGGCGCTGCTTTGGCGGTTTGGAGCAAGAAGACCGGAGGTTGAAGAAGCACTATGGCCGTCGGATGGACATCATACGGTCCTTTGGAGTATTGACTAAGTTGACAAAGCCCTCCGTCCCGTCAACTTAGTAGGCCCTAAGTCAGCCCAACAATATGGTGGGTCCCAGCTAGCGAGGGTATTCATTTTTGGGTGTAATAAGGAGGCACTTCCTTGCGTGCGAAGATATAGCTGGTGGGTCCGACACATCGTGAGAGGAACATTTTCTTCGCGAAATCTGAGAGGCCCTTCTGTGGGTCCTAGCTGTCGGTGGAGGAATCATTATTTTGCACGTAATAAGGAGGCATTTCCTTGCGTGCGGCCGTGGACCCAGCTGTCGGCCTCTTCACGTCTGATCCACTTCCTATGGATGTCGTTCATTGACCACGTTGACCAGGCCGCACCGAGAGCACCGAGGCGGTGGGCGGCGGCGAGCCCTAGGAAGGAGCGACACGGGCCGTGGAATACTCGGCGATTGTTTCCCACGGAGGAGTCACGAGGTTTATTGGTTCGTCTGCCGTCGCGGAGAAGAACAACATGTGTTGGTGAGTAGAGGATGGCTAGGCCAGCGATGGGAATGCGGTGGGGCCGTGAGGCTCTCTTGTGGCAACATAACCCGGCCGCGGGAGGAGGGAGTAGGCAGTCCCGCCGGCGCTTGTTTGAGTGGCTGGAGCATGAAGAGCAGAGATTGAAGAAGCACGACAGCCGTTGGATGGACATCCAACAATCACTGCTCTCGTGTGTTGACTAAGTTGACAGGACGTTGCGTGTGTATCGACCTTTTTTTATGAAAGCATACGCGTCAACCTGTAGTAGGCGCACAAGTCAGCCTCAAATCTTTGGAAAACAACATACAACCCATCGCCATTATTTCTAATAATGTACAGCCCATTGCTAATTCTTAAGAATTTTTTGGAGCCCATCTTCTTTTGTTAGCATTACACCCCATATTGTGGCCACGGTTAAAAAGTATCTGAAATTTTTCATATTTCGATCACGGTCAACTGTTTTTAATCCAGAAATATCGATTCACATTCAAACTATTTTGAAAAATAATTTATATAAATATAAAATCCAAATAATTGTCCATGCATAAAAATCAATGGAATTTAAGATCTTGTAATGAAAAAAATTGAAACTAATTCCCGGTTTGATGTGTTTTAAAAATGTACAACCCATTTCTGGGCAAACCGGATGAAACTCTCCTCGTCTTGAAAGATCTGCAGCCCAGCAGGGCCGATAAAGCAAGTAGGCCTTGTTTGGGTATTTCTTTTAAAGAAATAGAACTGGGCTAGCCATTTTCAGCAAGAAAAAAACACAACTGGGCTCATGATGTGGTAAACATAAATAAAACCCTGGCTAGACGGGCCACAGCCCCCGCACAGCCCCGCTTTTACCCTGGTCCGTCGCTAAAACTAGTATAAATAATAACTGCTTGTTCCTCAAAAAAAACTGGACGACTTGCTGGGTCCCTGGTGTCAGCCGCTCGTAGTGTAATTCTCTCGTTTATTGACTACGTTGACAATGGCGTGAGCCCCAGATGTCCAACCATTAGGAGGAACCATTTTTTTGGGCTTGTACTATAGAGGCACTTGCTTGCGTACTGCCATGACGCTGGTGGGTCCCTCTGTCATCCTCTCCACGTCTGATCGTCTCCTTGTTCCTCTCGGTTGTTGACGACGTTGACAACGCAAGAGGGCGGCACACCACGCACAATGCGAAGCGAACCAAGGCCGCAAAGCGGAGGGGCGACAATGAGGCCTCGGACGGAACGAACATGAGCCGTTGAAGATCGCCGGTCAATCGCGGCGGAGGGTGTCTGAGGTTGACTGGTTGGTAGCGGGTGCATGTTGGGCTGGCGTCGCGGAGAATAACAGGGCGTCTTGGGGAATAGAGGAGGGACTGCCAACGTTGGAGAATGCGTCTGGTAGGCGGCGGGCGCAACCAGCCATGGGGGCGGGGCTGGCGGAGCCGAGCAGGGTGGTTTGGTTTGGGCGGTTTGGAGGAAGAAGAAGACAAGAGATAGAAGATACCGACGGATGTTGGATGTCAATCCAATGGCTGGTAAGCGAAATCGTTTGTTGGTGACTAGTAAGTCGACACCACCTTGGATAGGCTATTTCCTCGTGGGTCCCAAATGTCGAATCCAAATCTGTCACGGTCATGCAGCCTTTCCTATGAAAATTTACAGCCCATTTGATGTGCTAGTTGAAATAAGTTTGTGGGTGCTGGTGGGGGCTAATCACTTGGCTTCAGTAATGCACAAGTGAGCTCAAGCAGCCGGCGAGAGTGGTGTTATTTCCTTGGTTGGGATTTGTTACAATATTTCACTCTAAATTAAGCGAATGGCAAGCCATTTGCCTTGTTTCAAAGAAAATATGACAGTCACACCGAGTTGAAAAGGGCAGGAACATCTAACTCCAGCTTACAAACTGTACAAAAGCACGAGGTTAATTGTTCATCAGGTTTACAAAAACCAGATTGAAAAGGGCAACAACATCCAACTCCAGCCTTTTTTTTGGCGATCACGGTCAAATGGATCGGTCAGGTCCATAGAATGACCATCGTGGGTCGTAAAATTTACTGGATTATGACCACAATATGTTGTAAATAGAAGCCCGGCACGTTCAGAAGCTCTTTTGCCCACCTGAAACTCCTTTTTTTTCTCTTCGACATACCCATCCGTCAAAACCATGCTGCTGATAAACTTAAGCCTGATGGACAATAGTAACCTCGCATTCAGCAGGAAGAATGTGACAAATCTTGTGTTTGCACGGTTGGCTACATATTTTTCTAGCGTTATTGTCTTCAATCGAATCTCATGAGAAGTGAGAAAATCCCGATGCTTACGAATCCACCGATGGGTTATAACTTTCTTACCCTGTCCTGTTGCCTAAATAGACATGAAGATTGAAAACAGTTATGGTCTAAAAGAAGAGTGTCGAAAGAGCAACAGCCGAACGGTTAATTCTAGTACACTATATGCGGACTTCCAATGTGCGTGAAATTATCACCTTTATATACAAATTCTCTAGACATGGAAAGCATTGCAACAAGCCAATAATCTTGTTCAGATCAAAACTATTCATTTGGATATATAAGATCTTGACAGAATCCAGCACCATTGATAGGCCATCCATGGAGAAACTCTTCATTGAGCATAGAACATAATATTAGTACAAAATGTGTACTCCAAGATGATATATAAATTATGTGCAGAAATTTAAAATGCAGCTTATGGTTACAAGTGTAGATGATAATATAAAGTACCTGAAGAACTGTGGAGCCAAACACCATATTGAAATGAGCACAGAGATCATGTATTACACCCAAGGTCTCCAGTTTAGGCGCAGAGAGGACGGTTATTTGCAACAGTGAATAACTAGAATCAAGGATCAACCTTTGAAGTGAAGGGGCATCTTGGATGATGAGCTGCCTTCCGTCAAAAGAAATTCCACTTACAAGGTTAGGCGACTTTATTTGGAGCCAACCGATTCTAACTGTGAAAACAAGCACCAAGCACTCGGTAGCAGAACAAGCTGGAGTGGATGATGTTGTGCAATGAGACCTCCGATATCTGAACCCGCACAAGTGAAAGTTTCTTGAGAAATGGGAGTTGAAGGTTTAGTACCAGATTATGCAGTAGGTAGCACAGCGCAAAGGTGGCGTTGTGGAGAGAGGAAAAACCGCAAGATGGACATCGGTCTTTGAGGCACAAGTTCATGGCGTTGGTATGTGGTATGTGATTTCGGGAATAGTAGAACTCAAGCAGCTGTAGTTACGTGAATTGAGGGATTTCAGCCAGAGCGTCCACCGTGCAGGGCATGGTATGCTTGCTCGTAGCATGACGGGATCAGAGGCTTTGAATGGAGCCACGGTGGGAGGAGATGATGGCTCTGGGATTTCAAAATTAGAGAGATAGTGACGACGATCGAGATTAAGAGGCACGGCGCCCATAGAGGCGTCCACCGAATTGGGAGGACTTGGGTGTGGCAGCAATCCTTGGTGGGGAGAAGCGAGATGATCTCCCCAAGGATGGCGTCCGGGAGATCGCTGATCACGGTCCACCGAGATTCTCTGAGTTCTGGGATCCGGTGGGGGGGTCGCCGCTTCTCCCAGCTGCCGATCTGGGATCTACAACAAAGCGTCGCCGCTAGTAGAGCCTCATCTTCTTGGGGCTGGGGTCAGCCGACTCCATTTTCCTCGAGGCGTCGCGTCGCTCACGGATTTGAGCAGAGTGAATGGCGAGCCTAGTTGTAGTCTTGACGAAGAAGAAGGGGAGCTGGGGTTTTCAGAGGAGTGAGGAAGAAGGGAGCTGGGGTTTTGTAGGAGTGAGGTGAGGTATTTGGGGAGTGCAGTGGAGCAAGCTGGCGTGAGGTGGGTGGGAGCGAGGAGGAAGAAGAGCACCAGTGTTTTTTTGGGGGGGTGTGTGTCTGGGTGTGGGTGGCGCCTCTCATTCATAAATATATGGGCTTTTGAATTGATTTTACTATTTACTAGTGTGGATGGGCTGTTTTGTCTTGGGCCCAGAGAAACAATTACTACTAGTATAGTGGAGACACTCTATAGCTACCTAGAAAAACAATTACTACTAGTACAATGGAGACACTCTACCGCTTCTGGCTCCTCCTAGGTCACTGAAACGTCTCCCTCTACTGAATGCCGTTATACTTTTTTTCACCGACATGCGGGCCATGCAGCCTTGTGAGCCCAAATGCCATCCACCAAATTAGAAGGCAGTATGCAGGTGGAGAGTCACCCAGTCGTGAGGCGGCGATGTGGCCGTCGTATCACAAAACCCCACCTCCCATGAGTCTAAGTTTGACGGACGAAGCAACCATCATTTCACTCTTCGCTGAATCCCTTCTCCTCACCGTCTTCAAGAAAGGCAACACTCGCATCTGCCTTTGTTCTTCTCTCGAGCGAAGGGAAGGTAAGCGGATCCGTGATGTTGGTATATTTTCATTCAGAGAAAAAAAACTTTTGCAAAGCAGTAACCAATCCTCACTCTCTTTTTTGTTTCATTGTCATTGCGATTGTGTTTTCCTTTCAATGGTCTCCTAGTATTCATCAATTTCATGATGGACCAAGGAGAACCAGGCAAAGATCTGCCGATATTGGAGCAGACGCGGGAGGCTGATCCCCACGAGACAGAGAGCTCCAAGAAGATGGAGGCAACCACCGAGCCGACCCTAGATACGCTCATGGCCACTACTGAGATGGTCAACGCCCCGTTTGAGGTTACATCCCCCATGGCACTGCAGGAGCAGATTTCCCCCTTCGAGGATGTGTCCCCCCGGAGCTGCCCAAGGTGATTTCCTTCTTTGCCGATCTCGATTGTGGTCTTTCATCTAAGTATGTGGTGATTTTTTTAGAAAAGGAAGTATGTGGTGATTAATAATGCAAAATTTTATTAGCTTGATGCCATGCTATACATAGTGGTTTAAATAACTTGTGTTTCTTATACTAAAAAGTAATTCAGAATTTGTTTCATTTCAATTAGAGCCCGATGCGAGACAAGGATTGTGTGGTTGTACATATCACTCGCTATGAGGCGGACGACCTGAATATCGCCTTTGGGAAAACATAGTTCTTAGGCTGTTGGATCACTCGGAAGCCATTTGCGGTTATACCAATGAAGAGTTGTATTCCAGCCTCACTGTTGTCGGCGTGTTGTCCGGTGTCTTTGAAGCACAAGAAGTTCAAAGCTACTCCTTCGTTTGTGAGGCATACTATTCTTGTCAAGCTTACGCATGAAGATGACGTGGCATGCCTCCACAAACAAGTTAATCAGTGGCAAGGCCACAAGGTTGTCTTCATGAAGGTTCATAGGATTGAGCTGCTGCGGGACGTCCTCGATGATGTTCATGGCAAGGTCCGTCTTGTGTCCAGTAGATCGAGGCATGAAATAGTTGCCCCAGCTAGTGTTTAATAGTAGTTTGGATTGTGTCTAATTATCCGAACCTTGCTCATTATCGACCCCTCCGGGGATAGTAGTTTGTTTGAATCCGTCTATAGGGCTGCTGCTACTTTTGTGTGCCCGTGAATCATGTGAGAACCATCGTAATTGTTGCCGAAACAGATGCGTCCTCACTAGTTTTTTCATGAATATGGCACGGTAAGACATAAGTTGTCATGGTTTATCATACGAGCAGTGTGTGTTTTGATGAAATAGAGCACTTGTTTGAGAACTGTGCGCCGAGGTATACATAAGTACTTGTAAACACTGTTGGTGCTACCCCACTTGTAAGCAGTTGTGCAACACACGGCACATTGGCTCAACTCGCTTCAACACTAGGCTATCGACCAGCTGACAATTAACAATCTGTTGTCTGACATATAAGCAACTATGTATCTTGTTACAGTGGTTCATGCAGTTAATTGAGGCCACAATGTAATAAATTCCAAACGTTCACACGCTAGTCCAGCGCTCATGTGGAACACTCACATTAAACTCGTCTTCATAAAAAACTTGAAAAGCATAAGTTAAGCAATTTTATACATCTCAATGATTCATAGAACATAACAAACATATACTAGTTCACAGCAAAAGACAAAGTTGTGAGAAGGTTTACAAATCAGGAAAAAACAAGCAAGGCTTCTCACGAGCAAAGGGCATCCCGCGAGCTTAAATTTCCTGGAGTTCACTCTGGTTTTTCTTATTGCCACCTTCCGGGTTAGGTTCTCTCATTCGAGAATAACCAATTATAATTGTGGTCTCACCGGAATGCTGAACTGAACCATGCAATGGTATCTTGACCAGCTGAAATGCTTGTGCATTCCGCTAAATTTAAGCACCGCTATTTGCAGAAATAAGCAGACCACAATGCCTCTTGTCCGTGCACCTGTCGAAAAAACCGTCGTGCAGCCGTGCAGCTAGTCCTCGGTCCATGGATGAACTGGTAGAAAGTGCATTCCGGACTAGGATGCGTTGTTTTCTCTCGTCCTGCCTTTGCAATCGGAAGTAAAACGCGAATCAGCTTCTTTTAGATTGTGTTGGTCATTCTACCTTAGTTACTACCAATGTAGGGATACCTTGAAGGCGGGAGGTTAGGCAGCGGCAACAAGGGATAGCCATCTCATTTTTGCGAGTTGTACTAAAACTGAGGTGTGTGCTTTTGATTGCGCGGATAGAAGCGATACGGAGACAGACATCCCGAAACGATATGGAGACAAACATCCCTGTTTGCGCAAATACGAAATACGGTTATTTAAACAGTGACAGATATTACTACTTTCCCCCGTTTCCTCTTGGAACCAAGTCCTAGATTCATGCTACAACTTTCCCACTTTCTTCCCTGTTTGAACCAATTCTTTGAGTCGACTGTATGAACTAGCTTTACTTCTAATAATAATAGAAGTCTAGGTGGCTTTGGAACAGTGGACAAAAGTAGAAAAGGATCCACACGAAGGGAGCAGGGGCAGTAGAGCAAGGCAGGTTTCGAAGGAATATATACCTGAGGGTCGTCAGCATGTGGAAAAGACGACGTCGGGAGGCCACATCTTGGCCACAATACCGCAGGGAGGAAGAAGGGGTTGGAGGCCCTCCCGAGCCGGCGCTCTCTCGGAGAGAACGGCACGACCGCCGATCGAGACGCGCGGGCAGCCATTGGTCTCCTCCCTCGCCACCGACGACAGCATGAACGATGCACCTACACCCCTGCCCGACCGGCCGGATTTGTGACCAGCCGTGAGCTGAGAGAGAGTGTGGCCACCTATGTGTTGCTTAGGTCTGGAGAGCATGAGAGAGTGAACGAGAGGAACCCTAGTAAAGCAAGCGCTAAGGCTCCTGCTTTTATATATAGTGGAGTGATTTTGTTGTACCAGCTTCAAAAAATGCGCTCCTACGTGTACCCGTGAGTGGGTGTGAGAGAGCGTGTGTGCACCGCTTCTCTTTGTGAGAGTACAATATACTATGCCCAAAGAACGTTCGCCGCAAGAGTAATAGTATAAGTGTGTGACGTGTGAGCTAAAATAAAATGTGCGCGCCGTCTTTTGTTTTTTAGAAGTTCTAAGGGTAGGGTGTGAAGAGCACATATGTGCATGACGTCTACCTGCAGATAGACGGTGGGTGCGACGTGCGAGTCTGCGAGAGGACTCGGGAGTGTCGTGACTCGTGAGGGTGCATGTGCGTGAGAGAGAGGGGGGCACGTATCAATGCAATGCATGTGTCCGTAAATCATTATCCGACAAACGTTCACCACCAGCCTTTTCCTGACGAACGACGTAAGAATCGTTAGATCGGCATCCGACAGTTTCAGTTTTGCCATGTCATTTAACTGAACATCCACTCCTCCTACACACAAATCTTCCACGTGAGTGTTAGCAACTGCCGTATGCTCCCTCCGTTCCGAAATGCAGTGCATATAGCTTTATTGAAAATTCGAACCTCGCAAACTTTTATCGAGTTTTCATGTACCAAATTGCACATGTAGAGTACCATGTATGTATCATTTCATTCATCTTTGAGAGGTAACTATAAAGATGGGTGAGGAGTCTACAAAGAAAGACCATCGTATCACTCGCCGCAATTTCAAGCATCGTTTAGTGTCGAGGAATATCATAGGAACTCTATATGATATGATTTTTATAGGATTTTTTCCTTTAGAGCCAATTGGTTCGTAGGAATAGATTCATATACTCCACATTTCAAAGGAAATAAACATGATATCATTTCTATAGCTTTAGAGCCACTTGGTTCATATGAATGGATTCCTATACTCCCTTAATTTCAAAGGAAAATAAACATTAGCGTATATTCAATAGAAAAGTTCCTATGATATGAACCAAATTACATCTGTTTTCTAATCCCTCCTCATAGGAATTGAGATACATGTCATCTCTAGATTCAATAGAAAATTTCCTATGATGTGAACCAAATGACATCTCTTTTCCAATCCCTACTCATAGGAATTGAGATGATCCATGTCATCTCTTTCCCTACAACTTCCTAAATAGATAGTACAATCCACTAGTAGCTTTTTTCCAAATCATGCAACTATGGCACAAGAACTATATAGTGTGCCAATAACTTTGAAAGATGGTCGCTGGATGAAGCTAACCCGACAAAGGCAGAGATAGGCAAATCCGAGCACTACTGGCCGTTGGATATCATCAACATTCCACCAGATCTGCCACATGTACAATTTAGAAGACTCCATGGTTGAACCTAAGCATAATGCACAAACCTCAAAACACAAGCAGTTCTCCTTTGTTCTAGAATCTTACGTATCATAATTGATTATTTTTTCTAAATGAATTGCCATTATTTGTTTTTTACTTTATGATTTACAATGCACAACCCCATGAATCTTAACATTTTTATAAAACTAATTGATTTTGAATGAGATGAACTATAAGAACTAAGCGAACATCTACATCATGCATATATGACTCAAAGCTTTACATGCTATAGTGTGTATTTATTCATAATTTGGTTTGAAATCTCATGCGTTCAATACATGTGTACCTTACTAGTTTTGAGTAGAGTAGCAAATTTCACGCTGCCCGGGTATATCAAAATGCAGGGCCCATGCATCATTGCCTTTTCGTCGAACATCGTCCACAATTTTTATACGTACTATATCTCCACTGGTCCCGAACCCAAAATTCTGCTTCGTTCCCGTAAAACCAAGCAGCCCACACATATTTAAGGCGTCGACTCGAACCCGTTTACTACGACGTGGCCTCGCATGCCGTAGTACTCCTACAAACCCTACCGACGCACTCATCATCGGTTTTCTTCAAGAGGACGAGGAAGAAGCCGATTTGTAGTGGAGGCGCTTTAAAAAAAAGGATCTATAGTGGAGACCCCTACCCTAGGGTGCCCTAGGTAGCTGCTGCACGCATCATTGTTTTCTCTTTTCTTTATGCTCTTGCGCTCTAGAGTGAAATGATGGTTGCTTCGTCCGTCCAGCTTAATGCGGGAACGGTGGGGCTTTGTGATTTGACCCCTCATCGCTCATTTTCTACTACTGCGGCGCTACGACCGGGGTGCCTCCAATTCCAACCGCTCATCCGAACTGTAATTTGGTGCATCGCACATGGAACAAGATGGTGGATGAGCCACATGTCGGCCAAAGGGGTCCTGTTAAGTGTGTCGCCATTTCGTGTGCGGACCGACCCTGCTTGAGTTGCTACGCCAACACGACAGGAGCAGCCTACCACTTGGTTTTGCTCCTTGGTGAATCCCGACTATATTGATCTAAAAAGATACGTGTTGAACTACCCTCTCCGTCACAGTTTTTATATTTTAGGCGTCTCGGTTTATAGGGCCTGCACGTAGTTCTAGGTCATCCATTTGACTAACTAAATATGAGTTACTATGTCACAAAAAGTATATCATTGGATTCTTAAGCGGATGTAGTTGTATTTAAAAGTCGAGGGCGGGGCTTTTCCTGCGCGGTAGGTGGGGCAGTTCCGCCTAGTCGGTTCGACAGAGACGTGAGAAGACGATGGAGTAGGCTGCTACAAACGTAGGGTTGTGTGATTTGACAATGATTCTTCTTTGGACAGGTGGGGCCCGTGATTTGACTTGCCATTATCATTTTAATCATGACGCTATGACCTGCGTGAGTCTCCGATTCTGACCACCTCCATACAGGTGCCTCTCCCAATGCTCCACCATGTAGTAGAGGCTGGCTCTTGCATGAGCCCACTTCTCCACTTTTCCTTGCCTCTCTTTCCTCCACATATGCAAAATGCCATGTAAAGCACACTACTATACTTACTTTTACTTGCTCCTCAGGTGCTTAAGCTTGCCACATAGGCATAAAGTCGATGTGGCAAGTTAAACAAGAAGAGAGAGACTAGTTTGGTGACCCAAGGAAGAAAGCGGTGCTAGCGCGTGTACCTAGGTGAAAAGACAATTTTGTGTCTATAGCTAATTAAATGAAGCAAACTTAGCAACACCATTTCATTGGAAGAGGTCACTCCTTGGCAAATGCAATAAATACTAGTACTCCACATGTCCCATAATATAAGAATGTTTTGGCACTACACTAGTGTCAAAAACATTCTTTAATATGGGACGGAGAAAGTCTGAAAAAGAGATAGAGAGGAGTAAAAAAATACACTTATAGCCAACCTTGTTGTAGTATGAGTGACTAAGTGATGACTATGTATGACATGCCAACATCGATAGCCTAACGCACCGTGTTAAATCTCCAAGAAGCGACCGTGCGAAAGCGACGCGACGGTCGTGGTAAGCGCGACCATGATCTGACTGCTGGCAGCCTTGGATCTGAGATCAAACTGTCGCATGCTAAGTTGCTGAAAATTTGCGAATAACCCTCCGTGATAGGATATTCACCCATGATGTGTCTAGAATCATGCCATGCAACTGTTCAATCTCAGATCCAAGGGCTCTGGCCCGTATCATGGGAGAATGGAAACCACTACCCTGCCGTTCGCCGCGGCGGCGATTCGCTCCTACTCGTCCCCGCACGTCCTTCAATACTACGGCGGTTCGCTTCTAGTCATCCCACCCATTCACATTACGGCAGTTCCACTAATCCTAACCCTCCTCCCAAATCCATGGCGTCCCGAATCTCCACGATCGGCGGTGAGTACAAGGTTAGAACCATCACCGGCGATGAGTTCGACATCATCTACACCCGTTCTTCCGCGATGGTGAAAGGATGCCTTTCTCGCTTCAGACGCATGTTCGAAAACTTAGATGATGAGTGGGTCGCTGGGCTAGATGTTGAGTACACCACAGTCCTGGGATGAGAGAAGGATCTAAAGGACGAAGAGAGGAAGAAGCCCGCCGTGATCCAGGTTTGCGTACATAACGTTTGCTTGGTCTACCACATATGCCATGCCGACGTTGAGTGCCAGGATTTTAAGAACTTCCTCAAGGACAAAACAGTGAAATTCATTACTGTAGAGTTTAAGAACGACAAAGAAGTCCTGGGTCGGATAGGGCTCGTTGTAGGCAACCCCTTCGACCTCCAGAAGAATCTGGTGCCCTCTCGTCAGCCTTCAATGCGACCTGGCGAAACCATGGTTCATCCTTCGTCAGAACCTGGAGAAACCTCATTACCGTTTCATCGTCATGCATGGCAGCGGAATGTACTAGATATAGACCACATCCACTATGTTGCAATGGATGGCTACCTTTGTTTCAATATCTACAAGGGTTGGATGAAGAGCAACAACCATGTGTGCGGTTCAAGCAAAGAAGTATCGGCCAGAGGAAGAGGGACAAGGACGAAGTCGAGGACATGGACGAGGACTCCAAGTAAGGTGGCAGTGTCGTTGCTCATGGTGGTTCTAAACTTCTAATGCTGTGTCTACCGGATTAGTTGCATAGTTTAATTTCAGGTGTGCTTAGTTTAATTTGAGGAGTGTGTTGTGCTGAGCCCCCAGCAGAACTATGTTATGTTTCTTCTCGTTACTTTAACTCTTCAGTATGTACATACTACTAGTATTTCTTTAATAGAATTTAGCACCCCAATTAAGCACGTACTAGCTTTTTAATAGTACTATATGCATAATTTGGCGTGAGCTCTCTATATGTACCACCTTTTTTAATTTCAATTTTTGCTCCATGGCGCAATCCATCGATAGTACTACTGTACAAAAGTATACATTTTTTAAAAGGCTAGAGTATTGTTCATCACATATATAGCCAGTTAAATTCTCAACCTAGAACGACGTGCATGCCATGTAGTAAACCGATATGGAGGAAGTATAGTAAAAATGAGGTGATTTTACCGAGCGATCGGCGGGGAGCATGGCACATCATGCGGTCCCACGTGTCATGATGTACCAAGGCGATCGCGTGTCCCTCTTGAGGCGAAGCAATACTACGTGGTATGAGATGATGGCGAACCGAAGTGTGAAATAATGGTTGCTTCGTCCGTGCAGGAAGGTGCGGCATTGTGATTTGGCGTCTCATTGCTCATTACTACTCTTGGGCGATGCAGGTGGGGTGCGTCCCACCTGCCGTTCTGCACTGTTATTTGGTGCTTGACACGTCGACCCTATTGCTATATGTCCCACATGTAGGCAACAGGAAGTACAGAATTCATGAAAGGGAGCGTCGATGGAGGAGTATACTACAGAATTCATGAAAGGGAGCGACTTAGTTTTGGAAAGATCTATTTTACGGAGTACGTACCCACTAGGGTTTATAGGGCTCATCTAAAAAACATTCATTTTTCCGTTTGATAAGTCTCAATTCTACTATACTAGTAGTAGTACCATTACATGTTGGATTTGAGTGCGTTAGATCACCCGACGCATAGCGATGTCAAGAGGAAACTAACCAATGCATGTAGAAGTTCATGAAAATTTAGTGGTCATTCATGCATTCATTCTAATTAATGCCTTGGTAAGCATAACTTCTTGAGAAAAACGAGCGTACTAATTACTTGTGCAAACTATGAAATTAATTCGACCACTCACCTTCTACCTTGGTTGGAGAGATTTTGAAATTGAGCCATAAACTGGAAAGGAGGGAGTAGTAACTTTTGTCTCGATTACTATTTGTGGCCTTGTATAGATGCAAATTGTATTTTTTATAGTGGCCTTGTATAAGTAAATGGAGGGAGTACTAACCAAAGTACGTAGTAGGGACAAGGAGTAAACAGAGGGAGTAGTAAAATTTTCTCCTCGTGCTGCGAGCCACCGCGCGCGTGGGCGAGGGAGCGGTCGTAAAGGCGTACAGTAGTGGTAGTAGTACTACTACTACTCGTAAGCAAGCTTCACCTCATCATGTGAGCCACCACGCCCGTGGGCGGGGGAGACGGCATACTAAGCAAGCTTCTCCTTGTTCTGCGAGTTGACGGGACACATCAAAAGTACTCCAGTGTATAGACCTTGCCTCTAAGGTAGGCGGCACATGGTTTGCCTCTTTTTTTAATTTAACATAACGCGTCAAGTCGCAATTTGTTTGTTCACCCGTGGTAGACGATCCTCCGTCCACCAAGTGGACAACCAGTACACGTGCCAAATTACCATGTGGGCTGCCTTTTTCGTATAGAAATGAGCTCCACCGTGTACCCGCGTGGGTGTGGTTGGGAAAGAGAGGGGAGTACGTGCGCCGTGCGTGCACCTCTTCTCTTCGTGCATGTCCCCCACCTACGTGTATGTGTGTGAGAGAGATACAAACCTAGACATAATGCGCCGTCCATCCCCATGCCTCCGCCCAGTCCGACCACCAGTCACCACCACGCCCCACTCCTCCTCACCTTATCTCTCATATTTCTCCCTCCATTTTTATATACAATGTTATTACATGAAACTACTCTTCTTGTGTACATACTATATCTCCTACAATGTTCTCACCTTATCTCTGTTTTTGGTACATACTATGTCTGTCTATCACACCATGTTCTTACATGAAACTACTCTTCTTGTGTATCCTGCATCAGTCACTTATGATGGGACACCTTTAAGTTGGCAGTGTGATATTGGTTTGCGTCTTGAATATGATTTCTAGCATGTATTGCTTCTAGTTTGATGAACGCATACCTATGACGAGACAGTTTTAACTTGGCGAGTGATATTGATTGCACCTTCCATATGGTGTCTTGCAGTGTTTCTAATTTGTTGAAGTGCCTTCTGCTTAGTTACCACATCATAGGTGTGAATATGTCAAGCCGTCCATTTTTTCATACATATTCCATCCTCGTATCATGAGTTTGCCTTTCATCAGAGTAGTGTTCGTCAGTATCATGCATGAATGAGTTCTGAAGAGCGAATGATATTCCTTTTTCTTGTCGGTATGACCTCAGAATGCAAAATCAATAAAGATGAAGGAAATTGGCAAGGCATTGGATGATGGTGGTCCTTCCGAGCAGATTCTACTCTGCCATCCTCCCAACAAGATTCGCAAGACAACGCAAGGCTAGACAGTCAACGTAGTTGTGTAGATGATGAGCACATCTCCCCTACTCCATCATCACAGGTGCTTGCTCTAACTTGGCACTATTATATGTGGTTGCATGTTGCGTATGATGTCTAGCTTGTATTGCTTCTAACTTTGTTGAATTGCATCTGCTTACATTACACATAATGCTGTGAATATGACATGTGTTCCTGTTTCTACATCGACTACTATTCTTGCATATCCCGCATCAGTCACTTATGATAAGGCACCTTTAAGTCGCCACTTTGTGATATTGGTTGTGTCTTGCATATGATGTCTAGCATGTCTTGCTTCTAATTTGTTGAAACGCCATACAGTTTGAACTTGGCAGAGTGATATTGGTTGCGTCTTTCATATGGTGTCTAGCTTGCAGTGCTTCTAATTTGTTGAAATGCCTTCTGCTTAGTTACCACATCATATGTGTGAATATGTCACACCATCCTGTTTTTCATACATATTCCATCCTTGCATCATGTGTTTGCCTTTCATCCAAGTAGTGTTCATCAGTATCATGCATGAATGAATTCTGAAGAGCGAATTTTATTCCTTTTTCTTATCGGTTTGACTTCACAATGCAAAATCATTACAACTAAAGGAAATTAGTCCGGCAGTGGATGATGGTGGTTCTTCGGAGCAACTCAAACAGGGGGTCTCTACAGATTCTACTCCGCCATCCTCCCAACAAGATTCGCAAGACAACACAAGGCTGGACAGTCAACATAGCTGTGTAGATGATGAGCACATCTCCCCTACTCCACCATCACGGGTGCTTGCTCTAACTTGACACTATTATATCTTGTTGCATGTTGCGTATGATGTCTAGCTTGTATTGCTTCTAACTTGAATTGCATCTGCTTACTTTACACATAATGCCTGTGAATACGACACGTGTTCCTATTTCTAGAACATATGTGTACACGATGAGCACATCTCCCCTACTCCACCATCACAGGTGCTTGCTCTTACTTGGAACTGTTATACGTGGTTGCGTTTTCCGTATGATGTCTAGTTTGTATTGCTTCTGATTATGTTGAATTGCATCTGTGTAGCTTACAACTTATACCTGCGACGATCACTTACCCATAAGACACATTTAACTTAGGACTGTGATGTAGGTTGCATCTTGCATTGTCTTCTAGCTTGTACTGCTTCTAATTTCTTGAATGGCACTTACGACGAGACACTTTTTACCTAATAGAGTGATATTGGTTGCATGTTCATATGGTGCCTAGCTTTCATTTCTTCTAATTTTTTGAAATGCCTTCCGCTTACTGTTTTTTCATACATATTCCATCCTCCAATCGTACGTGTGAATATGAAACGCTATCTTTTTTAGTATATATTCCATCCTCCTATCCTGCGCTTGCCTTACATCAAACTAGTGTTCGTCTGTATCATGCGTTAACCAGTTATGCAGAGCTAATTTTATTCATCTTCTTGTGGTTTTGACTTCATAAGGCAATATCAGAAAATAGGAAGGAAAAGAGTAAGTTAGGGGATGTTGGTGGTCCTCCGCACCGACGCAAAAAGAGACTCTCTAGATTTGCCATCGCTATCGCTAATGAAGTTGAAGTCCCAAGTCTACATGATGAGTTCATCTCCGTACTCCACCATCGCAGTGCTTGCTCTAAGTTGACAGTGTGATAATTGGTTTCATGTTGCATATGTTGTCTAGCCTGTATTTCTTCTATTTTGATTAAATTGCACCTGCTGAGTTTATCGTTATACATGTGCATATGACATGGCTTTCACGTGTCTAGAATACACCTGCATCTATCTATCATACCATGTTCTTACATCAAAGTACTGCTGTTGTGTATCCCGCATCAGTCACTCATGATTGGACGCTTTTAACATGGCAGTTTGATAGTGGTTGCATCTTGCATTGATTTCTACGTTGTACTACTTCTAATTTTTCGAATTGCCACTTATGACAAGACACTTTTAACTTGGCAGAGTAATATTGCTTGCATCTTCCATATGGTGTCTAGCTTGCATTACTTCTATTTTCTTGAAAATCCGTCTGCTTAGTTTGCACATCGTAGATGTGAATATGTCATGCCGTCCTGTTTTTCTTACATATTCCATCCTCATACGGTTGTCTTACATCAAAGTATTGCTTGGTTGTATCATGCATCAATGAGTTCTGAAGAGTGATTTTATTCTTTTGTGTTGTGGGTACAGCTTGACATGGCAAAGTCAAAAAGAGCAAGGAAAATAATATAGTAGGGAGTCTTTGTTACTCGTCGGGTGAAACGGAAAAAGTTCTGCCGTCGAGATTCTGCTGGTACTTATAGTGCAATAGAAGGTCCAAGTCCACCGGCTAAATCTACAAACGCAGTATCACCGCTCCACCAGCTGCAACATCCGCTTCAACTGCATATCAGATCTCAACGAGTTACTCGTTCATTTGCTCGGGCGGCGGTTCCCAAGCTGCCTTCACACCTAACATTACTTCGAAGCACTGCGACACAACAGACTTGGCAAGATCAGATGAACCTCATGAGCATCAACACCAAGACGGTACCTGACCAAGTCAAGTTGCTGTTGCATGCTCCTTTATATGTACTCTTACAGTTTGATGTACACTAACACTTTCCATATTCGTTGTTGAACTAGCACCACGGCGCAAATGGAAACAGACATCAGGGATAATGCTTGACAGATTAACAAAATCTAAAGGAGAAAGAATGGAGATCCATTTTGAGGCAGGTTTAAAAAGGCCACGTGATGCTACAGAGTCAACCAAGTTAGTATCAGAGGCAGCCGTTGCCGTTAGGTGTCATGCACGTATCCTCCCAACGTGGATCCGGTACAGGAATGAGAAAGACAATACCCAGTTTAACACCTTCCTTGACCATTTATCCGTAAGTAATGTTATTCATCACAATTAGTAATATTGTCTTGCTTTGTCCCATACTTTCTAGCTTCCTCCTAATAAGACTCACATTCTTTTTTCAACAGATGAGGTTCAAGTTGGATCCGAAAGATGATGCAACTAAACAAGCATGCACTCATGTTTTTCATGCGCTTTCTGCGACAATATCGGTACCACCTTAGAAAATCTCACTTTGAAGGCAAGGCTAACAATCAAATCGCCCAAACATCTCCAAAGGAATATATTATAGATGAAGACCGGACAGCCCTCGTTAAACACCGGTCGATCCAAAGTATCGTAGGCTATATGTATTTGATCAGACCACAGATTGAACTTGTATTTATGTATGTGCCTTACAAGTGTATCTTGTTCTAGGCTAACTGTTTGAAGAACAAAACCAACCGTTCTAAAGTGAAATTCCAATAGACAACATGATCTCGTAGCTATATTGCACACTGCGAGGCTCTTGTAAATAGCTGCTACTTCCTTCTTTTTTGTGCCATATTATCGTATCTATATTGACTTGTTCCAAATACAGAGGAAAGCCCGTGCGGACCAAAAAGAACCTGAACCGAATGCAGTGCAAATCTTCAAGGATTGCCACACCAGCAAGATGAAGGGCATGAGCACACCAGTTCAAGCCGCTGTTGTAAGTCCTTACTCCTCCTGCCTTGAACTGATTGGTACTGTGATGTGTTCATTTAACTACTTGGTTTGCAGCCAATGTCAGTTACTCTGTTCACTTTTATTCACAGTTGTCTTAACGTATCATTTCATCTTACATGGTTTAAAAGAGATGAAGGATATTCTTTTGGTCTTGATTTGTAATCCAGTTGTTATGTTCACGTCATGCTTTTAATGATAAAATAGCATGTTTGTTTTATATTTGTTTGCCCATGATATGAATGATGTCATACTATGTTCATCCTACTTTAAACCATGTCTCTTTATCCTTAGATGTCAACGAATGTGACGAGATAGACAATACAGTAGGCATGCTACATGGACATATGTTCGGAAAGTGATTTTATTATGTAGTTGGCACTACAATACATGCTAATGTATTATAGTAGTTCACCAAGATAAGTTATGTATAAACGTTTAACCTACTTTGTTTGTTTTTGTCTCATTAATAACTTATCTGGTACACTAATCTACAAGTTCAAACTTTCAGGAAGCTATGGAACAAATGATTGAATGGCCACAACCACCTGAAGGTGACAAGGCTACTACAGGCACAATGTCACCTCTTGTTGCAGTGTGTCGGTATCTCTCCACTAACAGTGCAAAAAACACCTTCCTGCGTAATTCTGGGCTGGTTGTCTGTAGCGACCTGACCCAAAATCGGTCAAATCTACGTATGCATACCATCCCAAGATCATCTTTGGTACTCACGGTACATCGATGAAATAATCAAAGTTCAATCACACCTGAATTTATTACGGTTCTCATATAGAGTCTTTATTACAATAGAATAAATTGGCTCAAGGCCAACTCATGAGAAATAAACTACTAATGCTGCGGAGCGTAGAGATAAAGCGAGTCCATCCGACTCCAAAGGGCAATCGCCAAGCGCGGGCGTAGCCTCACTCGATCGGAATAAATCTACGCAACATAAGGCGTTGCAGCCGTGTGGAGGTCAGCTTTTTGAATAAGTGGCAAGTCATGAATAACAAAAGTAAAATTACTAACACTATATGCATTTTGGCTGTGGGGCTCTAAATTTCATCATTTTGCGAAAAGCCAATTTTCTCCTACTACAATGGACTTGCTTGCAAAAATTACTACAAATTGTTGGTAGTTATTGAGATGGTTCCGCCAACCAATATCTCATTCCCAAATTATTAATTCATAAAACCCTCAAATTAATTCATTAGTTTTAGTGTTGAGATTTCGAATACTTCCAAGTTCGAGGCTCAAATTTTCCGTAGCAATCGGGACACGGCTAATCGATTAGATCTTTAACTCTGCAGAGGTTTGTGCGCTTTTCCATAAGAATCATTCCCTCCTTTTAAGTCTTCGCACTTCATGGTGTTTGAAGGCGGACCAATAAACAGGGTCTTCAAAGAGTTCTTACAGCTCTTGCGGTACCCGTCCAATCCTACCGTTCTTCTACATCTCGTAGTACCGTCCAGCCAGCGTCACTACTAGGATTAACCCAGCCGAGCCCGTAATGGCTTGCGGCTGCATGCAGTAAGCTTCGGTCATGGGGCATCCATCCGTCTCTTCGTGGCTGGGTGAAGCTTTCCGCAAGATGTCATGGCACTTCTCCATGCATCCCGGCCAACCACCGGGTTCTCCAGGTGCCCGTCAACAAATCCTCCACCCAGTGGTGAATTCAAGTCCATCTTGATTCTTGTAGTTCATGGGGTTGTCATCATCATTGACTCTCACATCTTTCTTATGAATTTCACTCAACCAAAACCGTCTCTGAGCATAGCAAAGTAAACTACTTAGTCCGGGGTCATGGTAACAAGGGATTGGTTCATCCTACCACATGATACTACTCAAGATTAATAACTTCAAAATTTCAACTCTGCATGCATGGTGGGGTGGTGATAGTTTCTAATGCACAAAATAATAGGTATTGAAAATAACATGATCAAGACTTGCCTTCTTGATGATCCTCGTAAGCTAAAGATTAAGTAGTAGCAAGCTTAGCACTCGGAAACTCTACCGAGAAAAATAATAATCACAATAAGCATATAGCATAGGATCACATAATACAATAGCATAACAATAGCAACATAACACACCAAAACAACCAAATCAAAACCCAAGGGAAAACTCAAAGAAAAACCAACTCAAGTTTCCTACTTCAAACAACAACTAGAAAAGTTTTATATAACAAATATTTTCTCAACATAACCTAATCATGGTTTTAGGTTAACTTAACAGAAAAGAATGCATTAAGCAACTAGGAGCAAAAAGAATTAACTTAAAATCTATTATGAAACTCCTATTAGGCCTAATTCAATTTCTATTAAGAAAAATAAAATAAAACTTTTATTTATTATAAATAAAAGTTCATCCCTTAAAGTGACAGAAACTATCCTAGAATAATCAATCACATGTTAAAAATAAATTTATTTACTAATTAAAATAATAGGAAAACAGTAGCTAGTTAATTAATTAGGATTAACAAGATTCTGCTTAAAACTATTTTTTATTAATCCTAAAATACCCAAATTAATTCCTATGGTTAGGTAATGTCAAAATAAAGTTGGGACAAAAGAATCATATAAAAATAATTTTTCTAACTCATGTTATAACAGATTTACTATTCTGACTAAAACTAAAATAAAGCAATTTTAATTAATTTTAACATAGCTAAATATACTTTCTACAGAAACTATAGAAAATTTGCAAACCAACAAAAAAATCACCTAAAAATATTAAACAGAATAAAAGATATGAATTTTTCAAACAGAACTATTCTGTTAAAACAGAAAATGAAAATAAAAGAAAAATGGCCTAATGGGCCTAAACTACGACCGAGCGTAATATAAACTAAACGGGCCTAGGGTTAAACTGAATCGGCCGGGCTAAAAATAAAACCCTAACTTAAAACTAAACGGACTAAACCGAGCGGACCGTTTTATTAAAGAACTTATTCTTGAGGTGTTCTAATCCTAACCGTCGATTTGAGATCGGACGGGGGAGGGGATCTCCGGCGACTTACCGGAGCTCGGCGGCGGCGGCGGCGGCGGCGACGAGTGCGTTGGCCTCTCCGGTCGTCGGGGAGGTCGGCGGAGAGCTCCGGCGGGTGCGGACGAGCTCGGGGAGGTGTTTGGTGGAGTCGGTGGAGGTCGGGGAGGGCTAGGGCGGCGACGGCGACGCAAATGGCGGCGGCGGTAGGCTCGGGCTCCGGCGACGGCGTGAGAGAGGAGGAGGGGTTCCGGCGAGGGGGCGAGGTGGGAAATGCGGGGAGGTTTAAATAGGGGGGGCCGGCCTTGGCAAGGGGCGATCGGGGAGATCGGATCACGGATCTCACGGATCCCGCGATCGGCGGCGCGCGCGGGCGTGAGCGAGGTTGAAGGAGGGGGGGTCCGCTGCGAGAGAGAGGGAGGGGCGCGGTGCGGTCGGGCGACCGAGCCAAGCAGGTTCGGGCGAGGGGGTGGCTGGCCGGCTCATTGCTCACTGGCTGGCCTCTGGGCACTGGTGGGCAGTCTTGGTCGGTGGCCAGGCCCAGGCTGGGCAGGGGCTGGTGGCGCTGGGGGTTTCCTTTTAAATTTATTTTTTAATAAAACAAAACAGAGTTAAAACATAAACTATAGATATTTTATATAGGACATATATATACAAAAATGATCAGGGGAATATTCCCTATCATTTGAACATTTTTCCAAAGGCAAAATCCAAACTTTATAAAATTTCATTTTTTTTTCAAATTCAAATGAATCTCAAGTTTGAATTCAAAACTTTTGGCAAGGTTTTCCTCTGATATTTTTGGAGTGTCATGTTTACTCCTCTCATACTTTTGCTCAAGTATTTATCAGGCATAGTTTGTGAAATGATTTCCACTTGCCATAGTTTGAATTCAAATTCAAAACTCAAATCTCTTCTGAAACTCCAAATGGCATTCAAATTCAAACAGGATGCATAGATGCTTATCTATAATTGTAAAACATTCCAAATAGGAAATTTGGGATGTTACAAACCTACCCACCTTAAGATGAATCTCGCCCTCGAGATTCGGGTTGGCTAGCAAATAGGTGCGGGTGGTCTCGAAGAAGGTCTTCTTCGCGTTCCCAGGTGGCTTCTTCCTCGGTGTGGTGACTCCACAGCACCTTGCAAAACTTGATGACCTTGCTGCGGGTGACTCTGCTTGCAGTCTCGAGAATTCGGACGGGTTTCTCCTTGTAGGTCGATCACCGCTGCTGTATGGCCTCTAGGGCACCGTGTCTCTCAACGGAACATCCGCCATGTCGGCATGACACTTCTTCACCGAGAAACATGGAAGACATCATGAACTCCGGACAATCCTTCCGGCAGTTCCAACTTGTAAGCAACTTCTCCACGACGTTCGAGGATTTTGTAGGGGCCAATGAATCGGGGTGCTAACTTCCCATTGACACCAAACCTCTTGATCCCACGAAGTGGAGACACACGAAGATATGCTCGGTCTCCCACTTCGTATGTTACTTCCTTGCGCTTACTGTCTGCATAACTCTTCTGTCTCGATTGTGCTATCTTGAGTCTGTCTCGAATCAGCTTGACTTTCTCTTCGGAATCCCTGATAAGATCGGAACCGAAAAGTGATCGATCTCCAACACTATCCCACAAAGAATGGTGTTCTCGCACCTCCTTCCGTATAGAGCTTGAAAGGGCCATCTTCGATCGGATTGATAACTGTTGTTGTATGAGAACTCTGCGACGGCAAATTATCATCCCAGCTAGACCCATAGTCTAGCACACAAGCTCTCAACATGTCCTCCGTAATCTGGTTGACTCTCTCGATCTCGTCCATCTGCTCATGGATGAAAAGTCATCTTCAATTCCAGCCTCGTACCCAAAGTTTCATGCAATCGCTTCCAAAACTTTGAGGTAAACTGCGTTCCTCTATCGACACGATTTTCCTCGGAACTCCATGCAGACACGATCCTGGTCATGTATATCTTGGCCAACTTAGCACTGGTATAGGTAGTCTTCACGGAATGAAGTGAGCTACCTTGGTCAAACGATCAACCACTACCCGGATAGAATCATAACCTGAACGGGTCCCGGGTAATCTGTGATGAAATCCATTCCAAGTTTCTCCCATTTCCAATCTGAATCGGCAAAGGTTGAAGTAACCCTGCTGGCTTCGATGTTCTGCCTTTACATTGACAAACATCGTGATATCGCTACGCACTCGCAATATCCTTCTTCATACCTTTCCACCGAAACTTTCCTTCAAATCCAGTACATCTTGGTGTTACCGGGTGAATCGAGTACGGTGAATCATGAGCCTCTGAAGAATTAGCTTCCTGAGTTCGGGATCATTGGGCACATAAATCGATCCTCGAACCATATAGCTTCGTGTTCATCCTTACGGAATCCTTTAGCTTTTCCTTCATTCATCTTTTGCTTTATCTCATCAATTTCCTTGTCCGACTTACGGGCTTCACGAATCCTTTCGCCAAAGTGGACTGTACTTCCGAGTTGCAACATATCCTCTCGAACTATCTCCAGCCGAGAGATCTCGAGGTCATCGACTAACTCTGGGGTAATCCTCCTGCTTGTAAGAGTATTCACATAACTCTTACGGCTCAAAGCATCGGCTACAACATTAGCCTTACACGGGTGGTAATGCAATCTCATGTCGTAGTCCTTTATCAACTCTAGCCATCTCCTCTGCTCGAGGTTCAATTCCTTCTGCGTGAAAATATACTTCAAGCTCTTGTGATGCATGTAAACATCACAACGGTTTCCGATGAGGAAATGTCTCTGTGTCTTGAGTGCATGCACTACGGCTGCTAACTCCAAATCATGTGTGGCATAATTCATCTCATGAGGTCGTAGCTGTCCGGAGGCATAAGCTACAACTTTACCTTCCTGCATTAATACTCCTCCGAGTCCTTGACGAGAAGCGTCAATAAACTTGGTATTCCTTGTGTATGTCCGCAAAAATCAATCTGGGCTGTGACCACCGTTTCTTCAATTCCTGAAAACTGGCTTCACAAGCCTCGGTCCAAATGTACTTGGCTTCCTTCTTCAACAGCTCAGTCATGGGCTTGGCAATCTTCGAAGTTCTCAATAAACCTCCGATAATATCCTCGCGAGTCCGAGAAAACTGCGGATCTCCTTGATCGAGGTGGGTGATCGCCAATCGGTGATCGATTCAACCTTAAGGGGATCAACTGCTATTCCTTCTCCTGAAATAACATGTCCGAGGAATCCAACTTCCTTCAGCCAAAATTCACATTTGCTGAACTTGGCATACAACTGATGTTCTCGAAGTTTCTCCAGAACTAGACGCAAATGTTCCTTATGCTCTTCCTCGCTCTTGGAGAAAATCAATATATCATCGATGAACACCACGACAAACTTGTCCAGATATTCCATAAACACCTTGTTCATCAAATTCATGAAGTATGCAGGAGCATTAGTCAATCCAAATGACATGACGGTATACTCATATAAACCATACCTGGTAGTGAATGTTGTTTTGGGTATATCCTTTTCACGGATCTTCAACTGATGATACCCTGATCGAAGATCGATCTTAGAGAATACCTTGGATCCAACTAGCTGATCAATTATAGCTAAGCATCCTATGCATCCTGTTTGAATTTGAGTGCCATTTGAAGTTTCAGAGAATTTTGAATTTTGAATTTGAATTTCAAACTTTGGCATGTGGGAAACATTTCAAAAACTAAGCCTGATAAATACTTGATCAAAAGTATGAGAGGAGCAAACATGACACTCCAAAAATATCAGAAGAAAACATTGCCAAAAGATTTGGATTCAAATCTGAAATTTATTTGAATTTGAAAAAATATATTTTATGAAGTTTGGATTTTGCCTTTGGAAAAATGTTCAAATGAAAGGAATATTCCCTGATCATTTTGGTATATATATACCCTATATAAAATATTTATAGATATTGTTTTATTTTTGTATTTGTTTTATTTAAAAAAACCCCGGGCGCCACCAAAGCCACCCCAGTGCCCAACCCAAGACCCAAGGCCGCCCAAGCCACCGCCCACTAGGCCAACAGGCCAGCCCACCCGACCGCCTCACTCCCCCTCGCCCGAAAACCCTCCGTCTCGGCCACCCGCTCGCCTCACCCCTCCCTCTCTCTCTGACCCGTGGCCCCGCCCTCTTCTTCCCCCCACGCTTGACTCTCATGAGATCGCGGATCCGGGATCCGGATCCCGATCCGCCTAATCGACCCCAAGCCGCCCGACCCCCGGCTATAAAAGCCGAGTCGCCGCACCCCATCCCCCCGAGACCTCGCCAGACCCCTCTCCTCCCGCTGACGTCAGCGGGAGTCAAGCCCTCCGCCACCATTGTTGCCGCCGTCGACTCCTAGCCCCCGACCAACCCCGACCCCACCGAACCTCTCCCGTGCTCCTCAAGATCTCCCCGACGACTCATGGAGCTCACCGGCCTTGGAAGCCCCAGACAAGATCTCGCCGCCGCCGCCCGCCGTCGCCGTCCGTAAGCCACCAGCAACGCCTTCCCCGTCCGATCTCAAATCGACGGCCTCGATTAGAAGCCCCCGAAGGGGTAGGTTTTATTTAGAAAACCGGCCGGTCCAATCGGTTTATTTTTAGGTTAGGTTTTTATTTTAGGCCCGGTTCGTTTTAGTTAACCCTAGGGCCCGTTTAGCCTATTTAACGCCTAGTGCACAGTATAGGCCCATTAGGCCTTTTTCTTTTATTTTGATTTTCTGTTTTAGCAGAATAGTTTCTGTTTTCAAAAATTCATATCTTTTATTCTGTTTAATATTTTTAGATGATTCTTTTTTTGTTGGATTGCAAATTTTATGTAGTTTCTGTAGAATATATATTTAGCTATGTTAAAAATAATTAAAATTGCTTTATTTTAGTTTTGGTCAGAATAGTAAATCTGCTATAACTTTAGTTAGAAAAATTATTTTGCATGATTCTTTTTGTCACCACTTTATTTTGACATTGCCAAACCCTAGAAATTAACTTGGGTATTTTAGGATTAATAAATAATTAGTTTTAGACAGAATCCTATTAATCCTAATTAATTAGCTAGATCTGTTTTCCTAATATTTTAATTAGTAAATGAATTTATTTTTAACTTGTGATTAGTTATTCTAGGTTAGTTTCTATCATTCTAGTAGATGAACTTTTATTTATAATTAATAAAAGTTTTAAATTATTTTCTTAATAGAAATTGGATTAGGCCTAAAATGAGTTTTATAATAGCTTTTAATTAATTCTTTTTGCTCCTAGTTGCTTAGTGAAACCTTTTCTGTTAAGTTAACTTAAAACCATGATTAGGTTATATTAAGGAATTTTGTTATATAAAACTATTTTAGTTATTGTTTGGAGTAGGGAAAACTTGCATTGGTTTCTTTGAGTTTTCCTTTTGGATTTGGTTTTGGTTGTTTTGTTGTGTTATGTTACTTTTGTTATGTTGTGTGATCCTATTGCTTTGTGCTTATTGTGTTATTGTTTGTCTCGGTAGAGTTTCCTGAGTCTAAGCTTGCTACTACGACTCTTTAGCTTACGAGGATCATCAGCAAGGCAAGTTTTGATCATGTTATTTCTATACCTATGTTTTTGTGCATTAGTAGTTGTCACCACCCCACCATGCATGCAGTAGTGAAATCTTGAAGTCATTAAACTTGAGTAGTATCATGTGGTAGGATGAACCAATCCCCTTGTTACCATGACCCCGGGACGTAGTAGTTACTTTGCTATGCTCGTAAACGGGTTTTGGGTATGAGTGATATTCATAAGCAAGATGTGAGAGTCAATGATGATGACAACCCCATGAACTACAATGATCAAGATGGACTTCGGAAAATCACTACTGGGTGGAGGACGGTTGACGGGCACCTGGAGCACCCAGTGGTGGCGGGATGCATGGAGAAGCGCCATGACATCCAAGGAAAGCTTCACCCAGCCATGAAGAGAAGGATGGATGCCCCATGACCGAAGCTTACTCTGCAGCCGCAAGCCATTATGGGCTCGGCTGGGTTGACCCTAGTAGTGACGCTGGCTGGACGGTACTACGAGAAGTAGACGAACGGTAGGATTGGATGGGTACCGGCAGTGTCCAGAAGAACTCTTTGGAAGACCCTGTTTCATTCGTCCCGTCTTCAAACACCATGAAGTGCGAAGACTTTAAAGGAGGGAATGATTCTTGTGGGGAAAGTGCGCAACCCTCTGCAGAGTTAAAGATCTAATCGATTAGTCGTGTCCTCGGTTACGGACATTTGAGCCTCTGGAACTTGGAAGTATTCGGATATCTCAACACTAAAACTAATGAAATAATTTGAGGGTTTATGACTTAATAAATTGGGAACGAGATTTTGGTTGGCGGAACCATCTCAATAACTACCAACAATTGTAGTAATTTGCAAGCAAGTCCACTGTAGTAGGATAAAATTTGCTTTTCGCAAAATGATGAAACTTAGAGCTCCACAGCCAAAATTGCATATAGAGTTAGTAACTTTATTATTGTTATTCTTCATGACTTGCCAGCTTATTCCAAAAGCTGACCTACATGGCTGCAACGTATTATGTTGCGTATATATATTCGATCAGAGTGAGGCTACGCCCGCGCTTGGCGATTGCCCTTTGAGTCGGATGGACTCGCTTACCTTCGACGCTTCCATGCATTAGTAGTTTATTTCTCATGAGTTGGCCTTGAGCCGAATTTATTCCCTTGTAATAAAGACTCTATATGAGAATCGTTTAATGATATTCAGGTGTGATTGAACTTTGATTACTTTATCGATGTCTTGTGAGTACCAAAGATGATCTTGGGATGGTACAGATACGAGATTTGACCGATTTTGGGTCAGTCGCTCTGAGAGATGGTATCGAGCACACGCTGACCGTGGATCGTAACCCCTAGGATCGGAAAGCCATAAGCAGAGACCATTTACTTTCATCCTTTTCATTCCATAATTCTCCCCTGTTCAATTCTGACTCTTCTCCCCTTTGCAACATTCTAGATGGCCGTCGAGTTCAACCCAGTTTTGCTACGGAGTTCTGCCACCCGATGAGGCGATGCCCTTCGAAGAAAGCTGGTCCAGATGGTGAAGCAGCTGAAGATAGCTCTACCCTCGATCACCGGAAACCCACTAATGCACTTCCGACGGACACCCGCTCTGAGATTGAAGTGCATATCCTGTGGAGAACCTTTGGAGGACACAGGAGCCTATCAACTTTGAGTTCACCGAGTTCAACTGGATCATCGGAAGGGACGTGGCGATCTATCGAGCACTTGGACACCTCCGAGAGGAGTACAGGGCCGAGCTCGATCACTCAGACCTCGCCATGGTTTCTCGCAGGGCAAGGAATGGAGATATCATCCGTACCATTGAGGACGATTCCACTCTCTCATACATCCAGACTTGGAGTGTCTTCTCAGAAGCGGAGATTCAGACTCGCCGTAACTCGAAGACACGCCGGAAGCTTTTGTTCCGCGAACTGGAACTGGAGGAGAAGGCACGCGCAGACTTCCTTGGCCATGAGGAAGAAATCACGGACTTCATGGAGATAGTCGACGATCTGAAGATGAAGCTTGCCGTGATAGAGGAAAAGATGGACTTGGGAGAGGACCTTTACCCGAGTGGAGATGAAGCACCCCTCGTGAGCAATGATCAGGATTTGAAGGAGTACCACCAAGGAAACCCCAAGAGGAGGCGCCAGCGATGAAGACTTTTAGTCGACCACCATGTTATCTTTTACTTTTTAAATCGATCGCTTAGGCCGATGTTTTCCCTTCGTTTAGTCATGAGCTATTGTAATCGAGTTTGAACCATGTTTGAATGGAATGAATAAATGATTGGTGTGTTATGATTGTGCATTCATATGGGTAGTGTATTTCTCATAGACCATTGTTCTATTCTAAACTTCTCATCCCCTCCAAAACACCAGATGCCTCCGAGACGTGACACTGGTTTCCCTCCGGAGCTCACCCAGCTGCTCCAACAGCAGAATGCACTGATGCAGCTCCTTATTCAGAATCAGAACAACACCGCCAACAATCCACCGCCACCGCCACCACCCACTGTGGACAACTTGACTCGATTTCTGAGGTTAAATCCGCCAGTGTTCTCTAGTAGCACTGAGCCGATTGTGGCCGATGATTGGCTCCGCAAGATCTGAAGAGAGCTAGTCACCGTTGGATGCACTGATGCTGAGAAGGTGCGCTTTGCCGCGCATCAACTGGATGGACCTGCGGCTTATTGGTGGGAGAATTACACCGCCACTTTTCCCATTGGTGCCATCACATGGGATCAATTCCAGCAGGCCTTCCGACTGCTCATGTCTCACTGGAGCCATGAGTCCAAGAAGCGTGAGTTCCGCAACTTGCGCCAGGGGAACCGTACTTTGGCACAGTACGTGGATGAATTCAGCAAGCTTGCTCGCTATGCCCCTGATGATGTGGCCACAGATGCCGCCAAGCAGGAGAAGTTCCTTGAGGGACTCAATGATGAACTGAGCATGCAGCTTATTGTGGCTACTTTCAACAACTACCGGAGCTGGTAGACAAGGCCATCATTCTCGAAGGCAAGCAGCAGCGGATAGAAAGCGCAAGCGGAAGTACAGCCAGGGAAGCACAACTCAGAGCTCAGCGAAGCCCGCTATGCACCGTACTCGGGAGGACACACCCATCATAACCATGGAGTTCATAACCATGGAGGAAATGGGAACAACCGCAGCCAGACAACAAGTCAGGCCAAGGCAATGGCAATGGCAATGGTAATGGCAATCAGCACCGTTCTGCCCGGCTCAAAGGATCTGAGCCACATCACCGCTTCAAGTGCCGAAGATGGGGCACTACGCCACCGACTGCCCGGAGGCCAAGCGAGCAATGGCAATGGCAATGGAGGCTCAATGAAGAAGCCAAATCCGTTCCCTCGTGCTCGGTGAACCACATCGGCGTGAGGACGTCTATGATCAGCCGGACAATCGTGGTTGGTAAGTTTTATTGAATTCACGCTCAGTTTTGGTTCTCTTTGATTCGGTGCAACGATTCATTCATATCAAGGGTAGTTGTGGAAAAGTACGGGTTGCGCACTAGAACCCTTAGAAGCCCCTTCGCGTCGCCTCGCAGGAGGAGAAATGATGGCGGTGTAGGCTGTCCTGCAACCCTCAACATCGGGAACCACAAATTTCCGTGGACCTCATAGTGTTGGAAACCTGACCTTGGATGTAATCCTAGGCATGGATTGGTTGTCAAAGTTTGAAGGAACATTGATCGTGCTCAAGAAGTCTATTCTGCTCACCACCCCGGAGCAGAAGAGGATCAAGTATGTAGCCAGGCACAGCCAGATGAAGAATCAGGTGCATTCCCTCACGGGAGTTGTTCAGGAGGAAGTGCCGTAGTGCAAGAATTTCCCGATGTGTTCCGGAGGAATTACCAGAATGCCACCGGACGGGGACATTGAATTTCTGATTGAGTTATTGCCCGCACAGCCCCAATATCCAAGAGACCTTATCGGATGCCACCGAATGAGTTGAAAGAAATCAAGGATCAAATAAATGAGTTATTGGAGAAAGGATATATTCGTCCAAGCTCATCACCTTGGGGAGCCCCAGTTCTTTTGGTAGAGAAGAAGGATGGGAGCTTGAGGATGGTTGTGGATTATCGTGCATTGAACGAAGTAACCATCAAGAACAAGTACCCCCTGCCGATGATCAATGACTTGTTTGATCAGCTTGTTGGAGCCAAGGTATTCTCTAAGATCGATCTTCGATCAGGGTATCATCAGTTGAAGATCCGTGAAAAGGATATACCCAAAACAGCATTCACCACAGTGCGGTTTATATGAGTATACCGTCATGTCATTTGGATTGACTAATGCTCCTGCATACTTCATGAATTTGATGAACAAGGTGTTCATGGAGTATTTGGACAAGTTTGTCGTGGTCTTCATCGATGACATATTGATTTTCTCAAGAGCGAGGAAGAGCATAAGGAACATTTGCGTCTAGTTCGGAGAAACTTGAGAACATCAGTTGTATGCCAAGTTCAGCAAATGTGAATTTTGGTTGAAGGAAGTTGGATTCCTCGGACATGTTATTTCAGGAGAAGGAATAGCAGTTGATCCCGCCAAGGTTGAATCGACCACCGATTGGCGATCACCCACCTCGACCAAGGAGATCCGTAGTTTTCTCGGACTCGCAGGATATTATCGGAGGTTCATTGAGAACTTCTCGAAGATTGCCAAGCCCATGACCGAGCTGTTGAAGAAGGAAGCCAAGTATGTTTGGACCGAGGAATGTGAAGCCAGTTTTCAGGAATTGAAGAAACGGTTGGTCACCGCTCCAATGTTGATTTTGCGGACATACACAAGGAATACCGGGTTTATTAGACGCTTCTCGTCAAGGACTCGGAGGAGTATTGATGCAGGAAGGTAAGGTTGTAGCTTATGCCTCCGCACAGCTCTGGCCTCATGAGATGAATTATGCCACGCATGATTTGGAATTAGCAGCTGTAGTGCATGCACTCAAGACCTGGAGACATTTCCTCATCGGAAATCGTTGTGATGTCTACACAGATCACAAGAGTTTGTAGTATATCTTCACGCAGAAGGAATTGAACCTCAGGCAGAGGAGATGGCTAGAGTTGATAAAGGACTACGACATGAGACTGCATTACCACCCGGTAAAGCTAATGTTGTAGCAGATGCTTTGAGCCGTAAGAGTTATGTGAATACCCTTACAACAGAGGATTACCCTGGAGTTAGTCGATGACCTCGTAGATCTCCGATCGAGATAGTTCCAAAGGATTTGTTGCAACTCTGAAGTTCAGTCCACCTTGACCGAAAGGATTCGTGAAGCCCGTAAGTCGGACAAGGAAATTGATGAGATTAAGCAAAAGATGGAGGAAGGAAAAGCTAAAGGATTCCGTAAGGATGAACACGGAACTATATGGTTTGAGGATCGTATTTATGTGCCCAATGATCCCGAGCTCAGGAAGCTAATTCTTCAGGAGGCTCATGATTCACGTACTCTATTCACCCCGCAACACCAAGATGTACCGGATTTGAAGCAAAGTTTCGGTGGATGGTATGAAGAAGGACATTGCCGAGTGCGTAGCGATATGTGATGTTTGTCAACGTAAAGGCGTAACATCGAAGCCAGCAGGTTACTTCAACCTTTGCCAATTCCCGATTGGAAATGGGAGAAACTTGGTATGGATTTCATCACAGATTACCCAGACCCGTTCAAAGTTATGATTCTATCTGGGTAGTGGTTGATCGTTTGACTAAGGTAGCTCACTTCATTCCCGTGAAGACTACCTATACCAGTGCCAAGTTGGCCAAGATATACATGACCAGGATCGTATGTCTGCATGGAGTTCCGAGGAAAATCGTGTCGATAGAGGGACGCAGTTTACCTCAAAGTTTTGGAAGCAGCTGCATGAAACTTTGGGTACGAGGCTGGAATTCAAGACAGCTTTTCATCCGCAGATGATGGATGACCGAGAGAGTCAATCAGATTCGGAAGACATGTTGAGAGCTTGTGTGCTAGACTATGGGTCTAGCTGGGATGATAATTTGCCATACGCAGAGTTCTCATACAACAACAGTTATCAATCCAGTCTGAAGATGGCCCCTTTCGAAGCTCTATACGGAAGAAGGTGTAGAACACCATTGCTGTGGGATAATGTTGGAGATCGATCATTTTTCGGTTCCGATCTTATCAAGGATTCCGAAGAGAAAGTCAAGCTGATTCGAGACAGGCTCAAGATAGCACAATCGAGACAGAAGAGTTATGCCGACAGTAAGCGCAAGGAAGTGACTTACGAAGTGGGAGACCGAGCATATCTTCGCGTGTCTCACTTCGTGGAATCAAGAGGTTTGGTGTCAAGGAAAGTTAGCACCCGATTCATTGGCCCTACAAAATCCTCGAACGTCGTGGAGAAGTTGCATACAAGTTGGAATTGCGGAAGGATTGTCCGGAGTTCATGATGTCTTCCATGTTTCTCACCAAGAAGTGTCATGCCGACATGGCCGATGTTCCGTTGAGAGACACAGTGCCCCTAGAGGCCATACAGCTTGACAGTGATCTGACTTACAAGGAGAAACCCGTCCGAATTCTCGAGACTGCAAGCAGAGTCACCCGCAGCAAGGTCATCAAGTTTTGCAAGGTGCTGTGGAGTCACCACACCGAGGAAGAAGCCACCTGGGAACGCGAAGAAGATCTACTTCGAGACCACCCGCACCTATTTGCTAGCCAACCCGAATCTCGAGGGCGAGATTCATCTTAAGGTGGGTAGGTTTGTAACATCCCAAATTTCCTATTTGGAATGTTTTACAATTATAGCTAAGCATCCTATGCATCCTGTTTGAATTTGAGTGCCATTTGAAGTTTCAGAGAATTTTGAATTTTGAATTTGAATTTCAAACTTTGGCATGTGGGAAACATTTCAAAAACTAAGCCTGATAAATACTTGATCAAAAGTATGAGAGGAGCAAACATGACACTCCAAAAATATCAAGAAAACATTGCCAAAAGATTTGGATTCAAATCTGAAATTTATTTGAATTTGAAAAAATATATTTTATGAAGTTTGGATTTTCCTTTGGAAAAATGTTCAAATGAAAGGGAATATTCCCCTGATCATTTTGGTATATATATACCCTATATAAAATATTTATAGATATTGTTTTATTTTTGTTTTTGTTTTATTTAAAAAAAAAAAAAAACCCCCGGGGCGCCAGCCAGGCCACCCCAGGCCCAGCCAGCGCCGCACCCCGCGCCTGGCCCAAGCCAGCCGGCCCACTAGGCCAACAGGCCAGCCCACCCGACCGGCCTCACTCCCCCTTGCCCGAAAACCCTCCGTCTCGGCCACCCGCTCGCCTCACCCCTCCCTCTCTCTCGCTGACCCGTGGGCCCCGCCCCCTCTTCTTCCCCCTACGCTTGACCTGCTGAGATCGCGGATCCCAGGGATCCGGATCCCGATCCGCCTGATCGACCCCAAGCCCGCCCACCCCCCCTGGCTATAAAAGCCGAGTCGCCTTGCACCCCATCCCCCGAGACCTTGCCGCACCCTCTCCCTCCCGCTCGACGTCGCCGGAGCAAGCCCTCCCCTCGCCATTGTTGCCGCCACGACTCCTAGCCCCCCGACCAACCCCGACCCCACCAACCCCTCCCTGCTCCCTCAGCATCTCCACGACGACTCATGGAGCTCACTGACGCCTGAAGCCCTGACGACTTCGCTGCCCCGCCGCCGCTGAGTCCGTAAGCCACCGGCAACGCCCCGTCCGATCTCAAATCGACGGCTCGATTAGAAGCCCCAAGGGGTAGGTTTTATTTAGAAAACCGGCCGGTCCAATCGGTTTATTTTTATGTTAGGTTTTTATTTTAGGCCCGGTTCGTTTTAGTTAACCCTAGGGCCTGTTTAGCCTATTTAATGCCTAGTGCACAGTATAGGCCCATTAGGCCTTTTTCTTTTATTTTGATTTTCTGTTTTAGCAGAATAGTTTCATTTTCAAAAATTCATATCTTTTATTCTGTTTAATATTTTTAGATGATTCTTTTTTGTTGGATTGCAAATTTTATGTAGTTTCTGTAGAATATATATTTAGCTATGTTAAAAATAATTAAAATTGCTTTATTTTAGTTTTGGTCAGAATAGTAAATCTGCTATAACTTTAGTTAGAAAATTATTTTTGCATGATTCTTTTGTCACCACTTTATTTTGACATTGCCAAACCCTAGAAATTAACTTGGGTATTTTAGGATTAATAAATAATTAGTTTTAGACAGAATCCTATTAATCCTAATTAATTAGCTAGATGCTGTTTTCCTAATATTTTAATTAGTAAATGAATTTATTTTTAACTTGTGATTAGTTATTCTAGGTTAGTTTCTGTCATTCTAGTAGATGAACTTTTATTTATAATTAATAAAAGTTTTAAATTATTTTTCTTAATAGAAATTGGATTAGGCCTAAAATGAGTTTTAAAATAGCTTTTAATTAATTCTTTTTGCTCCTAGTTGCTTAGTGAAACCTTTTCTGTTAAGTTAACTTAAAACCATGATTAGGTTATATTAAGGAATTTTTGTTATATAAAAACTATTTTAGTTATTGTTTGGAGTAGGGAAAAACTTGAATTGGTTTCTTTGAGTTTTCCTTTTGGATTTGGTTTTGGTTGTTTTGTTGTGTTATGTTACTTTTGTTATGTTGTGTGATCCTATTGCTTTGTGCTTATTGTGTTATTGTTTGTCTCGGTAGAGTTTCCGGAGTGCGAAGCTTGCTACTACGACTCTTTAGCTTACGAGGATCATCAGCAAGGCAAGTTTTGATCATGTTATTTCTATACCTATGTTTTTGTGCATTAGTAGTTGTCACCACCCCACCATGCATGCAGTAGTGAAATCTTGAAGTCATTAAACTTGAGTAGTATCATGTGGTAGGATGAACCAATCCCCTTGTTACCATGACCCCGGGACATAGTAGTTACTTTGCTATGCTCGTAAACGGGTTTTGGGTATGAGTGATATTCATAAGCAAGATGTGAGAGTCAATGATGATGACAACCCCATGAACTACAATGATCAAGATGGACTTGAAAATCACTACTGGGTGGAGGGCGGTTGACGGGCACCTGGAGCACCCAGTGGTGGCGGGATGCATGGAGAAGCGCCATGACATCCTGCGGAAAGCTTCACCCAGCCACGAAGAGAAGGATGGATGCCCCATGACCGAAGCTTACATGCAGCCGCAAGCCATTATGGGCTCTGGCTGGGTTGACCCTATTAGTGACGCTGGCTGGGCGGTACTTAGAGAAGTAGACGAACGGTAGGATTGGATGGGTACCGCGGTGGCGGAAGAACTCTTTGGAAGACCCTATTTCATTCGTCCGTCTTCAAACACCATGAAGTGCGAAGACTTTAAAGGAGGAATGATTCTTGCGGGAAAGTCGCAACCTCTCTGCAGAGTTAAAGATCTAATCGATTAGCCGTGTCCCGATTCACGGACATTTGAGCCTCTGGAACTTGGAAGTATTCGGATATCTCAACACTAAAACTAATGAAATAATTTGAGGGTTTACGACTTAATAAATTGGGAACGAGATTTTGGTTGGCGGAACCATCTCAATAACTACCAACAATTGTAGTAATTTGCAAGCAAGTCCATCGTAGTAGGATAAAATTTGCTTTTCAAAAATGATGAAACTTAGAGCTCCACACCAAAATTGCATATAGAGTTAGTAACTTTATTATTGTTATTCTTCATGACTTGCCATCTTATTCCAAAAGCTGACCTACATGGCTGCAACGTATTATGTTGCGTATATATATTCGATCAGAGTGAGGCTACGCTCCGCGCTTGGCGATTGCCCTTTGAGTCGGATGGACTCGCTTACCTTCGACGCTTCAAAGCATTAGTAGTTTATTTCTCATGAGTTGGCCTTGAGCCAATTTATTCCTTTGTAATAAAGACTCTATATGAGAATCGTTTAATGATATTCAGTGTGATTGAACTTTGATTACTTTATCGATGTAATCGTGAGTACTAGCATGATCTTGGGATGGTATGCATACGTAGATTTGACCGATTTTGGGTCAGGTCGCTACAATATCCTTTTCACGGATCTTCAATCGATGATACCCTGATCAAGATCGATCTTAGAGAATACCTTGGCTCCAACTAGCTGATCAAACAAGTCATTAATCATCGGCAGAGGGTACTTGTTCTTGATGGTTACTTGCTCAACGCACGATAATCCACAACCATCCTCAAGCTTCCATCCTTCTTCTCTACCAAAAGAACTGGGCTCCCCAAGGTGATGAGCTTGGTCGGATGTATCCTTTCTCCAATAACTCATTAATTTGATCCTTGATCTCTTTCAACTCATTCGTGGCATCCGATAAGGTCTCTTGGATATTGGGGCTGTGCCGCAATAACTCAATCGAAACTCAATGTCCCTGTCCGGTGGCATTCCTGGTAATTCCTCCGGAAACACATCGGGAAAATCTTGCACTACTGGCACTTCCTCCTGAACAACTCCCGTGAGGGAATGCACCTGATTCTTCATCTGGCTATGCCTGGCTACATACTTGATCCTCTTCTGCTCCGGGGTGGTGAGCAGAATAGACTTCTTGAGCACAGATCTATGTTCCCTTCAAACTTCGTCAACCAATCCATGCCTAGGATTACATCCAAGGTCTGGGTTTCCAACACTATGAGGTCTGCGGGAAATTTATGGTTTCCGATGTTGAGGGTTGCATGACAGCCTAAACCTGCCATCATTTCTCCTCTGCGAACCGACGCGAAGGGGCTTCTAAGGGTTTTAGTGGGCAACCCGCACTTTTCCACAACTACCCTTGATATGAATGAATGCGTTGCACCGAATCAAAGAGTACCAAAACTGAACGTGAATTCAATAAAACTTACCAACCACGATTGTCGGCTGATCATAGACGCCCTCCACGCCAATGTGGTTCACCCGAGCACGAGGGAACGGATTGGGCTTCTTCGCTGAGCCTCCATTGCCGTTTCCATTCTCCGCTTGCCCTCCGGCGTCGGTGGCATAGTGCCCTGCCTTCCGCACTTGAAGCGGTGATGTGGCTCAGATCCTTGGAGCCGGGCGAACGGTGCTGATTGCCATTACTGCTTCCATTGCCATTGCCATGGCCTGACTTGTTGTCCTGGCTGCGGTTGTTCCCATTTCCTCCATGGTTATGACCTCCATGGTTATGATGGGTGTGCCCTCCCGAGTATGGTGCATAACGGGCTTCGCCGAGCTCCCGAGTTGTGCTTCCCCGGCTGTACTTCCGCTATGCTTTCTATCTGCTGCTGCTTGCCTTCAAGTATGGTGGCCTTGTCTACCAGCTCTGGTAGTTGTTGAAGGTAGCCACAATAAGCTGCATACTCAGCTCGTCATTGAGTCCTCGAGAAATTTCTCCTGCTTTGCATCTGTGGCCACATCATCGGGGCATAGCGAGCTAGCTTGCTGAACTCATCCACGTCGTGCCACGGCAGTTCCCTGGCGTAAGTTGCGGAACTCACGCTTCTTCGCACTCATGGCTCCAAATGAGACATGAGCGGTGCGGAAGGCTGCTGGAATTGATCCCACGATGGCACCAATGGGATAAGTGGCGATGTAGTTCTCCCACCAAGAAGCTGCAGGTCCATCAAGTTGATGCGACAAAGCGCACCTTCTCTCGCATCGGTGCATCCAACGGTGATTAGCTCTCTTCCGACTTTATGAGCCAATCATCACCACAATCGCCAAGTGCTACTAGAGAACATCATGGATTCAGCCTCGTGAATCGAGTCAAGTTGTCCACGGGGGTGGTGGCGGTGGATTGTTGGTGTTGTTGTTCTGATTCTGGATGAGTAGCTGCATGAGGGCATTCTGCTGCTGGAGCAGCTGGGTGAGCTCCGGCGGAAAACCAGTGTCACGTCTCGGAGGCATCTGGTGTTTTGGAGTGGATGTGAAAATTAGAATAGAACAATGGTCTAATGAGAAATAACACTACCCATATGAATGCACAATCATAAACACACCAATCATTTATTCATTCCACTCAAACATGGTTCAATCTCGATTACAAAAGCTCCTGACTAATCGAAGGAAGTATCGGCCTAACTGATCGATGAAAAGGTAAAATAACATGGTGGTCGACTAAAAAGTCTTCATCAATAATCCTTGCGTCCTCTGGTGCGATGTCCTCTGTTGTGGCGCCTCCTCTTGCGGCTTCCTCCAGTGGAACTCCCTTCATAATCCTGATCATTACTCACGAGGGGTCCATCATCTCCACTCGGAAAAAGGTCCTCTCCCAAGTCCATCTTTTCCTCTATCGCGGCAAGCTTCATCTTCAGGTCATCGATTGTCTCCATGAAGTCTGCGACTTCTTCCTCATGGTTAAGGAAGTCTCGTGTGCCTTCTCCTCCAGCCCAGCTCACGGAACAAGAGCCTCCTGTGCCTTCGAAGTTACGGCGAGTCTGAATCTCCCGCTTCTGAGGAGACACTCCAAGTCCTGGATGTAAGAGAGAGTGGAGTCGTCCTCTCACGGCGGATGATATCTCCATTCCTTGCTCTGCGAGAAACCATGGCGAGGTCCGAGGGATCGAGCTCGCCCAGATTCTCTCTCGGAGATGTCCAAGGGCACGATAGATCGCCATGTCCTTCCGATGATCCAATTGAAGTCGGTGAACTCAAAGTCAATAGGCTCCGTGTGTCCTCCGGTTCTCCCAGGATATGCACTTCAATCCAGAAGCGGTGTTCGCCGGGAGTGCATTAGTTGGCTTCCGTGATCGAGGGTAGAGCAATCTTCAGCTTCTTCACCATCTGGACCAGCTTCCCGCCAAGGGCATCGCCTCATCGGGCCGGCAAAACTCCGGTAGCAAAACTGGGGTGAACTCGATGGCCATCTAGAATGTTGAAAATCGGAGAGGAGTTAGAAATGAACAGGGGAGAATTACGGAATGATAAGGATATAAAGTAAATGGTCTCTTCCTATGGCTTTCCGATCCTAGGGGTTACGATCCTACGGTCAGCGTGTGCTCTGATACCATCTCTGTAGCGACCTGACCCAAAATCGGTCAAATCTCTGTATCTGTACCATCCCAAGATCATGCTGGTACTCACAGTACATCGATGAAATAATCAAAGTTCAATCACACCTGAATTTATTACACGGTTCTCATATAGAGTCTTTATTACAATAGAATAAATTCGGCTCAAGGCCAACTCATGAGAAATAAACTACTAATGCTGCGGAAGCGTAGAGATAAAGCGAGTCCATCCGACTCCAAAGGGCAATCGCCAAGCGCGGAGCGTAGCCTCACTCCTGATCGGAATAAATCTCTGCAACATAAGACGTTGCAGCCGTGTAGGTCAGCTTTTTGAATAAGCTGGCAAGTCATGAATAACAAAAGTAAAATTACTAACACTATATGCATTTTGGCTGTGGGGCTCTAAATTTCATCATTTTGCGAAAAGCCAATTTTCTCCTACTACAGTGGACTTGCTTGCAAAAATTACTACAAATTGTTGGTAGTTATTGAGATGGTTCCGCCAACCAATATCTCATTCCCAAATTATTAAGTCATAAAACCCTCAAATTAATTCATTAGTTTTAGTGTTGAGATTTCGAATACTTCCAAGTTCCAGAGGCTCAAATTCTCCGTAATCGGGACACGGCTAATCGATTAGATCTTTAACTCTGCAGAGGTTTATGACTTTTCCCGCAAGAATCATTCCTCCTTTTAAGTCTTCGCACTCCATGGTGTTTGAAGACGGACGAATGAAACAGGGTCTTCCAAAGAGTTCTTCCAGCTCTGCCGATACCCATCCAATCCTACCGTTTCTTCTACATCTCGTAGTACCGCCCAGCCAGCGTCACTACTAGGGTTAACCCAGCCAGAGCCCATAATGGCTTGCGGCTGCATGTAAGCTTCCGGTCATGGGGCATCCATCCGCCTCTTCGTGGCTGGGTGAAGCTTTCCGCAAGATGTCATGGCACTTCTCCATGCATCCCGCCAACCACCGGGTTCTCCAGGTGCCCGTCAACCGTCCTCCACCCAAGAGTGAATTCAAGTCCATCTTGATTCTTGTAGTTCATGGGGTTGTCATCATCATTGACTCTCACATCTTTCTTATGAATTTCACTCAACCAAAACCTGTCTACGAGCATAGCAAAGTAAACTACTTCGTCCCGGGGGTCATGGTAACAAGGGGATTGGTTCATCCTACCACATGATACTACTCAAGATTAATAACTTCAAAATTTCAACTACTGCATGCATGGTGGGGTGGTGATAGTTTCTAATGCACAAAAATCATAGGTATTGAAAATAACATGATCAAGACTTGCCTTGCTGATGATCCACGTAAGCTAAAGATTCGTAGTAGCAAGCTTCGCACTCCGGAAACTCTACCGAGACAAACAATAATCACAATAAGCATATAGCATAGGATCACATAATACAATAGCATAACAATAGCAACATAACACACCAAAACAACCAAATCAAAACCCAAGGGAAAACTCAAAGAAAAACCAACTCAAGTTTCCTACTTCAAACAACAACTAGAAAACTTTTATATAACAAATATTTTCTCAACATAACCTAATCATGGTTTTAGGTTAACTTAACAGAAAAGAATGCATTAAGCAACTAGGAGCAAAAAGAATTAACTTAAAATCTATTATGAAACTCCTATTAGGCCTAATTCAATTTCTATTAAGAAAATAAAATAAAACTTTTATTTATTATAAATAAAAGTTCATCCCTTAAAGTGACAGAAACTATCCTAGAATAATCAATCACATGTTAAAATAAATTTATTTACTAATTAAAATAATAGGAAAACAGTAGCTAGTTAATTAATTAGGATTAACAAGATTCTGCTTAAAACTATTTTTTATTAATCCTAAAATACCCAAATTAATTCCTATGATTAGGTAATGTCAAAATAAATTTGGGACAAAAGAATCATATAAAATAATTTTTCTAACTCATGTTATAACAGATTTACTATTCTGACTAAAACTAAAATAAAGCAATTTTAATTAATTTTAACATAGCTAAATATATTTTCTACAGAAACTATAGAAAATTTGCAACCCAACAAAAAAAATTCACCTAAAAATATTAAACAGAATAAAAGATATGAATTTTTCAAAACAGGAACTATTCTGTTAAAACAGAAAATGAAAATAAAAGAAAAATGGCTCTAATGGGCCTAAACTACGCACTGAGCGTAATATAAACTAAACGGGCCTAGGGTTAAACTGAATCGGGCCGGGCTAAAAATAAAACCCTAACTTAAAAACTAAACCGGACTAAACCGGAGCGGACCGGTTTTATTAAAAGAACTTACCCCTTCGGGGGTGTTCTAATCCTAACCGTCGATTTGAGATCGGACGGGGGAGGGGATCTCCGGCGACTTACCGGAGCTCGGCGGCGGCGGCGGCGAGTGCGTTGGCCTCTCCGGTCGTCGGGGAGGTCGGCGGAGAGCTCCGGCGGGTGCGGACGAGCTCGGGGAGGTGTTTGGTGGAGTCGGTGGAGGTCGGGGAGGGCTAGGGCGGCGACGGCGACGCAAATGGCGGCGGCGGTAGGCTCGGCTCCGCGACAGCGTGAGAGAGGAGGAGGTTCCATGAGGGGCGAGGGGAAATGGGGTGGGGGAGGGTTTAAATAGGGGGGCTCGGCCTTGGCAAGGGGGGCGATTGGGGGGAGATCGGATCCCGGATCTCACGGGATCCCGGCGATCGGCGGCGGCGCAGCGTGGCGTTGGCGAGGGGTTGAAGGAGGGGGTGGGGTCCGCCTGCAGAGAGAGAGGAGGGGCGCGGTGGTCAGGCGACCGAGCCGAAGCAGGTTCGGGCGAGGGGGGCTCGGCTCGCTGGCTCGCTGGGCTGCCTCTGGGCACTGGTGGGCAGTCTTGGGGCGGTGGCTTCTGGCTGGCTGGGCAGGGGGCTGGCTGGCGCTTTGAGGGGGTTCCTTTTAAATTTATTTTTTAATAAAACAAAACAGAGTTAAAACATAAACTATAGATATTTTATATAGGACATATATATACCAAAATGATCAGGAATATTCCTATCATTTGAACATTTTCCAAAGGCAAAATCCAAACTTTATAAAATTTCATTTTTTTTCAAATTCAAATAAATCTCAAGTTTGAATTCAAAACTTTTGGCAAGGTTTTCCTCTGATATTTTTGGAGTGTCATGTTTACTCCTCTCATACTTTTGCTCAAGTATTTATCAGGCATAGTTTGTGAAATGATTTCCACTTGCCATAGTTTGAATTCAAATTCAAAACTCAAATCTCTTCTGAAACTCCAAATGGCATTCAAATTCAAACAGGATGCATAGATGCTTAGCTATAATTGTAAAACATTCCAAATAGGAAATTTGGGATGTTACATTGTCAAGGTAACCTCGTCCAAATCGCCTACTGAACAAAATCTTCCAGCTAGACAGAGTGATATATATGTGCTCCAGACACAAGTCCAATCCCTAATGGACGTTGTTTCGGAAACAAGAATAGTGGTTGAGAAATGTCGTCAAGATATGAATGGTTTTGAAACCAGACTATCAAACATTCGCTTCGTTTTTCAAGAGCAATGGCGGAAAAAAGGTGAAGATCGTGCTGCTCCATCAGATTCTATAGCCTGAAACATTAGCACTCGTGTCAAATGATCTGTGCTTCTATACATATGATGGTGCTTTTATCGTGAAGGACCGTAAACTTTATGCGAACAGGCCTTTTGTTGTATGGTTGAATTTATTTTGTTGTGATACAACATTTATGATGTCTTTATCTCAGTGCGCAGAATTACGACGCTATTTTTGTATAGTGTAGGTTTATCTTAGTAATGTATTCGGCCGAAAGCTTCGTAGGAGCCCAACATGCCAACATTCGTCGAGCCCATTCCAATTGGGCTAAAAACGATTACGGGCCAAAATTGGCATGTAGCCCACTAAAAATATCTGGGCCTAAATCAGCATGAGCTTTCATATTTTTCTGGTAGGCCTGTGCCCATAATGGGCCTTTAACAGGCCTAAACATAATTTGGGCCCTCAGTAAAAATAGGCCATTTACAGGTGTAAATATCTCGAGCCCATAAAAAACATGGGCCTTTAATAGACCGAAAGTGAGATTGGGCCCTGATTGTGCCAAATAACCCACTTGACTTAGCAGGTCGAAATGGTGGCCCATTTACGATGCGGATCTTTGACAGGCCGAAATTCGGACGGGCCGTAAATGCGCCGACCTAATACACGGGCCTTTAACAGGCCGGAACTTCGCTCGGGCTAGATTATCGTCATTTTTATATGGGCCGTTAATGGGCCCGATATGACGTTGGGCCACATATGGCCCATGGTTTACATCCGGCTTAACAGGCCGAAAATGAAAACAGGCCGAAAGTGGCCCAAAGCTATAGTGGGCCTCTAACAGGCCGAATGTCAGACATGGACGAATATGACCCAAATCCTTCACGGTCGTTTATGGGCCAAAAGTTTTGATGGCCTGTAAATGGGCCCAAATGAATCCGACCTTTAACAGGCCGAATACACCGGCCGTAATTCGCCCAATTACTTAGCGGATCGTTAATCGCCACAAGTGACCATGGGCCGTTGATGACAAGTTTAGGACAGGCCGTTGACGGGCCGATTTGACAGAGAATGTTGGGCCTTTAGCTGGGCCGGCCCATTATGGTCTGCAGAATCTTGTGGGCCTTTAGCTGGGCCCGCCCATTGTGGTCCGCAAAATCTTGTGGGCCTTTAGTTGGGCCAGCCTATTATGGTCCGCTAAATTTTGTGGGCCTTTAGCTGGGCCGGCCCATTATGGTCCACTAAATCTTATGGGCCTTCGGTTGGGCCAGCCCATTTAAACTTTGTGGGCCACTTTTGGGCCGGTCCAGGTGTCAACATATCATAGGCCCATCTCGACCGTTGGATGAGTGACACCTGTGCCAACGCGGAGCTGACGCGTGGATCCGTCAGCCAATGAGAATTTTACACGTGGAAAATAGGCATTGGTCGTGGCCATTAACGGGTTATCGGATCCAAAATCCGATCTGATAGCTTAACGGCGTTCCGTTATGATGGATGCCACGTGCCGGTCACCCTTGACGAAAGCACTTCTGTGACGCACGATTTATTGTCATGTAAGTGGACACTTCCGTGGTGATAATTTTGGCAATGTCATGGAAGACTTCTATGACAGCACAGGTATGACTATCTTGATTCTGTCATAAATTTGTCATGGATGTACATGAATGACAAAAAACGCGACCTACTATGACAAACACGTATCATCACGGAAGTGTATTTTTTTTGTAGTGCTAAGGGGTAATAAGGTAACACCGAGGGCCCAAAGAAAGAGGCAAAATAAATGACTAAAACAAAAGCACACAAGGCATCAAGATTACATACAGGCAACATCATAATTTACTGCTAGGGTTCATCCTTTCACTAGTGCAAATTCTCTCAACAATGATAACATATTTAAATCATATGGCAATCCCTCAATGTGCGACAAAGAGTCACTCCAAAGTTCCTATCACGGAGAACATAAGATGAAATTGTTTGTAGGTTACGAAACGACCTCAAAGTTATTCTTTCCGATCAATCAAGTGAGCTATTCCTATAAGTGTCACAAACAACCCTAGAGTTCGTAGTAAATTAACACCATATGATACACATTAATCAACCCTAATGTCACCTAGATACTCCAATGTCACCACAAGTATCTGTGGGTCAATTATACGATATGCATCAAACAACTTCAGATTCATAATATTCAATCCAACACAAAGAACTTCAAAGAGTGCCCCAGGATTTCTACCGGAGAAACAAGGACAAAAATGTGCATCAACCCCTATGCATAGATTGCCCCAATATCACCTCAAGAATCTGAGTAGAGTGCCAAAACATACATCAAGTGAATCAATAGAACACCCCATTGTCACCATGGGTATCCCACGCAAGACATACATCAAGTGTTCTCAAAGCCATAGAAGTATTCAATCCGATAATAGTGAAACCTCATAGGTAAAACTCAATTCATCACAAGAAGATAGAGGGGGAGAAACACCATATGATCCAACTATAGTAACAAAGCTCGTGGTACATCAAGATCGTGCCAAATCAAGAACACGAGAGAGAGAGAGAGAGAGAGAGAGAGCAACACATAGCTACTGGTACATACCCTCAGCCCCGAGGGCGAACCACTCCCTCCTCATCATGGTGGCCGTCGGGATGATGAAGATGGCCTCTGGTGATGATTTCCCCTTCTGGCAGGGTGCCGGAACAGGGTCCCGATTGTTTTTTCGTGGATACATATGCTTGCAGCGACGGACTTTCTGATCTACGGTTCTTTTTGGGGGTTTCTGTATTTATAAGAATTTTTGGAGTTGGAAACAAGTCAGGGAGGTGCACGAGGGGCCCACAAGCTCGGGAGGCGAACCCTTGGGGTGGGCGCACCCCCCAGGCTTGTGGCCTCCTCGGTCACCTCCCGGCCCAGGTCTTGTGTTTCGGGGGTCTCTTTGGTCCATAAAAAATCACCATAAATTTTTAGCCCATTCCGAGAACTTTTATTTCTGCACAAAAAACGACACCAAAGTAGTTCTGCTGAAAACATCATCAGTCCGGGTTAGTTCTAATAAAATTGTACCAAAACCATATAAAATTGTTGTAAACATGGCATTGATAACCCACAAGTATAGTGGATCGCAATAGTTTTCGAGGGTAGAGTATTCAACCCAAATTTATTGATTCGACACAAGGGGAGCCAAAGAATATTATCAAGTATTGGAAGTTGAGTTGTCAATTCAACCACACCTGGAAAACTTAATATCTGCAGCAAAGTATTTAGTAGCAAAGTAGTATGGAAGTAACGGTAGCGGTGGCAAAAGTAACAGTAGCAGTTTTGTAGTAATTGTAACAGTGGCAACGGAAAAGTAACTAAGCAAAGATCAATATGTGAAAAGCTCGTAGGCATTAGATCAGTGATGGATAATTATGTCGGATGCAATTCCTCATGCAACAGTTATAACATAGGGTGACACAGAACTAGCTCTAGTTCATCAATGTAATGTAGGCATGTATTCCGAGTATAGTCATACGTGTTTATGGAAAAGAACTTGCATGACATCTTTTTTCCTACCCTCCCGTGGCAGCGAGGTCCTATTGGAAACTAAGGGATATTAAGGCCTCCTTTTAATAGAGTACCGGACCAAAGCATTAACACTTAGTGGATACATGAACTCCTCAAAACTACGGTCATCATCGGGAGTGGTCCCGATTATTGTCACTTCGGGGTTGCCGGATCATAACACATAGTAGGTGACTATTGACTTGCAAGATAGGATCAGGAACTCACATATATTCATGAAAAAATAATAGGTTTAGATCTGAAATCATGGCACTCGGGCCATAGTGACAAGCATTAATCATAGCAAAGTCATATCAACATCAATCTCAGAACATAGTGGATACTAGGGATCAAACCCTAACAAAACTAACTCGATTAAATGATAAATCTCATCCAACCCATCACCGTCCAGCAAGCCTACGATGGAATTACTCACGCACGGCGGTGAGCATCATGAAATTGGTGATGGAGGAAGGGCGACGGGTTCCTCTCTCCGGGGCCCCGAACGGACTCCAGATCAGCCCACCCGAGAGAGATTAGGGCTTGGCGGCGGCTCCGTATCGTAAAACACGATGAATCCTTCTCTCTGATTTTTTCCTCCCCGAACGTGAATATATAGAGTTGGTGTTGAGGTCGGTAGAGCCTTAGGGGGCCCACAAGACAGGGCGCGCCAGGGGTAGCGCGCCCCACCCTCGTGGGATGTGGTGTGGGCCCCTGTCCTGATTCTTTCAAGGTATTTTTATTAATTCCAAAATATTCTCCATGAAGTTTCAGGTCATTCGAAAAATTTTATTCCTGCACAAAATAACACCATGGCAATTCTATCGAAAACAACGTCAGTCCGGGTTAGTTCCATTCAAATCATGCAAGTTAAAGTCCAAAACAAGGGTAAAAGTGTTTGGAAAAGTAGATACGTTGGAGACGTATCAAATCCCCCAAGCTTAAACCTTTGCTTGTCCTCAAGCAATTCAGTTGACAAACTGAAAGTGATAAAGAAAAACTTTTACAAACTCTATTTGCTCTTGTTGTTGTAAATATGTAAAGCCAGCATTCAAGTTTTCAGCAAAGATTATAAACTAACCATATTTACAATAACACTTAGGTCTCATGTTTACTCATATCAATGTGTAGCGACCAGACCCAAATGGATCAAGTCTCTCGTGCTCGTTGTCATCCTGGATCAGAATGCCGACACCACACAAGATTTCAAGGATTTATAGCAGAGTAGCAATCACACACTTATTACATCGTTGTCCACAAGGAAACTGAATACAAAAAATATGGCTTAAGGCCATCTAATAATAACAGCGGAAGGCTTGGAAGATAAGCGAGTCCATCAACTCCAACGGCATCACTGAGTATAGAACCACGACCTAACACCTTACTCGTCAATCGAAAAGTCTCGCAACGTGAAAAGTTGCAGCCCAAAACGGGTCAAGACATGGAATATGCCGCAATGTAACACATAAGAGCAATGAAGGAATAAGCCTATACTACATGCATATTTGGCTGGTGGTAAGGCTCTCTGGTTACATTTGCATAAAGCTGATTTTTCCCTACATCAAAGGAATAATTTTATTTAACTATCATGGTGGTTGTTAAACATTGAGAATGGTTGACAGATCCTCAATCCCAATTAAAAGTACTCATCAAAACCCAATAACTTTTATTTAGAAGTAACATGTTGAGATTCACATGATATTCAATTACAGGATACTCAAATTGTCCATAACCGGGACACGGCTAATCATGATTAGTTTATACACTCTGCAGAGGTTTGCGCACTTTTCCCCACAAGACTCGATCGCCTCCGCTTGGTTCTCGTGACTACATGGTGTTTGAGAAACGGATGACCGAGACATAGTCTTTCGTAAGCGCTAGCACCTTACATGTGGGTAGACCGTACCAACCTACATCCCCTACATCAGCTAGCCTACCCGTAAGAGTTCGCACGACTTAGTCAACTACGCCAGAGCCCATAATTGGCTTGTGGCTGCACACGGAAGTTTCCAGTTTGAATAATCTTATGATCCCTTAGAGCACAGGTGGCGGTCCAAGAAATACAGAGCAAGTCCTGATAGAAACCAGTGCCTCAATCCACCCAGATGTGTGTTTAGGTTGCCACCTTAGATAAACCATTAATTAACAATCTCACATCTGTCATGGATATTCACTCACCCAATCCACGCCTACTAGCATAGCATGGCATGAACAAGCAAACGAGAAGTAACTCCCAAGGTTTCATAAGTAAAACAGTAATAGGTACTACTCAATCTACTTCCCAAACCCACAATTTAATTAGATCCTAATCATGCAAGTGTTTGAGGAATAGATCTAATGCATAAAACTGGGTATGAGAAGAGTATGATCAAAGTGTTACTTGCCTTGCTGATGATCCGCGAGACCTAGGGATTCGAAGTAACAAGCGGCGCACTCCGGGTGATCTAACGCAGACAAACAACAAGCATACAATAAGTACTCATCTAATGCACGGGGAAATCTCGAATAAAAGATCTAACCAGAAAGTTCAACTTAAGAACCCTGGTTGCAAAAGAATCGAATCAAAATAAACTCCGAAAGTCGAAACTCGAGAGAGAACGACTCGGTTTAGCAATCTGAAATTAGGTCAAAATTTCACAGTAGCAAAACTCTGTGAAAGTAGGTTAGTCGAACGGCGGTTTCATATTTAAACTCGGTAGCTTGAATCACCTGATTCCGATAAACGAGCGAGAAATAAAACAGTTTTGAAAATTGGATCTGAAATCAAATCAGAAAAAATAACGGTTTAAATTTGATTAAAAGAAAACGACGAACGGTTTAAATAACGGACGTTCGTTAACAGAACGAATCCAACGAACGCGTTCATTAAAACGAACGGTTCGGTGAACGTTCGTTAAATAAGAAAACCGAAAAAAACAAAACCAATCTAGGTTTTTTTTAAAAAAACCGAACATTTTTTTTAAAATAAACCGGATCGGTTTAAGGGGAAAACCGGATCGGGCGCGGGCGGCTACCTCCGGTGGCTCTCGCCGGCGAGGCTCCGGCGGGGCTCCGGCGGGGTCGGGAGGTCCGTGGTCGGGAGGCGAGGGCGGCGAGGTTTCCGCGCCGGCGGCGGGAAACGCAATGGCGCGTCCTTGGGCGGGCGGGGGTTCGGCCTGGGCGCGGGAGAGGCGGGGGTTATAAAGGGGGAGGGGGCGGGTGGCTTGGGGAGGGGCAAGGAGGCCGGGTCGGGTGGGACTCGGGCGGCGGCGGCTCTCGGGCGGCGGAGTCCATGTGAGGAGCGGGAGGGAGAGGGAGGTGGGCCGGGCGCTGGGCCTGGGCCCGCTGGCTGGGCTGGGCCTCGCCCTGTGGGGTATGATTTTTTTAAATAAAATTAAACCAAAACGAATTAAAAAAATACCAAACGAATTCGGATTTAAATAAAACAAATTTTCCCGACTCCTAAAATGAGTCGAACAAAATGAACTTTAAAACAGCAAACATGCATAATTTTTTAAATGCTCATTTTGCCTAAGCAAAATAAATCTTCCAAAACCAAATTTGGTTTATTTATAATATCTTCATTTTTCCTAATTGTTTGGGAAAGTCATATTATTCCCTCTCGAAACATTTTTATAGGAAAAACTTTATGAAGATAATTTAAATAAATCCAAATGATCCTATTTTCAAAATTTGGAAAATCCCAAATATGAAAATAATGAAACTTCCAACTCTCTCCGAGGGTCCTTGAGTTGCGTGAAATTTCTAGGATCGGAAAATGCGAGAAAAATATGATATGTATGATGACCTAATGTATAACATTCCAAATTGAAAATTTGGGATGTTACAAACCTACCCCCTTAAGATGAATCTCACCCTCGAGATTCGGGTTGGCTAGAAAATAGGTGAGGGTGGTCCTTACAAAACTTCCTCTCTTTCCCGTGTGGCTTCATCCTCGGTGTGGTGGCTCCACCGAACTTTGCAAAACTTGATAACCTTGCTACGGGTAACTCTCTTTGGCATAATCGAGAATCTTAACTGGTTTTTCCTCATATGTCAAGTCATCCTTCAATCAGTATTGCTTCCAAAGGGCACTTTGTGTCTCTTAACGGTACCTCTGCTATCTCGGGTGACATTTCTTCAATCGAGAAACATGGAATACATCATGTACTCCCGACAGTCCTCCCGCAATTCCAACTTATACGCAACTTCTCCCATGCATTGCAAAATCTTATATGGTCCAACGAAACGGGTGCTAACTTTCCTTTAACTCCAAAACGCTTAACTCCTCAAGCGGGATACTCGAGATATACTCTGCTCCAACTTCATACTCAATCGCTGGCGCTTTGAATCGGCATAGCTCTTACATGCGACTGGGCTACCTTGAGCCTGCCTCGAATCAACTTAACTTTCGCTCGCACTCCTTAATCAAATCTGGTCCAAACAATCGACGATCTCGGTTTAGTCCCATGACAACGGTGTCCTGCACCTTCTTCCATACAAAGCCTCGAAGGTGCCATCTTCAAGCTGGTTTGGTAACTGTTATTGTAGGAAAATTCTGCATACGGCAAATTATCATCCCAACTAGATCCATAATCTAGCGCACAAGCTCTCAAAGATGTCCTCCAAAATCTGATTGACTCTCTCGGTCATCCATCGGTCTGTGGGTGGAAAGCTGTCTCAATTCCAATCGGGTTCCCAATGTTTCGTGTAACCGGTTCCAAAATTTCAAGTAAACTGGGTTCCTCTATCCGATACGATGCTCCTCGAACTCCGTAAGCACACAATTCTGGTCATGTATATCTTTGCCAACTTAGCACTGCTATAGGTAGTCTTGACTAGAATGAAATGGGCTACCTTGGTCAAACGGTCGACTATGACCCAAATCGAGTCATATCCTGAGCGGGTCTTTGGCAAACCTGTGATGAAATCCATGCCTAGTTTATCCCACTTCCATTCGGGTATCGGCAACGGTTGTAACAATCCTGCTGGCTTCTGATGTTCTGCCTTTACTTTCTGACACACGTCGCAAACTGCTACATACTCTGCAATATCCTTCTTCATTCCGGTCCACTAGAAAATATTCTTCAAATCCAAATACATCTTGGTATTTCCTGGGTGAATCGAATAAGGTGAATCATGGGCCTCTTGTAAAATCAACTTCCTGATCTCTGGGTCATTGGGCACATACACACGGTCTTCAAACCATAGGGTATCGTGCTCATCCTCACGAAATCCTTTAGCTTTCCCTTTACTCATTTTCTCCTTTATAGGGGCAACTTCCTTATCTGCTTTTTGGGCTTCTCTGATTTTGTCCATCAGTGTCGACTGAATCTCCAATGCTGCTACATAGCCTTTCGGAACTATTTCCAAACATAGCTCTCGAAGGTCCTCGGCTAACTCATTGGGTATTCCTCCCATCATTAGGGTATTGACGTGGCTCTTACGGCTCAATGCGTCTGCTACAACATTAGCCTTTCCGGGGTGATAATGCAATCTCATATCATAATCCTTGATTAGCTCTAACCATCTCCTCTGTCTGAGATTCAACTCCTTCTGTGTGAAGATGTACTTCAAACTCTTGTGATCCGTATATACTTCACAATGATTTCCAATGAGAAAATGTCTCCACGTCTTCAAGGCATGCACAACGGCTGCTAACTCCAAATCATGAGTGGCATAATTCAACTCATGGGGCTTAAGTTGTCGTGAAGCATACGAAACAACTCTTCCTTCCTGCATAAGCACTGCTCCAAGTCCTCGACGTGAAGCGTCGCAATACACCTCATAATCCTTAGTTTGATCTGGCAATATCAAACCGTGAGGTAACCAATCTTTTCTTCAACTCCGAAAACTTGCCTCACAGTCCTCAGTCCATATGAATTTGTTTTCCTTCTTCAACAATTCAGTCTTGGCTTTGCAATCCTTGAGAAATTCTCAATGAATCTTCGGTAGTATCCTGCGAGTCCAAGGAAACTCCGAATCTCTCCAACTGTCGTTGGTGCTTCCCATTTAGTTACGGTCTCAACTTTTGTGGGGTCAACTGCTATTCCTTCTCCGGATATAACATGTCCGAGAAATCCAACTTCCTTTAGCCAAAACTCACATTTGCTGAACTTGGCATACAACTGGTGTTCCCTCAGTTTCTCCAAAACCAATCTCAAATGTTCCTTGTGTTCCTCTTCATCCTTCGAGAAAATCAAAATGTCATCAATGAACACCACGATTTAACTTATCCAAAAACTCCATAAACACTTTGTTCATCGTGTTCATGAAATAGGCTGGTGCGTTAGTCATCCAAATGACATAACGGTATACTCATACAGTCCATATCTCGTGGTAAATGCTGTCTTGGGTATGTCTTGCTCCCGAATCTTCAACTGATGGTACCCTGATCGCAAGTCGATTTTAGAAAACACTTTCGCTCCTTGCAAGCGATCAAACAGATCATTTATCATCGGTAGTGGGTACTTGTTCTTGATTGTTACTTCATTCAATCCACGGTAATCAACAACCATTCTCAACGATCCATCCTTCTTCTCCACCAATAAAACGGGTGATCCCCAAGGTGAAGAACTTGGGCGAATAAAACCTTTATCCAATAGTTCCTTAATCGCTTCTTGATTTCCGCCAAATCCTTTTGCGGGCATCCTGACGGCCGCTTTGATATCGGGCCTGTTCACGCAACAGCTCGATCAAAAACTCAATGTCTCTATCCGCGGCATTCCCGCAACTCTTCCTAAATACATCAGATAATCCTTTACCACCGGTACTTCTTCCCGCACCACTCGATAAGCAATTAACTTGTGCTCTCCTCGGCTCGTGCCGTGATACATATTTAATCCTCCTTCCTTCCGTGTGGTGAGCAAAATTGACCTTGTGGTACAATCTATGTTTCCTCCATACTTTGATAACCAATCCATACCTAATATCACATCCAATCCTTGGGATTCCGTAACTATTAGGTCCGAGGGAAAACATAGTGTCCAATCTTAGTGGCGATCGATCACACCATTTACTAGCCATGTACTCTGCTCCCGTGAGGTTACTAGCATGGGTGACCTAAGGGCTTGGGTTGGTAACTTGTACTTATCCACAAATCCCTTGATATGTATGAATGCGATGCACCAAGATCGAAAAGAACAACTGCGATAAATGACTTAACCAAAACTTACCGACATCGTGCATCGGGCTGATCTTCAACCTCCTCCACATCAATGTGGTTCACTTGTCCCCTGTTGAAAGGGTTGGGCTTCTTTCCAGAGCTTCCATTGCCATTTCCATTCTGGCCTTCTGGACAGTCATTTGCATAGTGCCCAGTCTTGCGGCACTTAAAGCAAGTAATGTGACTCAGGTCTACCTTGGATGGTGTAGACGGATTGGTGCGATTCTGTCCGTTGCTTCCTCCATTCCCGTTCCCATTCTTGGTGCCATTATGGTTATGCGAATTACCTCCTCCATGGGTATGCTGAAACTGAATTCCTGATTTAGGGGTATAACGAGGCTTCTGCTGGGCTCCAGAGTTATACTTCCCTTGTCCATACTTCCGCTTGCGGTTCTCAATTTGCTGCTGCTTCCCTTCAATCATGAGAGCTCGGTCTACTAACTCCTGGTAGTTGTTGAAACTTGCTACCATCAACGGCATGCTGAACTCATCATTCAGTCCTTCTAGAAACTTCTCCTGTTTAGCTGCATCTGTAGCAACGTCATCTGGGGCATAACGTGCTAATTTGCTAAAGTCATCCACGATCGCCAACAGTCCTTCCTCCTTGGCGAAGTTGCGAAACTCACGCTTCTTCATGGCCATGGCTCCTGCTGAAACATGGGCAAGTCGAAAAGCTTGTCAAACTGGTCCCATGTGACGGTGTTCACGGGTAAGTGGTGTGAAATTCTCCCACCATGCTTCGCCAAGGGTCCTTCAAGCTGATGTGCTGCAAACTTCACTCTTTCACCATCCGTGCATCCTGCAGCGGTCAGCTCCTTCCTATCTTGCGAGCCACCATCCGCTACAATCGGCTCGGTGTTATCGGAATACACCGCGGTTCAGTCTAAGGAAACGAGTCGATGATCCGCAGTGGTGGTGGTGGCGGTGGGTTGTTGTTGTTGTTGTTGTTGTTCGCACCAATGTTTGAATCGTGGTATTTTGCTGCTGGATCAATTGGGTGATCTCTGGCGGAAAAATGAATCCGGGTCGCGTCTCGAGGCATCTGATGGGTTTAGAAGAGAAGAGAAATGTAGAATAGAATGAGGTCTAAGGGGAATCACTACCCAAATGCACATGAGCAAAAACACACAAAATCACTTCATTCAATCAAACAAGGGCTTACAACAATCTAACTATCGCAAAAGTGCGTGTACTGTAATGTTACATGGAGGGAATGCTACTAATATGTGGGGGACTTCTACTAATTTGAACCGGTGGAAGACTCCATGATGTCTGCTCCAGCTTCGTCTTCAAAGTCGGGTTCACTTGGATCCGAATCGGTGTCGTCGATGTTGATGTAGTCGCTTGGGTATTCGACGTATTGGTCTTCATTCCTGAGCGCCAACTTCTTCTTGAGTTCTTCGATCTCGTACTTAAGATCGTTATTGTGTCTTGCCAGAGCTACGATCTCGTCCATGTAGTCCTTGCGTGTAGTCTTTAGTTCTTCTTCCATTCGATGATCCTTCCTTTGTCTTCGCAACTCCAACATGTCATTGCACATTTGGTTTTCTGGCGTCGAATGTGCTGATTTAACTCTGGATGAAAGCTGCAATGGATCTATCCTTCTTGGTGTTGACGACGTCCCGCTTGTCATCTCGGCGTCCATAAATCTGGTAGATGGTATCCTTGAGGTCTTCTTGATAAACTTCTCCAATGCGTCCCATGGTGATGTGAGCTGCCATGCTCTTTCCCAGACTCCAAGTGGGTGCACTGAAAACACTATCTATAGGCTTGGTGATTGGGGCGAATGTCCTTCCTGGAACGTGAGCATGAATCTTCCAGCGCTCCTCTTCAGGCAGAGTGGCGTTGAAAGTCCCGTGAAGCTTGGTAATCCAATGTTCAGGTACTTAGTAACTTCCTTCAAGTGAAATCCAAAAGGTGTGCCTTCATCCGGTTGGGTGTACTTGATCTTCGCGTCAAATCATCCTAAAGAGAGTAGAAAAGATGAGGAGTTAGAAAATGGGAAGAGAGAGTGATCTATGGCTTTTTTCTTAGTGGTCGTGTCTCTATCAGGCAGTGTGCTCGATACCATTCTCTCAGAGCGACCAGACCCAAATGGATCAAGTCTCTGTGCTCGATGTCATCCTGGATCAATAATGCCGACACCACACAAGATTTCAAGGATTTATAGCAGAGTAGCAATCACACACTTATTACATCGTTGTCCACAAGGGAACTGAATACAAAAAATATGGCTTAAGGCCATCTAATAATAACAGCGAAGGCTTGGAAGATAAGCGAGTCCATCAACTCCAACGGCATCATCGAGTATAGAACCACGACCTAACACCTTACTCGTCGTTCGAAAAGTCTGCAACGTGAAAAGTTGCAGCCAAAACGGGTCAGACATGGAATATGCCGGCAATGTAACACATAAGAGCAATGAAGGAATAAGCCTATACTACATGCATATTTGGCTGGTGGTAAGGCTCTACGGTTACATTTGCATAAAGCTGATTTTTCCCTACATCAAAGGAATAATTTTATTTAACTATCATGGTGGTTGTTAAACATTGAGAATGGTTGACAGCATCCTCAATCCCAATTAAAAGTACTCATCAAAACCCAATAACTTTTATTTAGAAGTAACATGTTGAGATTCACATGATATTCAATTACAGGATACTCAAATTGTCCATAACCGGGGACACGGCTAATCATGATTAGTTTATACACTCTGCAGAGGTTTGCGCACTTTTCCCCACAAGACTCGATCGCCTCCGCTTGGTTCTCGTGACTACATGGTGTTTGAGAAACGGATGACCGAGACATAGTCTTCGTAAGCGCTAGCCCCTTACATGTGGGTAGACCGTACCAACCTACATCCCCTACATCAGCTAGCCTACCCGTAAGAGTTCGCACGACTTAGTCAACTACGCCAGAGCCCATAATTGGCTTGTGGCTGCACACGGAAGTTTCCAGTTTGAATAATCTTATGATCCCTTAGAGCCCAGGTGGCGGTCCAAGAAATACAGTAAGTCCTGATAGAAACCAGTGCCTCAATCCACCCAGATGTGTGTTTAGGTTGCCACCTTAGATAAACCATTAATTAACAATCTCACATCTGTCATGGATATTCACTCACCCAATCCACGCCTACTAGCATAGCATGGCATGAACAAGCAAACGAGAAGTAACTCCCAAGGTTTCATAAGTAAAACAGTAATAGGTACTACTCAATCTACTTCCCAAACCCACAATTTAATTAGATCCTAATCATGCAAGTGTTTGAGGAATAGATCTAATGCATAAAACTGGGTATGAGAAGAGTATGATCAAAGTGTTACTTGCCTTGTCGATGATCCACGAGACCTAGGGATTCAAGTAACAAGCGGCGCACTCCGGGTGATCTAACGCAGACAAACAACAAGCATACAATAAGTACTCATCTAATGCACGGGGAAATATTGAATAAAAGATCTAACCAGAAAGTTCAACTTAAGAACCCTGGTTGCAAAAGAATCGAATCAAAATAAACTCCAAAGTCGAAACTCGAGAGAGAACGACTCGGTTTAGCAATCTGAAATTAGGTCAAAATTTCACAGTAGCAAAACTCTGTGAAAGTAGGTTAGTCGAACGGCGGTTTCATTCTTTAAACTCCAGCGCTTGAATCACCCGATTCCGATAAACGAGCGAGAAATAAAACAGTTTTGAAAATCGGATCTCAAATCAAATCGTAAAAATAACGGTTTAAATCCGATTAAAAGAAAACGACGAACGGTTTAAATAACGGACGTTCGTTAACAGAACGAATCCAACGAACGCGTTCATTAAAACGAACGGTTCGGTGAACGTTCGTTAAATAAGAAAACCGAAAAAAACAAAACCAATCTAGGTTTTTTTTTAAAAAACCGAACATTTTTTTTAAATAAACCGGATCGGTTTAAGGGGAAAACCGGATCGGTAGGGCGGCTACCTCCGGTGGCTCTCGCCAGCGAGGCTCCGCGAGGCTCCGCTGGCCGGGAGGTCCCATGGTCGGGAGGCGAGGGCGGCGAGGTTTCCGCCGGCGGGCGAGGGGCGGCGGGTCCGGCCGTCGGGAAGAAAAACGGCGGCGGCGCGGCCTTGGGCGGCGGGGTTCGGCGGGCGCGGAGAGGAGGGGGGGGGGTTATAAAGGGGGAGAGGGGCCGGGTGGCTTGGGGAGGGGCAAGGAGGCCGGGTCGGGTGGGACTCGGCGGCGGCGGCTCTCGTCTTGTGGCGGAGTCCATGTGGGAGCGGGAGGAGAGGAGGTGGGCAGGGCGCGGGCCTGGGCCCGGCTGGGGGCAGGCTGGGCCTCGCCCAGTGGGGCGAATTTTTTTTAAATAAAATTAAACCAAAACGAATTAAAAAAATACCAAACGAATTTGGATTTAAATAAAACAAATTTTCCCCGACTCCTAAAAATGAGTCGAACAAAATGAACTTTAAAAACAGCAAACATGCATAATTTTTTTTAAATGCTCATTTTTGCCTAAGCAAAATAAATCTTCCAAAACCAAATTTGGTTTATTTATAATATCTTCATTTTTCCTAATTGTTTGGGAAAGTCATATTATTCCCTCTCGAAACATTTTTATAGGAAAAACTTTATGAAGATAATTTAAATAAATCCAAATGATCCTATTTTCAAAATTTGGAAAATCCCAAATATGAAAATAATGAAACTTCCAACTCTCTCCGAGGGTCCTTGAGTTGCGTGAAATTTCTAGGATCGGAAAATGCGAGAAAAATATGATATGTATGATGACCTAATGTATAACATTCCAAATTGAAAATTTGGGATGTTACACAATGGCATAATCAATTAGCGAGGAATAATAATAAATCTCAGATGACAAGACTTTCTCAAAACAATCATAATATGATATAACAAGATGGTATCTCGCTAGACCTTTCTGAGACCGCAAAACATAAATGCAGAGCACCTCTGAAGATCAAGGACTAACTAGACATTGTAATTCATGGTAAAAGAGATCCAGTCATAGTCATACTCAATGCGAACTAATAGTAATGCATGCAAATGACAGCGGTGCTCTCCAACTGGTGCTTTTTAATAGATAGGCCCTTCGCAGAGGGAAGCATGGATTTGTAGAGGTGCCAGAGCTCGATTTTTGTAATAGAGATAAATAATATTTTGAGTGGCATACTTTCATTGTCAACATAATAACCGAGAGATCTTGATATCTTCCATGCTACACACATTATAGGCGGTTCCCAAGCAGAATGGTAAAGTTTATAGTCCCCCACCACCAACAAGCATCAATCCATGGCTTTCCCAAAACAACGGGTGCCTCCAACTGGCAACAGTCTTGGGGGAGTTTTGTTTGCAATTATTTTGATTTGGTTTGAGCATGGGACTGGGCATCCCGGTGACCAACCATTTTCTCGTGAGTGAGGAGCAGAGTCCACTCCTCTTAAGAATAACCCCCCTAGCATGGAAGATACAGACAACCCTAGTTGAGCTATTCGAGCATACAAAACAGAATTTCATTTGAAGGTTTAGAGTTTGGCACATACAGATTTACTTGGAACGGCAGGTAGATACCGCATATAGGAAGGTATAGTGGACTCATGTGGAATAAATTTGGGGTTTATGGAAGTGGATGCACAAGCAGTATTCCCGCTTAATACAAGTGAAGGCTAGAAAAAGACTAGGAAGCGACCAGCTAGAGAGCGACAACAGTCATGAACATGCATTAAAACTAATAAACATTGAGTGCGAGCATGATTTGGATATAATCCACCATGAACATAAATATCGTGGTGGCTATGTTGATTTTGTTTCAACTACATGCATGAACATGTGCCAAGTCGAGCCACTCGAATCATTCAAAGGAGGATACCACCCTGGTCTTGATTCTTGCTCAATTCTCTTAGGGTGGCCCTCAGGATACAAAGGTTCCTGAGTCATTTTACCCCCTCTAGTCATAACTCTAACAACCTTATCATTTTTCTTAGTATTTAATTCATTGAGCAAATCATTCTGAGCTTTAAGTACTTGTTCTACTTGAGTGGTAACCATAGAAGCATGTTTACTAATAAGTTTAAGTTCACCTTTAACTCTAGACATATAATCACTCAAGTGTTCAATCATATAAGCATTTCATTTCAATTGTCTACCAACATAAGCATTGAAGTTTTCTTGTTTAACAATAAAATTATCAAACACATCTAAGCATTGGCTAGCAGACTTATAACAAGGGATATCACCTTCATCAAATCTATAGAGAGAATTTACCTTTACTACCTGTGCCGGGTTATCAAGACTATGTATTTCTTCAATAGGTGGTAAATTATTAACATCTTCAGCTTTAATACCCTTTTCTTTCATAGATTTCTTTGCCTCTTGCATATCTTCAGGACTGAGAAATAGAATACCCCTTTTCTTTGGAGTTGTCTTAGGAGTTGGTTCAGGAAGTGTCCAATCATTTTCATTACTGAACATATTATTCAATAGCAATTCAGCTTGATCAACAGTTCTTTCCTGAAAACACAACCAAAGACAACTATCCGGTGGTCTCTGGAAGCATCGGTTAGTCCATTATAAAAGATATCAAGTATTTCATTTTTATTGAGAGGATGATCAGGCAAAGCATTAAGTAATCGGAGAAGCCTCCCCAAAAGCTTGTGGGAGACTCTCTTCTTCAATTTGCACAAATTTATAGATTTCCCTTAAGGCAGCTTGTTTCTTATGAGCCGGGAAATATTTAGCAGAGAAGTAATAAATCATATCCTGGGGACTACGCACACAACCGGGATCAAGAGAATTAAACCAAGTTTTAGCATCACCCTTTAATGAGAATGGAAATAACTTAAGGATATAGTAGTAATAGGGTGGCTATATCATTTAATTTAGTAAGATGTGCCACAACTGTTTCAGATTCATAGCCATAGAAAGGATCAGATTCAACCAAAGTAATTATCTCAGGATCGACAGAGAAATCATAATCCTTATCGGAAATACAGATAGGTGAAGAAGAAAAAGCCGGGTCATATTTCATTCTAGCATTCAAAGATTTTTCTTTCAGCTTAGCTAATAACTTTTTAAGATCATATCTATCATTGCAAGCAAGAAAATCTCTAGCAGTTTCTTCATCCATAACATAACCCTCAGGCACAACAGGTAGTTCATATCTAGGGGGAGAATCTTCATCATCACTTTCGTCAATATTATCAGTTTCAATAATTTCATTCTCTCTAGCCCTAGCAAGTTGTTCATCAAGAAATTCACCTAATGGCATAGTAGTATCAAGCATAGAAGTAGTTTCATCATAAGCGTCATGCATAGCAGAAGTGGCATCATCAATAATATGCGACATATCAAAATTAATAGCAGAAGCAGGTTTAGGTGAATCAAGTGCAGAGCTAGATGGCAGTTCCTTACCTCCCCTCGTAGTTGAGGGATAAATCTTGGTTTTTTCATCTTTCAAGTTCCTAAATGTGATCAACAGATATATAAATCCCAAGTGACTCAAAGAATAGAGCTATGCTCCCCGGCAACGGCGCCAGAAAATAGTCTTGATAACCCACAAGTATAGGGGATCACAACAGTTTTCGAGGGTAGAGTATTCAACCCAAATTTATTAATTCGACACAAGGGGAGCCAAAGAATATTATCAAGTATTAGCAGTTGAGTTGTCAATTCAACCACACCTGGAAAACTTAATATCTGCAGCAAAGTATTTAGTAGCAAAGTAGTATGGAAGTAACGGTAACGGTGGCAAAAGTAACAGTAGCAGTTTTGTAGTAATTGTAATAGTGGCAACGGAAAAGTAACTAAGCAAAGATCAATATGTGAAAAGCTCGTAGGCATTGGATCAGTAATGGATAATTATGTTGGATGCGATTCCTCATGCAACAGTTATAACATAGGGTGACACAGAACTAGCTCCAGTTCATCAATGTAATGTAGGCATGTATTCCGAATATAGTCATACATGCTTATGGAAAAGAACTTGCATGACATATTTGTCCTACCCTCCCGTGGCAGCGGGGTCCTATTGGAAACTAAGGGATATTAAGGCCTCCTTTTAATAGAGTACCGGACCAAAGCATTAACACTTAGTGAATACATGAACTCCTCAAACTACGGTCATCGCCGGGAGTGGTACCGTTTATTGTCACTTCGGGGTTGCCGGATTATAACACATAGTAGGTGACTATTGACTTGCAAGATAGGATCGAGAACTCACATATATTCATGAAAACATAATAGGTTCAGATCTGAAACCATGGCACTCAGGCCCTAGTGACAAGCATTAAGCATAGCAAAGTCATAGCAACATCAATCTAAAACATAGTGGATACTAGGGATCAAACCCTAACAAAACTAACTCTATTACATGATAAATCTCATCCAACCCATCACCGTCTAGCAAGCCTACGATGGAATTACTCACGCACAGCGGTGAGCATCATGAAATTGGTGATGGAGGAAGGTTGATGATGACGACGGTGACAGATTCCTCTCTCCAGAGCCCCGAACAGACTCCAGACTAGCCCTCCCGAGAGAGATTAGGGCTTGGCAGGGGCTCGGTATCGTAAAATGCGAGGAATCCTTCTCTCTGATTTTTTCCTCCCCGAACGTGAATATATAGAGTTGGAGTTGAGATCGGTGGAGCCTCAGGGGGCCCACGAGACAGGGGGCGCGCCCCACCCTCGTGGACAGGGTGTGGGGCCCTGGTCTTGATTCTTTCGCCAGTATTTTTTATAAATTCCAAAAATATTCTCCGTGAAGTTTCAGGACATTCCGAGAACTTTTATTTCTGCACAAAAATAACACCATGGCAATTTTGCTGAAAACAGCATCAGTCCAGGTTTGTTCCATTCAAATCATGCAGGTTAGAGTCCAAAACAAGGGCAAAAGTGTTTGGAAATGTAGATACGTTCGAGATGTATCAGGCATGAATACTTCATAAATTATAGATACGTTGGAGACGTATCGGCATCCCGAAGCTTAATTCCTGCTCGTCCTCGAGTAGGTAAATGATAAAAGAAATAATTTATGAAGTGTGAATGCGAGCATAGTGCATAAGTTTGATCAATGATAATTCCAAACACTTTTTAGAGCATCATTATATATCATAAACAGTAGCTCATCTCATAAAGCTTATCATGATCAAGTAATCTTTCTTATTGTGGCATGAATATTCAGATCCATAGGATTCAAAACAAAAGTTTAATATTGACATAAAAACAATAATACTTCAAGCATACTAATAAAGCAATCATATTCTCAAAATAACATGGCCAAAGAAAAATTGTATAGTGTGGCTATGCTCTATCTTCATCACACAAAATATTTCATCATGCACAACCTCGGTATTGGCCAAGCAATTGTTTCATACTTTTAATGTTCTCAAGCTTTTTCAACTTTCACGCAATACATGAGCGTGAGCCATGGATATAGCACTATAGGTGGAATATAATATGGTGGATGTTGTGAGGAGAGGACAAAAAGGAAGAAAGTCTCACATCAACTAGGCAAATTAATGGGCTATGGAGATGCCCATCAATTGATATCGATGCAAGTGAGTAGGGATTGCCATCCAATGGATGCACTAGAGCTATAAGTGTATGAAAGCTCAAAAGAAAACTAAGTGGGCGTGCATCCAACTTGCTTGCTCACGAAGACCTGGGGCAATTTGAGGAAGCCCATCATTGGAATATACAAGCCAAGTTCTATAATGAAAAATTCCCACTAGTATAGGAAAGTGACAAAATAGGAGACTCTCTATCATGAAGAACATGGTGCTACTTTGAAGCACAAGTGTGGAAAAAGGATAGTAACATTGTCGCTTCTCTCTTTTCTCTCATTTTTTGTTTAGGCTCTTTGTTCTCTTCTTTTTTGGGTCTCTTTGGCCTCTTCTTTTTTTCGGCTCTTTGGCCTCTTTATTTATTTATTTATTTATTTTGGGATCTTTGGACTATTTTATTTTTTTAAGTCTGGATTCTCATCCCAACTTCTGAGGGAATCATAGCCTCCATCATCCTTTCCTCACATGGGACAATGCTCTAATAATGATGATCACCACACTTCTATTTACTTACAACTCGATACTAGAACAAAGATATGACTCTATATGAATGCCTCATGCATATGAGAACAATATGACAATGATGGTTTGTGTCATAATAAAATGGAAATGTGGAAGTTGCATGGCAATATATCTCAGAATGGCTATGGAAATGCCATAATAGGTAGGTATGGTGGCTATTTTGAGGAAAGGTATATGGTGGGTTTAATGCACCGACGAAAGTTGCGTGGTACTAGAGAGGCTAGCAATGGTGGAAGGGTGAGAGTGCGTATAATCCATGGACTCAACATTAGTCAGAAAGAACTCACATACTTATTGCAAAAATTTATTACCCATCAAAACAAAGTACTAATATGCATGCTCCTAGGGGAGATGTTGGTAGGACTTAACCATCGCGCACTCCCGACAAAGGAAGACAATAAAAAAATAAATCATGCTCCGACTTCATCACATAACGGTTCACCATGCGTGCATGCTTCGGGAATCATGAACTTTAACACAAGTATTTCTACCAATCCACAATTACTCACTAGCATGAGTCTAATATCACCATCTTCATATCTCAAAACAAATGTGAGGAATCAAACTTCTCATATATTCAATGATCTTCATGAAAGTTTTTATTATATCCCTCTTGGATACCCATCATATTCAGACTAAATTCATAACCCAAGCAAATTGCCATACTATTTTTAAGACTCTCAAAATGATATAAGTGAAGCATGAGAGTAATGGCAAACTACTCCAAAAAGATAATAGTGAAGATCAATGAGTAGTCAATAATTAAGTATCTATGTGAAGACTCTCTCTCATTTAAAAATTCCAGATCTTAAGTATTTTATTCAAACATTAAACAAAACAAAATAAAATGACATTCCAAGGATAGCACATATCATGTGAAGAAGCAAAAACTTAGGCTCAACCAAAACTGACCGATCATTGTTGAAGAAGAAAGGTGGGATGCCAACTGGGGCATCCCCAAGCTTAGATGCTTGAGACTTCTTGAAATATTAACTAGGGATGCCCATCCCCAAGCTTGAGCTATTGTGTCTCCTTAATTCCTCTCATATCACCGTTTCCCTAATTCTTAAAAACTTCGTCCACACAAAACTCAACAAGAACTCGTGAGATAAGTTAGTATAACTCAATGCATGACCTTATCATTCTCTACTTGAGAAAATCACTAAAATTATAATTTGACATTGAATACTAAATGTCTCTACATATTTAATCATTAAACAAGCAAACATATGCAAACATAAGAAAAATCTATCTAAATAGAACATTCCGTAAAGGATTAAGGAAGATCCATACTTATTTAACTCAAAAAATTCCAAAAATTTAACACACTGTAGAGAATTTATCATTGCATATTGTGTCAAAATTTCAAGCTTTTATCACATTCTCACTTTTCTAGGGATTTTTTGCAATAGCGATAAACTTTCTGTTTTGAAACAGCAACTCATACACTTGCAAATTGTGCATGGTGAAGGCTATCCTTGACATTTTTATTAAAATAAAAGATACAAAATATTATTCTAAATAAAATAAAGAAAATCTAAACAAAATAAAATGACGCTCCAAGCAAAACACATATCATGTGACGAATGAAAATATAGCTCCAAGTAAGGTTACCGTTGGAGACGAAAGAGGGGATGCCTTCCGGGGTATCCCCAAGCTTAGTTGCTTGGGTATTCCTTGAATATTACCTTGCGGTGCCTTGTGCATCCCCAAGCTTAGGGTCTTCCGACTTCTTATTCTCCTCATATCGATATCTCACCCAAAACTTCAAAACTTCAATCACACAAAACTTAACGGAACTTCGTGAGATTGGTTAGTATAATGAAACAAATCATTCAATTTGGTACTGTCAAAGACAAGATTCATAATTGTTTCCACATAATGGCTACTGTACTTTATCATTTCCACAATTAATTCACTTAAGTTATGGAAACACTAAAACAAGCAAACTATGCGTTGAAAATAGAGTCTGTCAAAAACAGAACAGTGTGTACTGATCTGAACAACCACCATCCTTCTGTAACTCCAAAAATTCTGACAAATTAGGACAACATAGAAAATTTGTGTATCAAACATGTTTCAAAAACTCAGATCAAAAGCTCGTTGTAGTGAATTTTCAAAATTCCTGAACTGAGTGCAAAAGTTTCTGTTTTTGCACAGAATCAAGTCAACTATCATCCACACTATCCCAAAGGCTTTACTTGGCACTTTATTGAACAAAAGCTATAAAACATGATTAATACAGTATATTAATCATGTGAACACACAAAAACGGTAGGGGTAAATGTTGGGTTGTCTCCCAACAAGCGCTTTTCTTTAATGACTTTGTAGCTAGGCATTATGATTTCAATGATGCTGACATAGAAGATAAGAATTGAAACATAAAGAGAGCATCATGAAGCATATGACTAGCACATTTAAGCTTAACCCGCTTCCTATGCATAGGTATTTTAGGGTTTAGGGAGGCGTAGGATGAAGATGGTCTCTCTCAAACAACCCTGTAACCAAATAACAAAGAGTCTCTTGTGTCCTCAACACACCCAATACAATGGTAAATTGTATAGGTGCACTAGTTCGGCGAAGAGATGGTGATACAAGTGTAGTATGGATGATAGAAATATATTTTTATAATCTGAATAAATAAAAACAGTGAGGTTACTAGTAACAAAAGTGAGCAAAAACGGTAGTGCAATGCTTGAAAACAAGGCCTAGGGTTCATACTTTCACTAGTGCAAATTCTCTCAACAATGATAACATATTTAAATCATATGGCAATCCCTCAATGTGCGACAAAGAGTCACTCCAAAGTTCCTATCGCAGAGAACATAATATGAAATTGTTTGTAGGGTACGAAACCACCTCGAAGTTATTCTTTCTGATCAATCCATTGAGGTATTCCTATAAGTCTCACAAACAACCCTAGAGTTTGTAGTAAAATAGCACCATATGATACACATCAATCAACCCTAATGTCACCTGGATACTCCAATGTCACCACATGTATCCATGGGTAAATTATACGATATGCATCAAAAAACTTCAGATTCATAATATTCAATCCAACACAAAGAACTTCAAAGAGTGCCCCAAGATTTCTACCGGAGAAACAAGGTCGAAAACATGCATCAACCCCTATGCATAGATTACCCCAATGTCACGTGAGAAATCCACGAGTTGAATCAATAGAACACCCCATTTATCACCATGGGTATCCCACGCAATACATACATCAAGTGTTCTCAAATCCATAAATGTATTCAATCCAATAATAGTGAAACCTCGAAGGTGAAACTCACTTCATCACAAGAAGATAGAGGGGAGAAACACCATATGATCCAACTATAGTAACAAAGCTCGCGGTACATCAAGATCGTGCCAAATCAAGAACACGAGAGAGAGAGAGAGAGAGAGAGAGAGAGAGAGAGAGAGATCAAACACATAGCTACTGGTACATACCCTCAGCCCCGAGGGTGAACTACTCCCTCCTCATCATGGTGGCCACCGGGATGATGAAGATGGCCTCCGGTGATGATTTCCCCTTCCGGCAGGGTGCCAAAACAGGGCCCCGATTGGTTTTTCGTGGATACAGAGGCTTGTGGCGGTGGAACTTCTGATCTAGGGTTCTTTTCGATGGTTTCCGTATTTATAAGAATTTTTGGCGTCTGAAACAAGTTAGGGAGGTTCCCGAGGGGCCCATAAGCTCGGGAGGCGCACCCTGGGGGGTGGGCACGCCCCCAGGCTTGTGGCCTCCTCGATCGCCTCCCGGCCCAGCTCTTGTGCTTCGGGGGTCTCTTTTGGTCCATTAAAAATCACCGTAAATTTTCATCCCATTCTGAGAACTTTTATTTCTGCACAAAAAACGACACCACGGTAGTTCTGCTGAAAATAGCGTTGGTGCAGGTTAGTCCTAATAAAATTATACCAAAACCATATAAAATTGTTGTAAACATGGCATGAATACTTCATAAATTATAGATATGTTGGAGACGTATCAGCATCCCCAAACTTAATTCCTGCTCGTCCTCGAGTAGGTAAATGATACAAGAAACAATTTCTGAAGTGTGTATGCTAGCATAGTGCAAAAGTTTGATCAATGATAATTCCAAACAATTTTTCTAGCATCATTATATATCATAAACAGTAGCTCATCTCATAAAGCTTCTCATGATCAAGTAATATTTCTTATTGTGGCATGAATATTCAGATCCACAGGACTCAAAATAAAAGTTTAATATTGACATAAAAACAATAACACTTCAAGCATACTAATAAAGCAATCATGTCTTCTCAAAATAACATGGCCAAAGAAAGTTATCCCTACAAAATCATATAGTCTGGCTATGCTCTATCTTCATCACACAAAATATTTCATCATGCACAACCCCGGTATTGGCCAAGCAATTGTTTCATACTTCTAATGTTCTCAAGCTTTTTCAAATTTCACGCTATACATGAGTGTGATCCATGGATATAGCACTTTAGGTGGAATAGAATATGGTGGAGGTTGTGAGGAAAAGACAAAAAGGAAGAAAGTCTCACATCAACTAGGCAAATTAATGGGCTAAAGTACGCTTTCACATACGGGAAACATATGTTTAGCCGAAGAAGAACCAAAGTACACTTTCTCATACGGAAAACGTATTTTTGTGAATACGCTTTCACTTACTTCACGCGGGCCCGAGGTTAAGTCAACGCAGGGTCACTAACTGGTGGGGCTGAAAGGGAGGTGTGGCCTACCTGGCCAGGTCATCTCCTCCAACCTCCCGCTTGTTCGCGGAGGCAGAGCAGATGAGAGGTCGAGGTGCCGCCAGCATGCGCCCGGCCGGCTCAGGCCACCACTGGCCAAGCTGGAGGCACCGACAGGTTCGGAAGGAAGTGCCGCCTCCACACAGGGGCTCCACACGCGCTGGGGAATGCTGAAGCAGTGGTAGCTCAGGCGCCTGCGGCGGAGGGCGTCGGCCAGACTTGGAGATGAGGGCACAGGCGTCTCGGGGACGAACTGAAGCAAAGGAGGAGAACCTCAGGGTTTGGAGGTTCTCTGGTTGAGTCTAGGCAGGGAGGGAGGGACCGGAGTGCTGGAATTCGAGCAGGGAGTGGTGGCGGCCATGGTGGCCATTGGAGGCAAGGAGGGGCTCTGGCGACGATTGGGGAGGTCTGGGCGGTGGCTAGAAGTGTGGGGAGGAGGCTATTGTGGTCGAGGGAGATCGAGGGCGGCTTAAATAGCCAGGGCAACGAGAGGGACGAGCATGGCCACGGTGACGCGTGTGCCGGCGCTCTGGGGTGAGCAGGCCACGCGTAGGGGCAGGGGAGACGTCCAGAGGGCTTAGGGCGACGCGGGAGAGCTCAAGCATGCTCGAGAAGGCTCAGGGTGATGCGGCCGATAATCCAGGGAGGTGGGGACAGCAGTCAGAGCATGGACGCGGCCAGAGCATCGTGTAGGACGTGACTTGAGAGGGGCAGAGGGGTTCAGGGCAATGGCTACGGCAGGGGGAGCTACTGGACAAGGCTAGGCGACAAATGCTCGAAGAAACAGACGAGGGGGAGGGGTCCAACTGCCAGAGCACGCGGACGGGCATGCGAGCCACGTAGTCACCACGTGAACACGGTAGTGACACGCGCTCTGGTAGGCCAGACCATGTCTGGGTAATCTGTCATTCCTCAGAGAAGGCCACTAAGCAAAGAAACGAGTACATGAAGGCGTGAGGTGACCAAAGATAGCTCAGGGACCACTGAACAACAATGTGTTTGTTGCTTGCTGGGGAAGATTGGTCTAGAGGAATAGGTTGATATTTGGCTGGGAGTGATCATCTACTAAGATGACCCACTATGCAAATTTTTAGCTCAATTGGATGAAATTAGATAGCACTTGCTATACAGAGTGCCCCACTGGTCAGAAATGCAAACCTTGATGCTGTGCTCAAATGGGTGATTTGATTGATTGGAAAATTGGAGGAGGATGATCATTTGGGCATATGAAGTCATTGTAAAAAAATTATACCATTTGGATACACCAAAATGGTACTTGCTTCACAATGCTTCAATCTGATCAGAATCTTGGGAAAAATCTTGAGAGAAATTGGCTAGATTAAATGAGTCCAAATTTTGTGTAGATAGGTTATATAGGTAGGAGAAGGTCCTTGTAAATTTTCAGCAATAATGAAGAAAAATAAAATATAGTTGCTTCACAAACTGAAAATCTGACTAGAAGCAAAGATTTGATGAGGAGCTCACATGGAGTGATGGATTGAGCTCAAATTTGGCGGGGAGCTATTATTTGAGCATATTGAGGATGTGACAAAATTTCAATTCATTTGGATATGCCTAGCTTGTACCTCCTTCACAAAGTTCCTTTTTGGTCATAAACTTTGGAAATTTGTTGAGGTATATTTACTAGGCAAATGAAGTTCAATTTTAGCATGTGGCAATAATATGGATGTGAAAGAATGCCCAAAAAGTTTGGGAGCAATCAATCAAGGATAAATAGCACTTCCTTCGCAGAATAGGAAAAGGAATATTTGGAAATTATTTTTGAACATGGCAAGGAAGGGTTTTGACATATCTATGAAAGATATGACGCAAAGAATTTATGAGAACTATTTGGGAATTTTAGGAGTGACAGAAATATAGGTTGCTTCACAACCTAGGGCATATAGGGTTATTCCTTTAATACAAAAAGGAATATTCCCAAGAAAACGAATTTGGGTTTGGGCTAAGATGAACATGACATGGCCTTGGGATGGTTTTGGGGATGACAAGCCACTCTGGAAAGGAAGAAGAGATCATCTTCTCCAGTTTCCAGACCACAGAGCCACATAAAAGCAATTCAAATCAAAAATCCAAATAAAAACAAAAGAAAAAGAAAGGGCCAAAATCCAGGGTGTCATAATCACCAACAACACTTGAGCCAGTCTTAGAGGCGAGACAGGGAACCTATTTTATTCTGTTTATCACTCCACACGTGCATATGAGTTTTCCACTGAATCGCATATTCCTGGATCATAGCAGTTATAGCATGGATATAAACTCTTAACTATGAATATGCAAATATAGTAATACAATATTATTGCCTCTTGGGCATATTTCCAACACATCGCTCATTCTGGTTCGCCAAACAGTTCGAGCTTTGAGGATTCTTCGGACGAGTAGTTCCTCGTGTGCTCTCATTTCTTTTTACCACTCACAAAAAGGGGAGAAAAACATCAAGAGATTAGATGTGCGGATTATTTGCAGGGAATTTACTATTGGCATTTGTTTTCCCTTGATCAGTTTGGTTTTCCGCACTTGAACACTTTTATCTAGTATGTTTCAGATAAGTTCAACAATGGAGTGGCATGGACTAAAGGATGTGGGAACTCCTTCAAGATGCTAAGGACAAAGTATTGGCTCAAGCTTCAAGCTCAAGACTCTTCATTTTACATTTTAGTGATCCAAGATCACATTAAGTCTATAGGAAAAGCCAATACTATCAAGGAGGGATGAGGTGTTGCTTAATGAGACTCTTGCTTCATGTGCTTAGTGATATGCTCCAAATACCCTCAACTACTTTCCCACTTCCACACATATGTCCTAAAACCTAAAGTCAAACTCGGACCCACTGATTCTTTCTATCCGGCGCCACCGAGTTTGGACGCCTTAGCCACTGCCACAAACCCTAGGCAAATTGGTCTCACCGAAAGGGATCTCGGTTTCACCGAGATGGGATTGTAATCTCTCTGTGTATGTCCATTATCAAAATCGGTCTCACCGAGTTTGAGAATCGGTACTACCGAGATTACAATGCAAACTCTCTGGTTAACTTATTACCAAAATCGGTCCCACCGAGTTTGAGTAATCGGTCCAACCGAGTTTGCCTGACCAACTCTCTGGTTAGCTAATTACCAAAATCGGTCTCACCAAGTTTGTGTAATCGGTCTCACCGAGATTATGTTATGCCCTAACCCTAACCATATCGGTCCTACCGAGTTGCATTTCGGTCCCACCGAAAACCCTAACGGTCACTAGGTTTACTAAAATCGGTCTAACCGAGTTTGTTGATTCGGTCCCACCGAGATTGGTAAATTGTGTGTAACGGTTAGATTTTGTGTGGAGGCTATATATACCCCTCCACCTCCTCTTCATTCGTGGAGAGAGCCATTAGACTAAACCTACACTTCCAACTTACTATTTCTGAGAGAGAGCTACCTACTCATGTGTTGAGACCAAGATATTCCATTCCTACCATATGAATCTTGATCTCTAGCCTTTCCCAAGTTGCTTTCCACTCAAACCCTCTTTCCACCAGATTCAAATCCTATGAGAGAGAGTTGAGTGTTGGGGAGACTATCATTTGAAGCACAAGAGCAAGGAGTTCATCATTAACACACCATTTGTTACTTCTTGGAGAGTGGTGTCTCCTAGATTGGCTAGGTGTCGCTTGGGAGCCTCCGACAAGATTGTGGAGTTGAACCAAGGAGTTTGTAAGGGCAAGGAGATCGCCTACTTCGTGAAGATCTACCGCTAGTGAGGCAAGTCCTTCGTGGGCGACGACCATGGTGGGATAGACAAGGTTGCTACTTCGTGGACCCTTCGTGGGTGGAGCCTCCGTGGACTCGCAAGAACTGCTATCCTCACGTGGGTTGAAGTCTCCACCAACGTGGAAGTACGATAGCACCACCTATTGGAACCACGAGAAAAACATCCGTGTCTCCAATTGCGTTTGAATTCTCCAAACCCTTCCCTTTTTCTTTCTTGCAAGTTGCATGCTTTACTTTCCGCTGCTCATATACTCTTTGCATGCTTGCTTGTTATGTATTGAAAAAGTTAAACTTGTGCCTAAACTCCACTTAAACTTTAATAAGGTTAAAAACTGCAACTTTGGTACTTAGTGTCTAAGCACCCCCTCTAGACACCTCTTCTCAAGATCCCACAAGTGGTATCAGAGCATTGGTTTCCATTACATTGGTTTAATCACCATTGGAGGAAGATGGATGAGTCTACTTCGGGGAGTCTTAGTCATAGAGTGCCTATTCTTGATGGAGAATATTTTCATGAGTGGAAAAATGAGATGCTTGTAATTTTCAATCAATATCATTTGAACAAGTACATTTCTAGCCCTTGTGCACCTCATGTTGATCCTATGCATCCTACCCTTGATGAATCTATTGACATGACTAGGAATCTTAGAACTGTTAATCTTATCACTAGAGGCTTGCCTAGAAACTTAATTAGAATGTTGCCTACTTTTGAGTGTGCCTACACTATATGGAAATTTCTTGAGGAACGCTTTCCAAATTATTCCTTGAAAAATCTTGATGAAATTCTCTATAAGTCTATTGCTTTGAGTAAGATGAATACTAGTGATCCTATGTTTGGTGATCGTCTATTTGAATTTACCGACCTTATGCGTGCCAAAGGAGATGTTGGTATTATTAGTGATATTATTTCCGAAGCTATAAGAATTCATAAGCAAGATCATTGTCAAACTCACTCTAATGAATTACCCTCTCTAGGATTTGATCCACCACATGACGATGTTGAACATGGATACTATGATGAGGATGATGATAGTGACTTCGATCTTGATGATGCAATGAGACACTTTGGTCTTATGGCAAATCTTCGGGGATATGTGTCAGGAGGAAAGGAATGGGTTCTTGACAGTGGATGTACGGATCACATGACCGGAGATAAAGACATGTTTCGTGAGCTTGCTGAAAATGATAGTCCTCGAAAGTTTGTCACTTTCGGTGACAACTCAAAGGGTAAGGTGGTTGGTCTCGGTAAGGTGGCCATCTCACACGATAGCTCCATTCAGAATGTCATGCTCGTTGAGTCTCTTGGCTACAACTTACTTTCGGTATCTAGACTTGCTGATTTCAGTTTCAATGTCCTATTTACTGAAATTGATTGCCAAGTGTTTTGTCGAGACAATCATAAAATGGTCTTTACCGGTGTGCGTAGAGGTGATCTATACATTGTTGATTTCACTAAAAAGGCTCAACCTAAAACTTGCTTCATTGCTAAATCCTGAAAAGGTTGGTTATGGCATAGACGATTAGGTCACGTTGGCATGAGAAACCTTGACAAGCTTATTAAAGGGAATCATATCCTTGGAGTTAACGATGTCATATTTGATAAGGATAGACTCATGCGGTGCTTGTCAAGGTGTAAACAGGTTGGAGGAAGGCATCCGTGAAGAACATCATGACCACAAAGAGGCCACTCGAGCTACTTCACATGGATCTCTTTGGTCCCAACTTCTACAAGAGTCTCGGTGGAAATTCTTTTGGTTTAGTTATAGTTGATGATTTTTCAAGATTTACGTGGGTGTTCTTTCTCGATGATAAATCGCAGGTCCAAAAGATCTTAAAAAACTTCGCTAGAAAGGACCAAAATCAATTTGAAGTGAAGATCAAGAAGGTTCGCAGCGACAACGGAACGGAGTTCAAGGACGCAAATGTGGACACCTTTCTTGACGAAGAAGGGATTTCACACGAGTTCTCGGCTACGTACACACCTCAACAAAATGGAGTTGTTGAGAGGAAGAACCGGATGCTCATCGAAATGGCGAGAACGATGCTTGATGAGTACAAGACACCGAAGCACTTTTGGGCAGAAGCGGTTGAGACAGCTTGCCATGCAACAAATCGCTTGTATCTTCACAAGCTACTCGGCAAGACGGCATACGAGCTCCTCACTGGTAACAAACCCCAAGTTGGATACTTTCGAGTATTCGGCTCAAAGTGCTACATTCTTGATAAGCATCGTCGTTCTAAATTTGCTCCTAAGTCTCATGAAGGTTTCCTACTAGGTTATGGCTCAAACTCTCACACTTACCGTGTCTACAACAATTTCACCCGAAAGGTTGAAGAGACGGTAGTTGTGAGGTTTGATGAATCTAACGGCTCGCAAATAGAGCAATTGCCAATTGATGTAGGAGACAAAGACCCTTCGGAAGCAATCCAAGACTTGTCTATTGGCAAGGTCCGTCCAACGGAGGTGAAGGAGAGTACCTCGTCCGTCCAAGTGGAAGCTTCTACTTCACGACTAGGTGAACCAAGAGTTGATACGGAAGCATCCACAAGTGGGACACGCCAAGATGAAGAAAATGAGGAAGTGCATCAAGACGAACGTCAACAACCTCGTTCTCCACCACGACAAGAGAACGACAACGCCAACAATGAAGAAGGCCAAGAAGAAGAACAAGATGAGGAAGATGTTCAACAAAGACCCAAGCAAAAGCTTTCACGAGTTCGAGCAAGAATTGCTAAAGACCATCCCGTTGAGCAAATCTACAATGACATTCAAAACGGGAGAATCACTCGCTCTAAAACTCGTTTAGCTAACTTTTGTGAAAACTATTCTTTCATCTCTAGAATTGAACCTATGAAGGTTGAAGAAGCATTGGAAGATCCGGATTGGATAAATGCTATGCATGAAGAGCTACACAACTTTGAGAGGAACCAAGTTTGGACATTGGTTGAGAAGCCCGACAACAACCACAACATCATCGATACCAAATGGGTGTTTCGCAACAAGCAAGATGAAGATGGACAAGTAGTTCGCAACAAAGCACGTCTCGTCGCCCAAGGCTACACACAAGTCGAAGGTTTGGACTATGGTGAGACTTATGCTCCCGTTGCTATACTTGAATCCATTCACATCTTACTTGCCTATGCTAATCATCATGATATCACCTTGTACCAAATGGACATTAAAAGTGCTTTTCTAAATGGTGAAATAGAGGAGGAAGTTTATGTTAAGCAACCTCCCGGCTTTGTCAATCCTAAGAAACCCAATCATGTTTACAAACTTCACAAAGTTCTTTATGGTCTTAAACAAGCTCCTAGAGCATGGTATAAATGCTTGACCAAGTTTCTTCTTGAAAAAGGCTTTGAAATTGGGAAAATTGATTCCACACTTTTTACTAAAAGGGTTAATGGAGAATTATTAGTATGCCAAATTTATGTTGATGATACCATATTTGGATCAACTAACCCTCATTTTAGTGAAAAGTTTGGGAAGCTAATGTCGGAGAAGTTTGAGATGTCAATGATGAGTGAACTCAAATTCTTTCTTGGGTTGCAAATCAAGCAAACTAAGGAAGGTACCTTTGTCTCTCAAACGAAGTACACCAAGGACTTATTCAAGAAGTTCAATATGCAAGAATGCAAAGGTATGTCTACACCCATGCCTACTAGTGGACATCTTAACTTAACCAAAGATGATGAACCGGTTGATCAAAAGGTTTATCGCTCTATGATTGGTTCATTGTTATATCTATGTGCTTCACGTCCCGATATTATGCTAAGCGTGTGCATGTGTGCACGATATCAAGTTGCTCCTAAATAATGTCATCTTAAGGCCGTGTAAAGGATAGTGAGATACTTAATTCATACACCAAATTTTAGCATTTGGTATCCTAACGGGGCCTCTTTCGATCTTGTTGGCTACTCCGACTCGGACTATGCCGGAGACAAGGTTGATAGAAAGTCCACTTCGGGTACTTGTCAATTTCTTGGTAGATCTCTTGTGTCTTGGTCCTCCAAGAAACAAAACTCGGTATCCTTATCCACTGCCGAAGCGGAATACATTCCCGCTGGTTCATGTTGTGCTCAATTACTTTGGATGACCCAAACTCTTAAAGATTATGGGATATATGTGAAACATGTTACATTGCTTTGTGACAATGAAAGTGCTATCAAAATTGGTCATAATCCTGTGCAACACTCTCGAACTAAGCATATTGAAGTTCGTCATCATTTCATTCGAGATCATGTTGCTAAGGGTGACATTGATCTTAAGCATGTTCGCACCGAAAAGCAATTAGCGGATATATTCACTAAACCTCTTGATGAGAAAGTGTTTTGCAGGTTAAGAGGAGAATTGAACATCATTGATGCTTCAAACTTGGAGTAGAAACTCCATCGGATTCATGCAAGACATGAGCTTATGCCTAATCCTTGATATCTCTCCTATGATGGAAATCTTATGTCTTGGATATATTTGTATCTTGCATGTTATCTAACCCATGTAGGTACTTGGTTGAATCAAATTCCATGAGGTTGTAACCAACTCATATTTTGAGCAATCTCTACATCACCAAGTCTCTACACAAGGTGGTTGAAGCCAAGGAAGCACAAAACCATTTAAACATATCCTTTGACAAATTCTATGTTGAGCTTCATGATTGTCATTGTTGAATACACAAGTGCTCTTCCTTGCACGAACTAACCCATGTAGGTAGATGGACTCAAATTCCAAGTGGTGCTCCAAATTCTTGATGAGCTACATCAACCTTAAGCAATCCACACAAGTTCAACTACATGGACGACACCACCAACCAAGGTATGTTATTCCATCTTAGAGAAGCTTTACTCCAAGTCATGAGTTAAAGCAACTCGACAAGATGTGAATACATAAAGATGCTTAAACGAAAAATGGCAACCCCATTTTGAGCTTAAACGATGAGTATGACCTATGATCAAGTGATCTCACTTGACTCCTAAGTCAATATACTCTAACATAGGTGACTTTGTCGCCAACCATCTCTAGATGAAGTTCTCTTGTGTTCTTTTCTGAGTTTTTGCATTTGTCTCATGCATATGTGTTTCCCCTTTCAAAAAAAAACTTCATCTAGATTTCTTTCTGTTTTCTCTGCATTTTCTGCATTCCAATTCATTGCATATCATTCGGTAAATTCCTTGCAAATCTTTGTGAGATCTTATTAGTCAAGTGAGCTGAGGTGACAAGTGTTTTCTCTGCGATGAACTCGGTTACACCGATTTTTTATTTTCGGTCCAACCGAAAACTTTCGGTACCACCGAACCATACCACTCGGTGCCACCGATTTCACAACAGGAAAAATAGTTTGCCACTTATTCTGTGTTTCTTTTGATCCAGCTCCACTCAATGAATCTTGTCCTCTACAAGCATCACATTTTTATCATTGCTTTATGTTGTGACTCAAGGATCAAACCCATTCACGACAAATTCCAGCGGGGGAGAGAGCTCACATTTTTTATCAAGCCCTTCTTGGAAATTGATGTCAAACGGGGAGAGAGAGATCACATCAAAGCTTATCACTTAGAGAGATCACATCAAATAAGGAGAGAGAGATCCTTCAGGGGGAGAGAGAGATCTCCAGGGGGAGAGAATACTAGATAAAAGTATTTCTCAAGGATGCTTGGTGTTCAAGAGGAGAGATGCCACATGTCTTCTTGAGGGGAAAGACATGTTCATATGTGCTTATTTGCATTAGCTTGCATTAGCTATGTTCATTTATATCTTTCAGCTCTGATTTTCTGTTTCCTACCTTCTCCCAGTATCCCATGCTAGATTCAGGGGGAGCGAGACATCTAAGGGAAAGAAATCATCTAAATTCATTGCATATCTTTACTCCTGGGGACATGTCTAATCCAATGTAGTACTTAGTACTCACTCTCTACATGTCATCCCAGTCTTGCTATTCTTGTGGTTTCTTTTGTTTGCTCTGGTTAGTAGATGTACCTGTATTATCTAACCTTGTTTGTGCAGGTTCATTCCATCCTAAGCCAACTCAAGACTACAAGGTAAGTATATGCATCGCAATCATGTGTATGAGGAATTCTTGCTGATGTACATACTGTTTGCAAGAAGGACTCATGGGCATGAAGGTATTTTCTTTAAAATTCTTTGCTCTGATGCATATGGCCAAGATACATGTAACACATTGCCTGCTCTATCATGGTTATGCTATCACATGCTTATATATTCCATATTCACATGATTGCATACATGTAGGGGGAGCCTATGCCTGTTACATGTCTTTCCAAAGCTTTACTTGCTATTCTTTATATCTTTATCTAAAGCTTTGATGTATGTTGTCATCAATTACCAAAAAGGGGGAGATTGAAAGCACAAGTGCTCCCTAGGTGGTTTTGGTAATTAATGTCAACATATCTCTTGTTGGACTAACACTTTTATCTAGTATGTTTTAGATAAGTTCAACAATGGAGTGGCATGGACTAAAGGATGTGGGAACTCCTTCAAGATGCTAAGGACAAAGGATTGGCTCAAGCTTGAAGCTCAAGACTCTTCATTTTACATTTTAGTGATCCAAGATCACATTGAGTCTATAGGAAAAGCCAATACTATCAAGGAGGGATGAGGTGTTGCTTAATGAGCCTCTTGCTTCATGTGCTTAGTGATATGCTCCAAATACCCTCAACTACTTTCCCATTTCCACACATATGTCCTAAAACCTAAAGTCAAACTCGGCCCCACTGATTCTTTCTATCCGGCGCCACCGAGTTTGGACGTCTTAGCCACTGCCACAAACCCTAGGCAAATCGTTCTCACCGATAGGGATCTCGGTTTCACCGAGATGGGATTGTAATCTCTCTGTGTATGTCCATTATCAAAATCGGTCTCACCGAGTTTGAGAATCGGTACTACCGAGATTACAATGCAAACTCTCTGGTTAACTTATTACCAAAATCGGTCCCACCGAGTTTGAGTAATCGGTCCAACCAAGTTTGCCTGACCAACTCTCTGGTTAGCTAATTACTATTTCTGAGAGAGAACTACCTACTCATGTGTTGAGACCAAGATATTCCATTCCTACCATATGAATCTTGATCTCTAGCCTTTCCCAAGTTGCTTTCCACTCAAACCCTCTTGCCACCAGATTCAAATCCTATGAGAGAGAGTTGAGTGTTGGGGAGACTATCATTTGAAGCACAAGAGCAAGGAGTTCATCATCAACACACCATTTGTTACTTCTTGGAGAGAGGTGTCTCCTAGATTGGCTAGGTGTCACTTGGGAGCCTCCGACAAGATTGTGGAGTTGAACCAAGGAGTTTGTAAGGGCAAGGAGATCGCCTACTTCGTGAAGATCTACCGCTAGTGAGGCAAGTCCTTCGTGGGCGACGGCCAAGGTGGGATAGACAAGGTTGCTACATCGTGGACCCTTCGTGGGTGGAGCCCTCCGTGGACTCGCGCAACCGTTACCCTACGTGGGTTGAAGTCTCCACCAACGTGGAAGTACGATAGCACCACCTATTGGAACCACGAGAAAAACATCTGTGTCTCCAATTGCGTTTGAATTCTCCAAACCCTTCCCTTTTTCTTTCTTGCAAGTTGCATGCTTTACTTTCCGCTGCTCATATACTCTTTGCATTCTTGCTTGTTATGTATTGAAAAACTTAAACTTGTGCCTAAACTCCACTTAAAATTTAATAAGGTTATTGTAACATCCCAAATTTTCAATTTGGAATGTTATACATTAGGTCATCATGCATATCATATTTTCTCGCATTTTTCCGATCCTAGAAAATTTCACGCAACTCAAGGACCCTCGGAGAGAGTTGGAGATTTCATTATTTTCATATTTGGGATTTCTCAAATTTTGAAAATAGGATCATTTGGATTTATTTAATTATCTTCATAAGTTTTTCCGATAAAAAAATTAAGAGAGGGAATAATATGACTTTCCCAACATTTAGGAAAAATGAAGATTTAATAAATAAATCAAATTTTGGTTTTTCGAAAGTTTATTTGCTTTAGGGAAAAAATGAGTATTTTAAAAATATGCATTTTGCCCCGTTTTAAAGTTCATTTTGTTCGACTCATTTTTAGGAGTCGGGGAAAATTAATTTTATTTAATTTAGAGTTCGTTTGGTTTTATTTTAAATTCGTTTAAGTTTTGTTTTAAAAAAAAACGCCGCCTTTGGGCCAAGGGCCCAGCCCAACCGCCATGCCCAGCTCCCCCTCCCTCGCGCTCCCGCCTGGGAGGAGACCGCGCCGCCCCGCCTCCCGAGTCCGGCTCGGCCCAGCGCCCGCCGTTGCTCCCAAGGCACGAGCCCCCTCCTATTTATACCCCCTCTCTCCTCATCCCGCCGCCGCCCTCAACCCGAGCCGCCGCCCGCCCTTGAGCCGCCACACAAGATGCCGTCGCCGACGCCGCCTCAAGAGAATACCCTGATTCAAACATTGGTGCGTAACCAGGGCAACAACAACAACAACAACCCACCACCACCACCACATGCGGATCATTTGACTCGTTTCCTTAGACTGAATCTGCGGTGTATTCCAAAGAGCACCGAGCCGATTGTAGCAGATGATTGGCTCCGCAAGATAGGAAGGAGTTGACCACTGCAGGATGCATGATGGAGAAAAGTGAAATTTGCTGCACACCAGCTTGAAGGACCCGCAGCAGCATGGTGGGAAAATTTACAGCCACTTACCCGTGAGACACCGCCACATGGGATCAGTTTGCAAGCTTTCAGACGCCCATGTTTCAGCAGGAGCCATGGCCATGAAGAAGCGTGAGTTTCGCAACTTACGCCAAGGAGGAAGGACTGTTGGCCAAGATGTGGATGTTTCAAGAGGTTAGCACGTTATGCCCCGGATGACGTTACTACGAGATGCGACTAAGCAGGAGAAGTTTCTAGAAGGACTGAATGATGAGTTCAAAGATGTCGTTGATGGTAGCAAGTTTCAACAACTACCGGAGTTGGTAGACCGAGCCCTCATGATTGAAGGAAAGCAGCAGCAAATTGAGAACTGCAAGCGGAAGTATGGACAGGGAAGTATAACTCGAGCCCAATGAAGCCTCGTTATACCCCTAAATCAGGAATTCAGTTTGACATACCCGTGGAGGAGGTTGAAGATCAGCCCGATGCAATGTCGGTAAGTTTTGGTTAAGTCATTTATCGCAGTTGTTCTTTTCGATCTTGGTGCATCGCATTCATACATATCAAGGGATTTGTGGATAAGTACAAATTACCGACCCAAGCCCTTAGGTCACCCATGCTAGTAACCTCACCTGGAGCAGAATACATGGCTAGTAAATGGTGTGATCGACTACCATTGAGGATTGGACACTATGTTTTCCCCTCAGACCTAATAGTTCTGGAATCTCAAGGATTGGATGTGATATTAGGAATGGATTGGTTATCAAAGTATGGAGGGAACATAGATTGCACCACAAAGTCAATTTTGCTCACCACACCAGAAGGAAGAAGGATCAAGTATGTATCACGACATGAGCCGAGGAGAGCGCAAGTAAATTGCTTATCAGGAGTTGTGCAGGTAGAAGTACCAGTGGTGAAGGATTTTCCTGATGTATTTCCGGTAGAGTTGCCAGGAATGCCACCGGATAGAGATATTGAGTTTTTGATCGAGCTGTTGCCAGGAACAGGCCCGATATCGAAGCGACCGTACAGGATGACCGCACAGGATTTGGCGGAAATCAAGAAGCAGATTAAGGAAATATTGGATAAAGGTTTTATTCGCCCAAGTTCTTCACCTTGGGGATCACCCGTATTGTTAGTGGAGAAGAAGGATGGATCGTTAAGAATGGTTGTTGATTATCGTGGATTGAATGAAGTAACAATCAAGAACAAGTACCCACTACCTATGATAAATGATCTGTTTGATCGCTTGCAAGGAGCTAAAGTGTTTTCCAAGATCGATTCGATCGGGGTACCATCGATTGAAGATTCGGGAGCAGGACATACCCAAGACAGCGTTTACCACGAGATATGGATCAGATGAGTATACCGTTATGTCATTTGGACTGACTAACGCACCAGCCTATTTCATGAACCTGATGAACAAAGTGTTTATGGAGTTTTTGGATAAGTTCGTCGTGGTGTTCATTGATGATATTTTGATTTTCTCAAGAATGAAGAAGAACATAAGGAACATTTGAGATTGGTTTTGAGAAACCGAGGAACACCGGTTGTATGCCAAGTTCAGCAAGTGTGAGTTTTGGCTAAAGGAAGTTGGATTTCTCGACATGTTATATCCGAGAAGGAATAGCAGTTGACCCCACAAAGGTTGAAACCGTAACCAAATGGGAAGCACCAACGACAGTTGGAGAGATTCGAGTTTCCTTGGACTCGCAGGATACTACCAAGATTCATTGAGAATTTCTCAAGGATTGCCAAGCCTATGACAGAATTGTTGAAGAAGGATAACAAATTCATATGGACCGAGGACTGTGAGGCAAGTTATCGGGAGTTGAAGAAAAGATTGGTTACCTCACCAGTTTTGATATTGCGGATCGGACTAAGGATTATGAGGTGTATTGCGGCGCTTCACGCCGAGGACTTGGAGCAGTGCTTATGCAGGAAGGAAGAGTTGTTTCAGATGCTTCACGACAACTTAAGCCTCACGAGTTAAATTATGCCACACATGATTTGGAGTTAGCAGCCGTTGTGCATGCCTTGAAGACATGGAGACATTTTCTCATTGAAATCATTGTGAAGTGTACACGGATCACAAGAGTTTGAAGTACACTTTCACACGTATGAATTAAATCTCGCAGAGGAGATGGTTAGAGCTTATCAAGGATTATGATATGAGATTACATTATCACCCGGAAAGGCTAATGTCGTAGCAGGCATTTATTGAGCCGTAAGAGCCACGTCAATACCCTAATGATGGGAGGAATACCCAATGAGTTAGCCAAGGACCTTGAGAGCTATGTTTGGAAATAGTTCCGAGAGGCTATGTAGCAACATTGGAGATTCATCAACACCGATGGACAAAATCGAGAAGCCCAAAAGGCGATAAGGAAGTTACCTCTATAAAGGAGAAAATGAGCAAAGGAAAGGCTAAAGGATTTCGTGAGGATGAGCACGACACCCTATGGTTTGAAGACCGTGTTTATGTGCCCAATAACCCGTAGATAAGGAAGTTGATTTTGCAAGAAGATCATGATTCACCCTATTCGATTCACCCAGAAATACCAAGATGTATTTGGATTTGAAGAATACTTTCGGTGGACCGGAATGAAGAAGGATATTATGGAGTATGTAGCGTTTTGCGATGTATGTCGAAAAGTAAAGGCGAGCATCGAAAGACAGCTGGATTGTTACAACCATTGCCGATACCCGAATGGAAGTGGGATAAACTAGGCATGGATTTCATCACAGGTTTGCCAAAGACCCATTCAGGATATGACTCGATTTGGGTTATAGTCGACCGCTTGACGAAGGTAGCTCATTTTATTCCAGTCAAGACTACCTATAGCAGTGCTAAGTTGGCAAAGATATACATGACCAGAATTGTGTGTTTACACGGAGTTCCGAGGAGCATCGTATTGGATAGAGGAACCCAATTTACCTCAAAATTTTGGAACCAGTTGCATGAAACATTGGGAACCAGATCGAATTCAAGACAGCTTTTCACCCACGACCGATGGATGCACCGAGAGAGTCAATCAGATTACGGAGGATATGCTTTGAGCTTGTGCACTAGATTATGGATCTAGTTGGGATGATAATTTGCCGTATGCGGAGTTTTCCTATAACAACAGTGACCAAACCAGCTTGAAGATGGCACCTTTCGAGGCTCTGTATGGAAGAAGATGCAGGACACCGTTGTCATGGGACGAAACTGGAGATCGTCAATTGTTTGGACCAGATTTGATTAAAGAGTCCGAGCAGAAGGTTAAACAGATTCGAGATAGGCTCAAGGTAGCCCAGTCCAGACAGAAGAGCTACGCAGATTCAAAGCGCAAAGCGATTGAGTATGAAGTTGGAGACAGAGTATACCTTAGAGTATCCCCGCTTCGAGGAGTTAAGCGTTTTGGAGTTAAAGGAAAATTAGCACCCCGTTTCGTTGGACCATATCAGATTTTGCAACGCATGGGAGAAGTTGCTTATAAGTTGGAATTGCCAGAAGGACAGTCAGGAGTTCATGATGTATTCCATGTTTCTCAGCTGAAGAAATGTCACCCCGAGATAGCAGAGATACCGTTAAGAGACACAGTGCCACTGGAATCAATTCACTTGAAGGATGATTTAACATATGAGGAAAAACCGGTTAAGATTCTCGATTACGCCAGCAGAGTTACTCGCAGCAAGGTTATCAAGTTTTGCAAGGTTCAAGGAGCCACCACACGGAAGATGAAGCCACACGGGAAAGAGAGGAAGTTTTGCTCAAGGACCACCTCACCTATTTTCTAGTTAACCCGAATCTCGAGGGCTAGATTCATCTTAAGGGTAGGTTTGTAACATCCCAAATTTTCAATTTGGAATGTTATACATTAGGTCATCATGCATATCATATTTTCTCGCATTTTCCGATCCTAGAAAATTTCACGCAACTCAAGGACCCTCGGAGAGTTGAGATTTCATTATTTTCATATTTGGGATTTCTCAAATTTTGAAAATAGGATCATTTGATTTATTTAATTATCTTCATAAGTTTTTCCGATAAAAAATTAAGAGAGGGAATAATATGACTTTCCCAACATTTAGGAAAAATGAAGATTTAATAAATAAATCAAATTTTGGTTTTTCAAAGTTTATTTGCTTTAGGGAAAAATGAGTATTTTAAAATATGCATTTTGCCCGCTTTTAAAGTTCATTTTGTTCGACTCATTTTTAGGAGTCGGGAAAATTAATTTTATTTAATTTAGAGTTCGTTTGGTTTTATTTTAAATTCGCTTAAGTTTTGTTTTAAAAAACGCTGCACTTTGGGCCAAGGGCCCAACCCAACCGCCATGCCCAGCTCCCCTCCCTCGCTGCCTCCCGCCTCGGGAGGAGATCGCGCCGCCGCCGCCTCCCGAGTCCGGCTCGGCCCAGCGTCACCGCCGCTGCCCCCTCCCAAGGCACGAGCCCTCCTATTTATACCGCCGTCCCCCCTCTCTCCTCATCCCAGCCGCCCTCAACCCGAGCCGCCGCCCTTGCCTGGCCCGCCGCCGCCGTCGCCACGCCGCCCCTCCCACCCCTCACGACCCGCCACCCACCGCCCGTCGCTCGACCCACGGGAGGCCGGAGCCTCACCGGCGACTCACGGAGGTAGCCACCTCGCCGCACTCCCCGGTCCGGTTTTGTTTCAAAAACCCGATCCGGTTTTTCTCGCGTTGTTTGGTTTTTTTTAAAAAAAAACCTAGATGGTTTATATTTTTTCGGTTTTATTATTTAGTGAACGTTCACCGACCCGTTCGTTTTAATGAACGTGTTCGTCGGTTAGTTTCTGTTAACGAACGTCCGTCATTTTAACTGTTCGTCATTTTTCTTTTAAATCGGATTTAATCCGTTATTTTGCGATTTCGATTTCCGATTCGATTTTCAAATATGTTTATTTTCTCGCTCGTTTATCGGAATCAGGTGATTCAAGCGCCTGGAGTTTCGTTACGAAACCGCCGTTCCGACTAACCTTCTTAAACAAAGTTTTGCTACTGTAAAATTTTGACTTAGTTTCAAATTGCTAAAACCGAGTCGTTCTCTCTTGACTTTCGACTTTCGATGCTTTATTTGATTTGATTCTTTTGTAACCAGGGTTCTTAAGTTGAACTCTCTGGTTAGATTTTTTATTCGAGATTTCCCTATGCATTAGATGAGTACTTATTGTATGCTTGTTGTTTGTCTGCGTTAGATCACCCGGAGTGCGCCGCTTGTTACTTCAATCTCTAGGTCTCATGGATCATCGCAAGGCAAGTAACACTTGATCATACCCTTTTCTACTACCCAGTTTTATTGCATTAGATCAAACCTCAAACACTTGCATGTTTAGGATCAACTTAAATTGTGGGATGGGAAGTAGATTGAGGTAGTACCTATTACTGTTTTACTTAAGAAACCTTGGGAGTTACTTCTCGCTTGCTTATTATGCCATGCTATGCTAGTAGACGTGGATTGGGTGAGTGATATCCATGACAGATGTGAGATTGTTAATTAATGGTTTATCTAAGGTGGCAACCTAAACACACATCCGGGTGGATTGAGGCACTGGTTTCTATCAGACTTGCTCAGATTTCTTCGGACCGCCACCCGTGCTCTAAGGGATCATAAGATTATTCAAACTGAAACTTCCGTGTGCAGCCACAAGCCAATATGGGCTCGCATAGTTGAGTAAGTTGTGCGAACTCTTACGGGTAGGCTAGCTGATGTAGGGGATGTAGGTTGGTACGGTCTACCCACATGTAAGGTGCTAGTGCTTCGAAAGATCGTGTCTCGGTCATCCGCTTTCTCAAACACCATGTAGTGCGAGAACCAAGCGGAGGCGATCGAGTCTTGTGGGGAAAAGTGCGCAAACCTCTGCAGAGTGTACAAAACTAATCATGATTAGCCGTGTCCCCGGTTATGGACGTTTTGAGTATCTAGTACTTGAATATCATGTGAATCTCAATATGTTACTTCTAATAAATGTTATTGGGTTTTAATGAGTACTTTTAATTGGGATTGAGGATGTCATCAACCATTCTCAATGTTTAACAACCACCATGATAGTTAAACAAAATTATTCCTTTGTTGTAGGAAAAAACTAGCTTTATGCAAAATGTAACCATAGAGCTTTACCACCAGCCATATATGCATGTAGTATAGGCTTATTTCCTTCATTACTCTCTATGTGTTGCTTTGCCAAGATATTCCATGTGACCCGTGCTGGCTGCAACTTTCATGTTGCGACTTTTCGCATTTACTTTAGTAAGGTGTTAGGTCGTGGTTCTATACTCGATGATGCCGATGGAGTTGATGGACTCACTTATCTTCCAAGCCTTCCGCTGTTATTATTAGATGGCCTTAAGCCATATTATTGTAATAAGTTCCCTTGTGGACAACGATGTAATAAGTGTGTGATTGCTACTCGCTATAAATCCTTCAAGTCTTGTGTGGTGTCAAGACATTCTTGATCCAGGGATGACACCGAGCACGAGACTTGATCCATTCGGTCTGGTCGCCATGAGATGGTATCGAGCACACGCCGACCGTAGGACACGACCACTAAGTTAAATCCATAGATCACTACTCTCTTCCCATTTTCTAACTCCTCGCCTTTTCTACTCTTTAGGATGACGGACGCGAAGATCAAGTACACCCAACCCGATGAAGGCACACCTTTTGGATTTCACTTGAAGGAAGTCACCAAGTACCGAACATTGGACTACCAAGTTTCACCGAACTTTCAACGCCACTCGCTCAAGAGGAGCGCCGAAGATTCAAGCTCATGTTCCAGGAAGGACATTCGCCCCAATCACCAAGCCTATAGATAGTGTTTTCAGTGCCCAACTTGGAGTCTGGGAAAGAGCATGGCAGCTCACATCACCATGGGACGCATTGGAGAAGTTTATCAAGAAGACCTCAAGGACACTATCTACCAGATTTGCGGACGCCGAATGAACAATGGGACATAGTCAGCACCAAGAAGGATAGATCCATTGCAGCTTTCATCTAGGAGTTAAACCAGCACATTCGACGCCAGGAGAACCAGATGTGCAATGATATGTTGGAGTTGCAGAATACAAAGGGAAGGATCATCGAACTTGAAGAAGAACTAAAGACTACACGCAAGGACTACATGGACGAGATCGTAGCTCTAGCAAGACACAATAACGATCTTAAGTACGAGATCGAAGAACTCAAGAAGAAGTTGGCACTCAGGAATAAAGACCAGTATGTCGGTTGCCCAAGCGACCACATCAACATCGACGACACCGATTCGGATCCAAGTGAACCCGACTTTGAAGACGAAGCTGGAGCAGACATCATGGAGTCTTCCACCGGTTAAAATTAGTAGAAGTCCCCACATATTAGTAGTATTCCCTCCATGTAAACATTATAGTACACGCACTTTTTGCGATAGTTAGATCGTTGTAAGCCCTTTGTTTGATTGAATGAAGTGATTTTGTGTGCATTTGCTCATGTGCATTTGGGTAGTGATTCCCCTTAGACCTCATTCTATTCTTAATTTCTCGTCTTTTCTAAACCCATCAGATGCCTCCGAGACGCGACCCCGGGTTCATTTTCCCGCCAGAGATCAAGTGGCCGTGAACTTAAAATAGGACCGCAAGTGGCGCTGATTAACTTTGTCGTCATGTACCGTTAATAACCCCTATAGTGTTATTTGCTTTTGTATCTATGTTTGCAGGTGTTACTGAAAACTTATAATCCTTCCGTGATTATTATCGCCTATCGAACTTGCAGGATAAGTGTGACGCCCCTGAGTCAATTGTACACTAATCATGCACGCAAATGTGTACGATCAAGATCAGGGACTCACGGGAAGATATCACAACAAAACTCTAAAACATAAATAAGTCATACAAGCATCATAATACAAGCCAGGGGCCTCGAGGGCTCGAATACAAGTGCTCGATCATAGACGAAGTCAGCGGAAGCAACAATATCTGAGTACGTACATAAGTTAAACAAGTTTGCCTTAAGAAGGCTAGCACAAACTGGGATACAGATCGAAGAGGCGCAGGCCTCCCGCTCGATCCTCCTAACTACTCCTGGTCATCGCCATTGGGCTGCACGTAGTATTAGGCACCTCCAAAGTAGTAGTAGTTGTAGACGGTGGCGTCGCTCCTGGTTCACATCTGGTTGCGACAACCGTAGAAAGGAAAGGGGAAAAGGGAGAGAAAGCAACCGTGAGTACTCATCCAAAGTACTCGCAAGCAAGGAGCTACACTACATATGCATGGGTATATGTAAAGGACCATATCGATGGACCGAATCTGCAGAATGCCGTAATAAGAGGGGATAACTAATCCCGTCAAGACTACGCTTCGCAGCCTCCGCCTTGCAAAGATGTAGAAGAGAGTAGATCAAGTCGCCCAAGTAGCATCGCATAGCATAATCCTACCCGGCGATCCTCTCCTCGTAGCCCTATTAGAGAGCGACCACCGAGTTGTATCCGCACTTGAAAGGGTGTGTTTTATTAAGTATCCGGTTCTAGTTGTCATAAGGTCAAGGTACAACTCAAGTCGCCCCATTATCAAGATCACGGCTATTCAATAGATAAACTTCCTGCAGGGTGCACCACATTACCCGACACGCCGATCCTATTTGGCCGACACACTTTTCTCGGTCATGCCCGCCGCTGAAGATCAACACGCCGCAGCCCCACCTAGGCACAACAGAGAGGTCAGACACCGGTCTAAACCTAAGAGCACAGGGTCCGCCCATCGCCTTAGCACACCTCGCACGCTATGCAGGGCGGCCGAAAGCGACCTAGCCTAGCGACGCTCAGTCCAATCGGGCGCGCGCCGCTCAGTTGCTGACGTCACGAAATGCTTCGGCTGATACCACGACGTCGGTTGCCCATATCTTGTCCCACGTGGCGGTTAGTGCGTATTAGGTCAACAACCCAACTCAGATCAAATACCAAGATCTCGTTAAGCATGTTAAGTATCCGCGAACGCCGAACAGGGCCAGGCCCACCTTTCTCCTAGGCGGTCTCAACCTGCCTGCCGCCGCCACAAAGATCCACACAGAGGGTCATGGGACAAAGGTCCTTTCAGCCCCAACTGCGTGAATCACTCGCATGGTGCTCCTCGAGCCACCCGACTTTAATCACCACATGTATCATGTATAAAGTATATAGTATATACCGTGATCACCTCCCGAGTGATCACGGCCCGATAGTATAGCACAAACCGACGGACAAGAAGGTAGGGCCACAGATGGAATACTAGCATCCTATACTAAGCAAGAGGATAGCGGTAAGGGTAACAACAGTAGTAACAATGACAAAGCTATGCAGCAGAATAGGATTAACGGAAAGCAGTAACATGCTACACTACTCTAATGCAAGCAGTATAGAGAAGAATAGGCGATATCTGGTGATCAAAGGGGGGGCTTTCCTGATTGCTCTGGCAAGAAGGAGGGGTCGTCAACACCTTAGTCGTATTGGGTAGCAGCGGCGTCGGTCTCGTTGTCTAGCGAGAGAAGAGGGGGAAGAAACAATAAATACAATGCAAGCAAATGCATGACGATGCATGACATGACAAAGCGCGGTGCTAGGTGTGCCCTAACGCGGTGGGAGGTTGTACCATTGAAGGGGGAAACATCCGGGAAAGTATCCCCGGTGTTTCACGTTTTCGGACAGCTGAACCGGAGGTGAAATGTTGCAGGTTCGCTATGCTAGGGATGTGTAGCGGACGAACGGTTTGTGTATCCGGATTCGTCTCGTCGTTCTGAGCAACTTTCATGTACAAAGTTTTTCCATCTGAGCTACGGTTTATTTTATATTAATTTTAAAACATTTAAATCATTTTTAGGATTTATTTATTTAATTTAATCAACATTATCCAGAACAGTGCACGCTGACGTCAGCATGATGTTAGCAGTCAACAGAGGAGTTAGCTGGTCAACTGACGTGTGGGTCCCATTCGTCATTGACTGTTTATCTAATTAGGGTTAATTAAACTAACTAGTTAATTACATTAATTAAACAGGATTAATTAACTTAATTAATTAATGTAATTATTATTTATTTCTTTCTTTTTTTTGTTCGCAGGTGGGCCTCCTCTATCATTGGCCTAGGGGCATAGTGGGCGCAAAGGGTGTCGGGCACCAGCCCGAAGTTCGGGGCGTCAAGGGCGAACCCGACGACGGGCGCCATGGGCGTGGTCGGCTCGAGCGGCGACCAGCTGCTGGTGCGGACGGCGAGGCCCCAGCAGCAGCGCAACGAGGCCGAGGGCGGGTGCGCGAGCTGCGGCGGCGAAGGTGGGATCGGGGCGGAGCAGAACTCCGGCGCGCACGGTCAGCCGGCGACGAGGCGGGCGGTGCGGGTCGGCGGTGACAAACAGGGCGCCACCACGGGCGACACGGAAGGAGGCCATGGCGTGCCCAGGCGAGGCGCAGGGCGCGCCACGCACCGGCGCAGACACGCGAACAGAGCAGGCCCGTGGCGCGAGGCTTCGCGACGAGCAGGGGGAAGGGGTGGTGACCAGCGGGCGGGGGACGACGGGCACGGACGATCGGTGTAGCGCGTGGCCAGGGAGTGGCCGGCCGCGGTGAGCGCGCGAGGCGCGGCAACGGTCGCGGGGGGTAGGTAGTGCGAGGAGAGGGGGCGGGAGCCCGAAGCCTCACCGCGGGTCCGTAGGGTCAAAGGCAGCGGGCTCGACGGAGGTCGAGGCGGCGTTGGCGACGACGGTGATGGGGTCGGGGTGGTCCGGCGAGCCAGCGATGAAGCTCGGGGCAGCGTGGTCGAGGCGAAGGACGAAGATGGGCGGTGAGGTGGTGCAGAGCACGACCAGGAGCAGTCTTGGACGGATCGATCCGACGGGGAGGCGGTCCGCGAGGGCAGATTCGAGCGGCGCCGCGGGGTCGGGGACGCGGTTGCCCCCGATCCAGATCCACTCGAAGGTGGGGAGGGGGAGTGGCGACATGAGGGGAGGGGAGTGGGAGCGAGTGGGCTAGGGTTCGGGTGTACGAGGGATAAGGGAGTGGGAGGAGTGGCCGGCTGGGCCTGATGGGTTGGCCCAGTGGGGTTGTGGCCTGCTGGGCCGGAGCCTAGTAGGGGGTTTGCTTTCTCTTTTTTTTAGCTTTGTTTTCTGTTTTCTTTTCTTTATCTATTTTGTTTTCTATTTTATTCTTTTAATTTCTATTTTATAAAATATAAATACAACTCCTAAATTAATGTTATAATTTATTCTACTGCCCCAAAAGTTTGATACCTAATTAAAATAGTTTGCATTATTATTATTTTTAAAAGGCCTTTAATTAATTGTCATAGCTGCTGTTTTAATTACTTTAGAGGCTTTAAACATTTTATAAAAGTGTGGTTTCTCCACTAGTATTATCCATGATTTATTTGACACATTTTGGACATTTTATTTTTAATGTTTGAAAACTTTTGTTTTTGCCTAAATCCAAATTTTATTTTGAAACGTTTTGATCTAACATGTGTTTAGCAATAGTGACAAGGGTGACATGGCGTCATTAGCAGGGTTCTACTGTAGCCTAACTATCCGGGCGTCACAATTCTCCTCCACTACAAGAAATCTCGTCCCGAGATTTAGGAGCGGGAGTAAGGGGGAAGGGATCTAGTTACGAAATTCTAACGGATCTTCTCGGCCTTGGTTGCTCTTCTCGAAGAGGTCGATCCCTTACATTGACGTCTTCATTACTCTCCTTCAGGTCATCATGGTGAAGTCGTCCTTTTCTCCGGGAACTCCAACGTACTTACGAATAGGTAAGGGGCAGCTCGGCTACGACATAATGCTTATGAGGGAAACAATCTGGGGTTAACCCATGAATGAGCATAAGATTATCTCTCGAGATGAACATATAAAATACATCGAGAGTAAGGTATGAAGGTACAATAAGAGGTTCCAAGCGGATAGATAGTTGCTCGAAGTCTGAACCAGAGTGAGAAAGGGGTTCAGAGTAGCGAGAGTAAGTATTGCGTCTGATACCATAATAGAGCACTAGGAAGGTGGTCCATGAATTAAATACGAAGCCAAGCGTGGGGAATAACCATTAGAAACAGGGTTGTACAGGAGAGTCAGGTTTCGATCATGTGACCTATGGGTTATGGGCCCACCATGCGGGTTAAAGTAGGAAGGGCGGAGACGTCTTGCGTGATCATGCAAGCAAGGCATGCTAGAGGGTAGCCTGTCGATTATGTCGGCAACAACATCGATACCAAGGGCGAGGGACGAAGAGAACTATTTTCCTGCTCGTTGAACGAGGCGGACCAATAGGCAAAGTTCCCGTCCGTCGGTGGCTACCGAAATGTCATCAACAGTAGAAACAGGGTCTTACTGACACGGTTGTACACCAAGGTGTTTTACATAAGCAGAAGATTACTACTTCTTATATAATATAGATCACAAGACGGGTTAAGCAAACGAAAGGAAAGGAAAGGTGATTACCAAGTTAAACAGGCAATGGAAAGGAAAATGTGCTTAAACACGTATATCAGGGGTATATCCTTTCCAAAGTCAAGCAGAGGGTGATATGCAAGACAAGATATAAAGTAGAAAACCCTTTAGATAAGAGGAGAGAAATTTCATGAGGGTCATATAAAGACCAGTGTTATAACTCTTGGAAACATGTCCCAACCATCATATCTGACCGATATTCAGATCTGATCGGTGTCAGGATAGCTTAGACTCAGGATGCCTAAGAAGGAAAGGTGTAACGCAAATTGACGAGATGAAAATGTAAGATCCTCGGGAAATGAACTATGGAAGTGAGTTTCAAAACAAGATTTCATCATTAAACCAAGGAGAGGATGAGGAGGTGGCTGATGGACTCAGCGACAATCCATCAAAATTTCCAAAAAGATGATTTTCCACAGTTATGTGAACAAGAAGATGACACTTGTCAATTCAAATGATATAATGGTGTATGCTCGAGGAAACATACACCATCAATCACTAGTTGAAAGGTGTGCCCGAAATATGACCTTAGGCAGCAAGATCAATGTTAGAGTGATGATTCAATAACCAACAGTCTAAGAACGGACTGTCGATCGTTAACTTCAAAGCAATAGGGTTGCTAGAAGTACAGAACTCAAGAAATATCGTTAGCATATTGGTATCCCGGTTAAAAAAACAACATGGGGACCAAGGAAGAATGGTGATGGTGAGAAGTATCATCATACCGAGAATTTCTAAGAGGTGGAGCAATCCCCATAACATTCCCGACATAAATGACAGTAATACTTCAAGGCAGAACACAACACTAGATGGAGAGCAAGTTGTATTCCTAATGTGGACAAGTTCGCGATGAAAGAAAGTCAAGGGTGTTTCCGATGATAATAAAAATCATCGAGGGCAAGGAGGGTATTTCTCTTCATGAGCACAGTTGACATCTCGGAATAAGTCAAAGTGTTGAAGGTGATCCGACACATTTGTCAGGAGGTTTCAAGAGGATGCAATCAAACAACAACGGCGACGAGCAAGGAAATGACGAAGTGGCAAGTTATAGGATCAATATATAAGATGCAAGCTCGGAACCAAAGTTGTCTTTCAAGACAAGCAACATGATGTTGAAAACTCGACGTAAGTCGTGCTCACACACTGAAGGATTCGTGCACCAGAGAAGGACGAGGTAGCACAGTTAAAGATAGCAAGATCAGGATGCAACCGATAGTCTAGGAATGACCAAATTAGGTTCAGAATTTCCCAGTAAAAATACTAGGGGTATTTGATTTGTAGTGCGGAACAATTTCACTAGTCGATGTCCTCGGTTGACAACAACCCAGAACCCGTAGAGTGATTACGAAGGAAAGACATTACTTCAACAAAGTTAGTAAGATGTGGTGCAATGGCAAGACATCTTCGAGATACCAGGGGGTAATACTCGAAGGTAGAACATGATAGAAGTAGAACCGGGTCATTGACTTGTGACAGTAGATATTTCAACCTTGCCAAAAGTAGACGAGGCACTGGACTGAATTACCATCAGTTATAGCATATCAGGACAGCATGGTCGGAACCATAACTGTAAGGAATCATTCAAGAATACCGAAAGAATCATACAGCTGGATAATCATTTTGCAAGAAGCTTCTGAGACGGTCTACATCATTTTCATGTGCATGAACTCAAAGTTCAAGGTCGACTCCCACTTCTTTAATGCATATCATTTCATTCACCTCTCGCTTCGATATAACTGTAGTGTTGGAATTTTATTTGGTAGAACACCGGAAGAGTATGACTTGTGAAAACTTTCGGGTTCTCACGGATTAGGGGAAGGCATAGGTTCAAGCCATCGGGCATCTTAGTAACATATACCAAAAGTTTCAAATGTAAATACACAAGCGTGAAAGCAGAGCATGGTTGGCCAAGCAGAGGATACAATTTACCAAAGGCACTATGTATCAGGGGAAGAACTCACAAGGTGACTGGATATGAAGGACACTGTCGGATAACAATCCAACAATGGATTGGGCGATCCACAATGGAGCTGATGTGAGTATCGGTACTCACTCAGAGGAAGAAAGAATGCAGAGTTATCAGATTCAAGAATCACCTGATTAGTCTGACGCTTAAATAGAAAGAAATTATGGTTTCCAAAATGAAGGATCATAAGCATACGCTCTGATCAAGGATGGATAAGTTGAAAACACTTAGTTGGACAATCAATAAAGGTTTGAATTGTCGAGAACCAACTCATGTCTGGAATGACGTCTAAGTCGGAAAGATAATTCATAAGGATCAATTGATGATTGCGGGCATTCGCAACATTTCGAATCAACGGACCCAAAATGATAATGACAAAGGATGCCAACGAAGATTACTAGATATATGGAATTAACCATAAAGCAAGCAAGTAAGAATTTCATAAGCAATAGGCTGCTTAGGATTTTCGGAAGATCGAATGGTATTTCGAAGACTTTTGTGAAACACATGAACAATTGGGAATTGAGCGGATACTCGATAAGTGTGAGGAATTATCCGTAGGGGGTATTCATGTGGCAAAGAACAACAAGGCAATAAGCTCAAAGGATTATCGAATCAACGACGAGTATTTTGGGGTATCTTGTAATAACAAGACCAACTGGGGAATGATAGTATGAATGGCAAGTGTATGCAGTTTTCATAGGGGTTGACGGTGGAAGGAAATCGCAGATGCGATGGCACAAAGACTTGAGAGAACATTGTAGAGTAACTTCAGAATCTTCTAGTGCAGCGGGCGATCTGAATTGAAGGGCTCTCCGGGAGAAAGTATTTTCGAGAACCTAAAGTTAGTTTTGTTTTTGGCAAAATCATTTAACCCGAATAGAAGAGAGATCAGAGTCCCAGAGTATAGGTCGAGGAATAAAAGATCCTAATACCACCCAATGGCAACGTGGGCCCATGGGCCGCACAGCCATGTTAGTAAAACAGTTTTCATCGACAAGACTCAACTTCGGCCAAAGAGTGTGGAAAGGGGAGTCCTACAGGCAGTCGGCTCTGATACCAACTTGTGACGCCCCCGAGTCAATCGTACACTAATCATGCACGCAAACGTCTACGATCAAGATCAGGGACTCATGGGAAGATATCACAACACAACTCTAAAACATAAATAAGTCATACAAGCATCATAATACAAGCAAGGGGCCTCGAGGGCTCGAATACAAGTGCTCGATCATAGACGAGTCAGCGGAAGCAACAATATCTGAGTACAGACATAAGTTAAACAAGTTTGCCTTAAGAAGGCTAGCACAAACCGGGATACAGACGAAGAGGCACAGCCTCCCGCTCGATCCTCCTAACTACTCCCGTCGTCGCGCGTGGGCTGCACGTAGTAGTAGGCACCTCCAAGTAGTAGCGATGCCGACGGTGGCGTCGCTCTGGCTCCGAGATATGGTTGCGACAACCAGGTAGAAAGGAAAGGGGAAAAGGGAGAAAGCAACCGTGAGTACTCATCCAAAGTACTCGCAAGCAAGGAGCTACACTACATATGCATGGGTATATGTGTAAAGGGCCATATCGGTGGACCGAATCTGCAGAATGCCGTAATAAGAGGGGATAACTAATCCCGTCAAGATTACGCTTCGCAGCCTCCGCCTTGCAGCATGTAGAAGAGAGTAGACCAAGTCCTCCAAGTAGCATCTCATAGCATAATCCTACCCGCGATCCTCTCCTCGTAGCCACTGTAGAGAGCGACCACCGAGTTGTATTTGGCACTTGAAAGGGTGTGTTTTATTAAGTATCCGGTTCTAGTTGTCATAAGGTCAAGGTACAACTCAAGTCGCCCTGCATATCAAGATCACGGCTATTCAATAGATAAACTTCCCCGAGGGGTGCACCACATTACCCGACACGCTCGATCCTATTTGGCCGGACACACTTTTTTGGGTCATGCCCGGCCGCGGAAGATCAACGCGTCGTAGCCCCACCTAGGCACAACATAGAGGTCAGCACGCCGGTCTAAACCTAAGCACACAGGGTCCGGGCCCATCGCCTTAGCACACCCGCACGCTATGCAGGGCGGCCGAAGCGCACCTAGCCTAGCGAGCGCCCACCAATCCGGCGCGCCGCCGCCGACGTCACGAAATGCTTCGGCCGATACCACGACGCGGTTGCCCATATCTTGTCCCACGTGGCGGTTAGTGCGTATAAGGTCAACGACCCAACTCAGATCAAATACCAAGATCTCGTTAAACGTGTTAAGTATCCGCGAACGCCGAACAGGCCAGGCCCACCTTTCTCCTAGGCGGTCTCAACCTGCCTGTCGCCTCCGCCACAAAGATCCACACAAAGGGTCATGGGACAAAGGTCCTTTCAGCCCCCAACCGTGAATCACTCGTGGGTGCTCCTCGGCGACCCGACTTTAGTCACCACATGTATCATGTATAAAGTATATAGTATATACCCGTGATCACCTCCCGAGTGATCACGGCCCGATAGTATAGCACAACCGACGGACAAGAAGGTAGGGCCACAGATGGAATACTACCATCCTATACTAAGCGAGAGGATAGCGGTAAGGGTAACAATCAGTAGTAATAATGACATGCTATGCAGCAGAATAGGATTAACGAAAAGCAGAATATGCTACACTATTCTAATGCAAAGCAGATAGAGAAGAATAGGCGATATCCGGTGATCAAGGGGGCTTGCTGATTGCTCGCAAGGAGGGGTCGCAACACCGTAGTCGCCTTTGGGTAGCAGCGCGCCGGTCTCGTGTCTAGCGAGAGAAGAGGGGAAGAAACAATAAATACAATGCAAGCAAATGCATGACGATGCATGACATGACCAAGCGCAGGCTAGGTGTGCCCTAACGCGTGGGAGGTTGTACCGATGAAGGGGAAACATCCGGAAAGTATCCCGGTGTTTCGCGTTTTGACGATGAATCGGAGGTGAAATGTTGCAGGTTCGCTATGCTAGGGATGTGTAGCGGACGAACGGTTTGCGTATCCGAATTCGTCTCGTCGTTCTGAGCAACTTTCATGTACAAAGTTTTTCCATCTGAGCTACGGTTTATTTTATATTAATTTTAAAACATTTAAATCATTTTTAGGATTTATTTAATTAATTTAATCAACATTATCCAGAACAGTGCACGCTGACGTCTGCAGCCAACAGAGGAGTTGGCTGGTCAACTGACGTGTGGGTCCCGTTCGTCATTGAATGTTTATCTAATTAGGGTTAATTAAACTAACTAGTTAATTGCATTAATTAAACAGGATTAATTAACTTAATTAATTAATGTAATTATTATTTATTTATTTATTTCTTTCTTTTTTTTGTTCATAGGTGGGCCCCCTCTGTCATTGGCCTAGGGGCATAGCGGGCGCAAAGGGTGTCGGGCACCAGCCCGAGCGGTTCGGGCGTGCGGGCGAACCCGACGACGGGCGCCATGGGCGTGGCTCAAGTTCGAAGCGGCGACCAGCTGGTGCGGTGACGGCGAGGCCCTGGCCGCCAAAGCGGCAACGAGGCCGAGGGCGGGTGCGCGAGCGCGCGCGGCGGAGGCAGGATCGAGCGGAGCAGAGCTCGGCGCACGGCCGTCGCCGACGATCTGGCGCAGGCATGGCTGCGCGTAGCCTCGGCGAGGCGGGCGGTGCGGGTCGGCGGTGACTAAAAGGGCGCGACCACGGGCGCAAGATGGGAAGGAGGCATGGCGTGCCCGCAGGCGAAGCGCAGGGCGCGCCACGCACCGGCGCGACACGGCGAATGTGAGCAGGCCCGTGGTGCGAGGCTTCGCGACGAGCAGGGGGAAGGGGTGGTGACCAGCGGGCGGGGGACGACGGGCACGGACGGTCGGTGTAGCGTGGCAGGCGTGTCCGGCCATGGTGAGCGCTGGGCCGGCCGCGCGAGGCGCTGCAACGGGCTGCGGGGTAGGTAGTGCGAGAGAGGGGGCGGGAGCCCGAAGCCTCACCGCAGGTCCGTAGGATCAAAGGCCACGGGCTAGACGGAGGTCAAGGCGGCGTTGGCGACGACGGTGATGGGGTCGGGGTGGTCCAGCGAGCCGGCGATGAAGCTCGGGGCAGCGTGGTCGAGGCGAAGGACGAAGATGGGCGGTGAGGTGGTGCAGAGCACGACCAGGAGTAGTCTTGGACCGATCGATCCGACGGGGAGGCGGTCTGGCGAGGGCGGATTCGAGCGGCGCCGCGGGGTCAGGGGCGCGGTTGCCCCCGATCCAGATCCACTCGGAGGTGGGGAGGGGGAGTGGCGACATGAGGGGAGGGGAGTGGGAGCGAGTGGGCTAGGGTTCGGGTGTACGAGGGATAAGGGAGTGGGAGGAGTGGCTGGCTGGGCCTGATGGGTTGGCCCTGTGGGGCTGTGGCCTGCTGGGCCGGAGCCCAGTGGGGGGGTTTGCTTTCTCTTTTTTTAGCTTTGTTTTCTGTTTTCTTTTCTTTATCTATTTTGTTTTCTATTTTATTCTTTTAATTTCTGTTTTATAAAATATAAATACAACTCCTAAATTAATGTTATAATTTATTCTACTGCCCCAAAAGTTTGACACCTAAATAAAATAGTTTGCATTTTTTTTAAAGGCCTTTAATTAATTGTCATAGCTGCTGTTTTAATTACTTTAGAGCCTTTAAACATTTTATAAAAGTGTGGTTTCTCCACTAGTATTATCCATGATTTATTTGACACATTTTGGACATTTTAGTTTTAATGTTTGAAAACTTTTGTTTTTTGCCTAAATCCAAATTTGATTTTGAAATGTTTTGATCTAACATGTGTTTAGCAATAGTGACAAGGGTGACATGGCGTCATTAGCAGGGTTCTACTGTAGCCTAACTGTCCGGGCGTCACAATAAGAGAAAATCACCTCAAGATAATGTTGACTTCTCGCTTCTCTAAAGAGAAGCTGATCGATATATACCTCAGTCATAAATTCACTTTGCCTAGTTCTTATTTGGTTATCCAACTTGCATGAGAATATCTTCAGAAACATATCGATCTCGAGCGATTTTTTTTTCGTTTCCTATCCTATGTTATTGTTCTTCAAGCTAACTTGCAGGAAACCTATTCATCTCAATTGGATAGAAAACCGTGCTCTGAGAAAATCTTCATGACTTATCTCTTCAACAAATCATTTCACAGTATTCATAATCTATAACAAATCTTCTTCAAAGATTCTGTGTTGCAGGAAATATCTCAGACCCCACCAAATGCATTGATCAAAACTATGAATGATATCATCTCTCAATGTCACCCCTCCAAAGATTCACATTGCCTACTCTCACACACGACATCTATGTGTAACTTTAGTATCAATATCTTCAGTAAGATGCATATATTCAGGGGGGAGTGTTTTATCTTCGAATTATCTCTCGTCTATTGATTTCTCTAGCATTACATTTGGTTACCCCTCATCATCTTTCGATGTGCTCTATTTTGTCAATAGTCGTCCAAAAGGGAGGAAATTGTTGGTGCAATAGTTTGCCCCTTGTGTTTTGGAGATTTTTGTCAGAAACAGGCATGGACTGATTTGTTTGCCAGTGCACATAGAGAGAAAAAGTCTATGCAAGCCCGAGAAGAACGCTGTATTCGGAGAGAACTTTGAAGAACTTCACTGAAGATTATCTACTTCGCAGAGAAGGATGAGCTACATGTTGAGAAGACGTGGAGAAAAAGATTGTATCAGAGGAATTGACCTCTTAAAATTATTGCTGACATGAAGCAATACTCATTGGGAGTGTATGCGGAAGAATGACTGCAGTCGAGAAGATTGAAGGCGAAGTGAATACGTAGCATTCTTTTTGTAATTGCTTTTATTCTCTTATTTGAGTCATAGGACCTTCGTACTATTAAGAGGGGTATAGGTTCTCGAAGCTTAGGTCCGCTGTGATGCTTAGCCGAAACCTATGAGAGACTGAGAGAAATCTCTTTGTGTTCCGAATGATTACCTACTAGCAGAATACGTTGTTCTTCGGTGCTGCCGGAGATACCGTTCAGAACAAAGAGTTAGCATTTCTTGCTCCGCAAGGAATGTTACCATTGTGCTCAAAATCCGACCGTTGGAAACATTTTGTTCGGTCGTTGACTGATCCATGTGTCCAATTTGGTCATTTCCCATCAGGGAAGGTTGTGGCTATAAATAGCCACCCCGCTCCAACGTTGCCCGTTGGCTGCTCGGCTTAAGATTTCTAAGAAGATTGATTGAGCATCCCCTCTCGAGAGATTTGAGTTTAAGATCCACTGAGAGAAAACCAAGAGCCAAAACTTAGATAGCTGTTGAGCATCACAGTAGATCTGAGTTAGAGCTCGTGTACCTATTACGCTTGAGAGTTGCGTACTCTCTAGACAGATAGGTGTCGTCTTGAGTGATGAAGAGTAATTGTCTTCACCAAGCAAAGTCTTCAGCAACCAAGATTAGTTGTGGTTTGCGAAGAAGTTTTTCGAAGGTTTGGAGATCGCCGACAAGTATCTACCAATCAACCGGAGTCTGACCAGCTTCCAGTTGAAGGAGAATAGGACGGAGAGAGGTTTGCTCCCGTGTTCAATCACAAGTCCCTCCAACCAGACGCAATCCTTTGGCGGAAGGGCGAACTGGTCACCCAATCCATCTATTGCCATCGAGCACCACCGGTTCATTCTACTCTACTGCATTTCCTTCAGCAGTTTACTTTCGATGCTTTGTACCGATAGATATCTATGATCTACTATATCTGCCATGTGTTGTTCATCTGTATCATACATGTCGTTTAGTATCTTTCAGTTTGTTGTATTCAAAGTCGTTTGTTTGTGTGTGCATCTCATTGTTCTGTGGTGTTACCTGGTCATTCAACTGAGTTATACTCTTAGTCACATCTCACAATAGTTTGCTCTCGTCTGGTACTACCAAGGTTTCTTGCTCGTTTTTCTATCGGTTACATAGTTGTATTTCTTTTCTCACTCTCTTTCAAGCGTTTAGTTCATATCTGTTTGCCATCTCATGTTACTCTATTTGTTAGCATATCACATTACTATCGTGATTGTCAAACCCGTGGTCTACTATGCACGGACGATTATAGCATCTTTCTTCGAAAGATTTGCTTAGCTCTAATATACTCATCTCCATTTACTCTACCGAACTTATTCCGCTGCTGTGATTGGGTACGATTCAAACTTTCGCAAGAATTTTTGAATCTTCCATTCACCCCCACCCCCGTGGTCGATATACTCATTGGGTACGATTCAAACTTTCGCAAGAATTTTTGAATCTTCCATTCACCCCCACCCCCGTGGTCGATATACTCTCGGTCCTTACAGAATGTGTGTTGCATTAATTGCACCAATACAACCTAAATGAGGCCAGAAGTTTGTTCCTAACTTTTGGATGCATCTGTGAACGTAGAATCTATAGGTCTGATGACGTCTCCTCCTAAAGAATATATACACAGTGCAACACATGTTTGAACTTCTTATTGAACGAACAAAACATTGTTCGACTTGGATAAATGTTTGAAGGCATCCAGTCATTCACAAGAACATGTCTAAACATTCAGGGCCTCTTTGATTCGTAGGATTTTGAAAACGTAGGAATAGGAAAAGCATAGGGTTGGAATGACATGCCCACTTGAATCATATAGGATTAGCAATGAATGTTTGATGCCTCAGAAAAAACAAAGGAATTATAAAAAGAGGTTGGAGTGGATGTTAGATTTCCTATGAAATATAGTGCAAAAGGTTCCATACGAAAAATTCCTATGGAATCCAATCCTATAAATCAAAGGACAAACATAGGAAAGAATCCTAAGGATTTCAGTCCTCCAGAAATCCTATAAAATCCTTTTAAATCAAAGGAGCCCTCAAGTGAGCTCATCTCGCTATACTTACTAAAAGATTATGCAAACTCAATAATATATCGAGACATTCTAAACATTTTGTAGCAAGTTTTATGACTGACTAATTTTTCCATACCCAGTTTGCACCACAGTCACACCGAGCTAGCACCATCTAGAAGATCACTACAAAACCCTAGCAAAAAAAGAAAAACTGACAGCACATGTTCAAAGCCAGGCAAGGTTTGAGCCTTTTCCCGGGCTCGGCCTGCGCCTTTTCTCTAAAGAAAAAACTGAAGCACATGTTCAACGGAAACTTTCCAATGCATTTTGAGTAAAAGATAATGGGAAGTTAGCTTGCTAATTGCACCAGAATAATAATAGTGCAAAGTTTATGCGTCGCTACAAAAGCACGTGACTGATGCAACTTTTATCCGTGGCAAAAGCATAGATACACATAAGCCGATCTTGTGAAACGGACTACTAAGATTGTTTCGTTCATTTACACAATGTATAGTACAAGAGGCTCGAGAGTGAATCGTATATGTTGTCGTTAATCCTTCAAAAATACGGCAGGCAATCCAGTACTAGCTCGGCAGCCAGCAAGCAAAGGCCGTGCGTTGCTAAGGTCGTAGTAGTAGGTACTCATAACACGGCCGGCTATAGCCATAGCTACCAGCTCTCTGCCGGCTCCAGGTAGTGCTGTAGCGACGTCACCTTCTTCTTGCTCCTGAGCTTGCGGAAGGCGGCCATCTCAATCTGCCGGATCCTCTCCCTGCTCACCCCCAACAGCTGCCCGATGTCGTGCAGGGTCCTCGCTTTGCCGTCGTCCATCCCGAACCTGTACCTGATCACTTCCCTCTCCCGAGGGGTCAGGCTGTCCAGCGCCTTGTCCACGTCTTTCTTCATGAACAATCTGTGCAGCGTCTCCTCCGCGGTCTCCGTGCTCTTGTCCGCCGTGATCTCCTGTGGTGATGTACACCAGGTAAAGTGCAGGGATTTAGGTTCAGTAGCCACAAGTGCGATTATTGATGGAGGTGTGTTTTATTCAGACAGACATTGGCATTGCAGAGCGTAGTGAGCATACCTGGTATGTCACGTCTGTGCATCCGACTTTGCCAGTGAGGGATACGCTGTACCTTGGGAGGCACATTGCTGCTTCCACCCGTCTGGCTGTCATGCCTGTGTCCAACGCGATTTCTTCATTTGTCGGTAGCCTATTCAGCTGCCGGCGAAGTCGTCGTCGGCATTCTTTCACTCGGGAACTTGCTTCCGCCATGTGCGCCTATAAATCAAACAGCACCCTCGGAATCACATTGGTTTATAGAAAGAAAGATCCGGGTGCAACAATGGTCTGTTCTAATCATGATTGATTCTGATAGTTATATGTTTTGTTCGTTTGATTCCCCGTTACTAGTCCCATAATCTCTACCTAATATAGATCATTAATAAACTTAGAGGATATGGAGTATTGGTTACGAGATTTCATGCTATTTGATCAACTAGGCTGCGTGTCACAACTGTGAATCACCTTACATCATGGTTCTATACTCTGAAATTTCTGAATCATTAAAAAGATGGAAAACCACTTAACCATAGCGCTATGTTATGTTGGAATATACCATCATCACTACTACTAGTAATTACCAAATGTGCTTACATCAACATGAAATTAAGAGTGAAATTGTTGCAAGTGGTGAACGTACAAAGAGAAAGAGGACGTACTGGCAAGCGAATTATTTGGGTTTGTTCTAGAACCGACTTGCGTATTGCTTGCTTAATCCACCAGTGAGAATACGTAGAGAACCTAAAACCCTTTGAGGCATCAAACTTTTCAGCGCCCCTTATAAGACCCTGAATCCCTTCCTGTATTGGACACGGAATGAAGTGCGAGTCAAACATTTCATTTCCAAAGAATTAGAATCATGAAGGGGCTTCCTCGAAAAGTGCAAGAAGATACCTGGATAAGATCAGAAAACTCTGTCCCAGGGCCTTCAAACTCTTTGGCAATTGAGATTACGAGTCGCACATTTGATTTGACCATCATGTTCTTGCAGTAAATTCCATGGCTGAGACGTTTCCTCAAAGTGTTCTCATCAGTGCCAGCTGCTGCTGCCCACTGACCGAAGGTTGGTTCACCACCGTTGTAGTGTGCAACCTGCTTCTGGATAGCCTCCAACTTCAGGAGATCCTGCGTCGGTTCATAATAAACTTAGTCAGACACCAGCAACAGGACAGCATTATTTGGCACAGCATGATAAAAATCACACATGTCCTTGGCATTGTGTTGAGTCTTCGTTACCTGAATGCCTTCTGATAACTCAACTTCTTGCTTCGCTGTCAGAAGCTTCCGTCCGGACATCTTGTAGAAGCAGCCCAGAGAATTCCGGCAGCCCTTGACCCTCTTCTTCCTCGAGGAGGCCGTGACGGGCCTCCGATCACTGAAAGATTTGGCCGCCTTCATCGCCGCCCTCACTCTCCGAGCTCTTCTCTCGGACTGACGTGCCGACTTGACAGCCACGCCCCGTGCGCCCTGCTCGTCGTCGTCCGACTCGGATTCGTCGCTGAAGATGCTGACGAACCCCGCGTCGTCCAGCAAACGGGCTTCGGCATACCGAGACCCCGGCCGCACCTCGGTGCGAAGGACCTCTCTTGTTAAGTAGCTGTCCTCCACCACGTCGTGGCTGTCGCCGACGTCTGGATGGTGGTCGGTCTGCACCATCCGGGCAACTTCTCGGGCGACCTCCGCGGCTGCTCGCGCTAAAGCCACGGCCTCCGCGGCCGCGGCCGTCACCATGGCCTCTTGGTTGAGAAGCGCCTCCCCGAAGCCCCCCTGGTTCCAACATCCAATGCAAGATAGAGACGAGGACAAACATATTTCAGCATAGCCCACTCCAAACCAATCTTATACTAATACAGTTCAGCTATCGCGACTCGCGAACAAGCACGGCCGCCGGAGCATGAGCGCCGAACACGTGAGCGGACATTACCGGGAGGCCGGTGCTATCCGAAGGGGGAGGAGGCCCGACGTCGACGGCTCCGCCGTACGCCAGGCGCCTCGCTCCGGCGGCTAAGGACTCCATGCGCTCCGCCTCGACGACGGCCGCGGAGGACAGCGCGCACTGGACTCTCCCTGGCCGGCAGCTCCCGCCTGCCGCGCAGCCGCCGCCGCCGGGCTCCCTCGGCACCGCCGCGCGGGTGGAAGGGGGCCACTTGAACTGCGGCGCGAGGCACGACGACATCCCTAGCTAAGCGATGAATGCGTCTTGTGTTCCCTGGCTGGCTAGCTAGCTCTTGTTGTGGATGGAGGTGATGCTGCCGGCTAGTGTTGTATGCATTGCGGGGCAGGGAGCGCGGTGAGGTGCGGCCGTACGGTCGGGGGAGAAGCGGGAGGGTGGGCGCTCTTGGTCGGGAGGGTGAAGGGGATAAGAGAGGGTGGGGGACAGGATCGTGCGGGAGAGGCGGTGGCCACCTCCGCGCGTACGCGCCGTGGGCCGGGAACGAGCGACGAGCCTCCGCGGCTCTGCCCGGTCCGGTCAAGGACTTCCGGATATTATTTCTGGTCCGACTACAGGTGCGGCCCGTGCAAAAAATTGATCCGGAGTAAAAATAGCGAACGTTCACTCTGCATCTCCGCCACGCCATGTTTTTTTATGAATTCAAGTTTTTTTAGGGGTATAAGACCGAACATTATTAATCAAGGTCCACAAACAGTGGGATACAATTTGTGTCATGTGGTTAGCCAAACCAGACATGACGACCCAGAGCTAAAGAAAGCGAAAATCTAGCTTAACTATGTGCGTCAACATTGACTGCATAACCCTTAAAATTAAAGATACAATTAAACGCCGTTGCTCTGGTTTTGATCTCAGTGAGTATTGCTCCAGCTTTTACTTGACTTCCTTGGTTGATCTCTCCTGCCACTTGTTTTGAGTCGGATGTTATGACAAGATTGTATAGACGAAAGTCTTGTGCTAACGAAAGAGCTTCTCAGCATGCCATTGCCTCCAGCACCACTGGGTCACAAACTCCTGGTACTTTCTCGCGAAAGAGAACTCCTGGTACAATTAGGGAAGAGCTCCGTAGATGGTTTCCATTATTGTCTCTACACATAGCCGACGCCGACCCATCCCTGCCTGGCCTAACAGGCGCATCAACGTGAATTTTAGCATGGCCCAGGGGTGGAGCCTTCGCCATTGAGATTCCACACGCGTCGGTACCGGACCTGTAGTAGTTTTCCTAGGCGTTTTCTTCTGTATTATTTGGAGTTCCTGTATAAACCTGTCCACAAAAGCACGCAATGTCGCCGGTGTTTGGAATATCTCTTCATGAATAGCCTTTCGTCGCGAAGTCTGAATGGCCCAAAGTGTGACTGCCAACCTCACGAACTGCTCATGTGTTAATGTATCAAGAAGGGAGAAAAGCCACTACTTTGCATTACGTTCTGTTGTGGAGACCGAACTTTGCCCAAGTTCCTCGTCGACAAGTGCCCAGGAACTCCTTGAGGTTGTGCATTCTAGCAGTGAGTGCCGCCAGGAATCCGGTGATCCACATAACCCACAAGAGCTCGACAATGTCATGTGTTTATGCGCTTGCACATCTTCTGTTGGTAGTGATTGTTTTGAGAGTCTCCACAGAAACATTCTTATTTCGCCTGGTACCTTGGTTTTCCATAATGACTTCCATGCTCCATCTTCTCTGTTCGTGCCCGAAGACCCTGTTGCACCCTCAATTCAAGTGGATTATCGTTTGGATCTTAGGGCCAATGCGGACCCTCAAAACAAAGACGCTCCAATCCATCAACCGCGGGCCTATATTTGCTCGCGGATGAGTCCGTGTGTCCGTTTTTCGCAAACCATAAGCAAATCAGGGGAACTTTATAGGAGTTTGGACCTACACCACATAGGATTATTACACCCCAGCCCACCCAAAACCGACGCGGAGCCCGCACATTTGGAGCGGTCCGCACTGTTTCGGCACCAACCCTACCCCTCCTCCATCTCCGCTTCGAGCGCCACCACCATCCACCCTTCTCGTAGTTTGCGTTTCCACCTTCGCATGGACCCATATGAAAAGTTGTCGGAGATGGCGAAGGTTGAGGATCTGGAGAAGGTGGACGCCCGGAAGATCAACTCGATGATACGGCAAGCTCGTCGCCTCAAAGCAAAGACAAAGAATAGGGCAGCCGACAAAAAGAAGGGTGGCGAGGGAGGAGGGCAGGGCCGGGGACGAGGTGCAGGGGCGTCGCCGCTGTCGTGGTCCATGCACACGCCACCCTAACCTACCCAGAGCAATATCAGCCTCCCTGCTTCTACGCCACCAAGCAGCTCGGCCGGCACTCCCCGGGCTCCGCCATCGGGCATGTGTCATATTGCGTTGACATTAACCTAGGGTCGTCCCATTTCACCGAGTCAGCATCGCCACATCTTGTCCAATCGCGGACACCGAGCGTGGAGCAACTCGATGCCCATTCTTTGTTTGCCAACATGTCTCAACCGGGGGAGACGGTGTATGATGACGCATACATGCAGCTATTGGCGATGATCCACGATGGAGGCGGAGGCTGCTACGAGGACGGGCAAGTGGATGACTTGGAGCCAAAGGTGCACACCCAGCAGCGAGGCATGTACACCCAATAGTCGGATTCAAACATCGTCCACCCGTAATAGGACATCGACGACAACCTTGATCCGGAGGAATGGCCGACCGATCCAAAGAACATGAGTAGAGGAGAAAGCTTCAACATGCGGAAGGAAGAGTTGATGTGCAATGCATAGTTGGCCACCAGCATCGATCGTATCCATTGCACGGAACGGACCAAAAGGGCACAATATTTTGGGCCAACATTCATACTTGGCTCCATGAGCACGAGAATTTCGAGCCCTGTCTCAATGAATTCATCCTCAATCGTCGGACAAAGTCACTCAACCATTGATGGTGCATTATCCAAGAGTCCTTGGGCAAGTATTGCGGCCATTTAAAACAACTAATCAGTCAACGCCCAAGTGATGCGCTAATCAACGATCAAGTAAGTTGTTTGTGTTGGTTACTTGGCCGAACATGCAACTTGTTAGCCAGATATGCTTTATGTGTTGGTCATTCGGACGGGTATGCAACTTGTTGACAATGTTTGTCTTTCTATCCCTCTCGTGTGTGTAACTTATTCTTGAAGGTGGATAAGAAGAAATTCGTCCTCATGCATTGTTGGTTGGATTTGAATGGGGAACCCAAGTGGAAACTATCCATTGCCAACTCCATCAAGACCACCGGCATCGTACCGAGGAAGAAGCGGGTGGTCCAACCAACCCAAGAAAATAGCTGCCAAAGAAGGTTAGAAGGGGGTTCCGGGGAAAGAAGTGATAGGAGGATAAGTGAGAAGGAGCGACAGCCAAGATGACGGAGAGATTCAAGGACATCTTGGTGAAGAAGGAGGAGGCATGTGTCAAGCGCTCTGATGTGAAGGAGGAAAAGAAGGTCGAGAGGTCTAACATCTTCATGGCGGCGACCAAGAAGAAACTTAACCTCGAAAAGAAGAAGACCAAGCTCGAAGAGAGGAGGGTTGAGCTCGCGGCCACTTCGAAGGATGATACCAGGATGAGTTGGATAACAATGTGACGATGATCGTGCGGGCCGACCGTGTCAAGATGTTGAAGTGCTTGGCGGCCGAGATGGAGGCAGCCGAGATGGAGCCGACAGAGTGAGCAACGAGGCTCGGATAGCCGGTCTAGCAGGAAAAAATGCCCTTTTTGCACGGACTGCCAAACTAATACTTTTGTGATCAAGTGCATGTCTGCCTCTATTTGGTTGCTATCAGGCGCTGTGAACATCGCACTTTAACTTGATCTCATATTGCTATGCATTTGAAATAAAATGTGCCGGACCTGGGTGGATGTTTTGGGGATGCGGTTGGATGGCCGGGTCTCGCATCTGTGTCTGCGGACTGATCTGGACCAGTCCATAGACAAATAGTGTGTCTGTTTCAGGGGACAATGTTGGCGATGACTAAGGGAGTCCTAGATTAAGGGTCCTCGGGCCGTCGGCCTACTACATACGGGCCGGAATGATGGGCCACTATAGGGCCAAGGTAGAGTGTGGATCCGTGACCAAGTAGGAGATCTTCGGAGTCGTGGTGTGCCCTCCAAGTCAAGGACTAGCGTGATCTTTCCTTCACTATAACCGATCGCATGTAACCCTAACTGTCGTGGAATTGTCACGGCAGATGTCCTTAGTGTCAGGACTTAGTCGCGAGGCCAACGCATCTATGTGGTAGCTTGAGAGGGGTTGAGCGGAATCGAGAGACGCAACACAAGACATGGATTTAGACAGCTTGGCCCCGGAAACATCATCCGTAAAACCCTACATGTTGTTTGAGGCTAGGTCTCATTATCATCATGAGGGAGTCGCCGTAAACCGGCTCTCCTCTTTGTGTCTAGCCCTAAGATTGTTTCTTCTTGCTTGTAGCTTGTCCCTCTTTGGGGGAGCCCTACCTCTCCTTATATATGCTGAAGAGGCGGGTTACATGTAGAGTCCAACTCGGACTTTAACTTAAACTATTCTAACTTATCGCCATGGGCTTCTTAACATCTTGGGCTTCATAACGTCTTGGGCTTCATAACCCCTGACAACCCAGTTATCACTGTTTGTCGGTTTAACATTGTCTGCCGGTTTAACATTGTCTGCCGGTTTAACATTGTTCGCCGGTTTTAACATTGTCTGCCGGTTTAACATTGTCTGCCGGTTTAACATTGTCTACCGGTTTAACATTGTGTGCCGGTTTACCACCAGCCGGTTTACCGTCTGTCTGAGTCATCTGTCTTGTCTGTCCGCCGGTTTAACATCCGCGGTTTATCAAGTCTCGGCGGTTTACGACTCGGCGGGTCATTCATGAGGTATATCCTCGACATTAGCCCCAGCTTAATTTGGATTTATCCATGTTAAACTGATCCCGATCATCCTTAAGTCCTTGTCACTTCCTTCTTCTAGAAAATCCGGTTTAATAGGCCAGCTTCATAATCAATTTGCTGACATTGGTTTGTCACAGAGAAATATTGTGAAGAATAACTTTCTTGACTCAGCTCCCAATGCTTAACAAAAATATTGGTCTTTGAAATACTCATCTGATCTTCAGCGGTTTAAGAATGTAGAACTTTGCGGTTTACAAATATTGATGGCACCGGATCATAACTGTTTGTTAACATCATCTTTTGAAAATATACCTCTTATATGCCTATCACTTGTAGCCCTCAACTCTTAAGAAGGTAACGTAGTAACAGCTTAAGATTTGCTTCAATATGAATGTCACAAGCTTGAAGAAATCCAGGTTGTTCATCTCAATCACTAGTCGAATTGAGTATTCCACATATGTAGCCCCCAAGTGCGGGTTGTCATGCTTGCAAAGAACAGGACTTGTAATTTCTGATGCTCATAAAACTTCAACCAGTGTAGCCCCCAATGGCCGGGTCATTATGCACATAATGAACAGGGACTTTATATATACTTCATTGAGAATAACATTATATTATGTAACTCCCATCATGGGGCTTGAACCTTGAATAGTTGACAGGAGCAATTGGTAGCCCCCAAGGGCCGGCTCATTATAATATGATGAGTCGGGTATTCAATAAGGTGAGCAAACAATGACTTTGCATTAGCCCCCAAGTGTCATGGTGCATGCTTGCGGCGACATGAGACTTGCATATTTGATGTAATCTCAACTTGAATAATGTAGCCCCCAAGTGTCGGGTCGTAAGCTGCAAGAACTCGGGACTATTCCTTCAATTATAAAATAAATCATATCCATTGATAATATAATAGCCATTGCGCTAAAGCGACTTTGAAAACCTTAATCATAGTAATCGTTACGATAACCATAATAAATCCAGCCATGTTGGCTATTTGAAGATTTGAATAATATAGTCCAATGATTTATGAGCGCATGATTCCAATGGCGCAATCCAAATATATACTGGCGACTTATAGTCGAAACCAAACCGGGATGATAGTCTCCGGATTATGATTTAATCGTGTTCATCAATCAGAATCGAGCAGTTGGACCGGATTTAATAATGTTGGGTGAAAACACAACATAAAAAATATTTTATCAAAAGAAAACAGAAGCAAAGGCAAAGATAAAACCATTTGCAAAAGAGGCTTTATCGAGCCGATCGATGGTGTTACCATGGTCGGACACGACCAAGCTCCCAATAAGGTGTAGCTATGGTTCAAGTCAGCCAGTCCCCAACTGAAACCGTGGCATTATGCCGATCAAGTGGCGTGGCAATGGTTCGGGTTCACCAAGCCCCAAGTGACTCTATGGCCTTAGGCCGATCAAGAGGCGTGATGGTTCAGACTTGACCATGTCCCTGTGATCTGGTGGCTTTCGCCTATCAAAAGGTGTTGCATTGGTTCGGACACGACCAAGCCCCCAAGTGATACTGTGGCATTGCGCCGATCAAGAGGTGTGACTATGGTTCAGACATGACCAAGCCCCCAAATGATCCATTATATGATAAACCAATAAGGCATGATACCCATTTTTGAACCGCGCATCATGGCAGCAGGTCCTCTTTGGCACCCTTTAACTTTTTGCAAGAGATAAATCCTTCTTGAACCGGGATTTTGAACCGGATTTGAGAGCTTCAAAGCTGTGGGAGATATCTTCCCTTGAGCCGGATTTTAAACTGGAATCCCTCTTTTTAAGCCGGAAATTTTCTGACGGCCTTTAAACTTGCACCAATATGGCGGTTTAGGGTCCTGCATTAGACAACTTTGCAGGCCAAAGTAATTGCTCTTTTAAAGAAGGCAATATACAATATAAAATATATTGGATGGATTTCACCTGATTTATCATGTCAGGGGTTATTCACCGTGGAGTTGATGATCACCATGGTAAAGCTGAAATTAATGACGACCGAGTCAGTCGCGGCGTTGTAAACCGGTGCGGACGAGCGGACCAATCGCAAGCGCGGTAAGCCGCGCAGATGGGTGAGTCAACCGCAGGCGCGGTCCCGGTGAGTCGATGTAGACTGGACTGCGGGGGCGGCGGCTTATTTACACATGTCCATCGAATAGCAAGGCATAGACGAACGCTGGTGCAGAATGTTGCTAGTGCGTGCTCTATACCCGCAGTATGATAATAATTTTACCTGTATATAAAAATATACAAATCAAAGTAATTTATCCTTTGATAAAAATAATATGTGTTTAATAAAATAAATTGTAGATGGATATCACCTGATTTTTCCGGACTACGGATGATCCGTAGATAACTTTCCTCGGAGCAATCAGTTGTGTCAATACACTGTAAGACTCCTCACAACGGCAACCAAATGAATTTTCTTTGGAGCAACCAGTCGTGTCAACCCACTGCACATCCCACTAGCAAATGACATGGTCAAGGTCAACCATAGAAACGTATTTGCCATCTGTGTGTGCATTCTCTAAGCAATTTTTAATGGGTAGTGGCACCGATAATCTCCCCAATTACTGTAGTGATCAAAACAGACTTTCAGACGTACACAACACTTCAGTTCTTCATTGTGAAAACCAAGTCATTTCCTCCGATTTGAAAACGGCAGGTAGTCTGTCAGTTTCTTCTTTGTACATAGAATCAGATGTTGCGGATCCGCAGGCCAGCGACTCAAGGCGGTTTGACCGCAAGGCTGTAGTAGAGACGAGGCCATGCTCTGAGGTGAATCCGCGGCGGCGCAGCTTTAGATGCAGAGATGAACCGGTGGACAATGGTGAAAGCGAGGCTGCGGTGGCCAAAGTCGCTCGAAGCACATGCCGGGCGGCTCTTCCGGTTTGACGGCGAGGCCGGCTCAGGTGTGGGGTAGTACGGCGAGCAGAGAGTACTCTGACCGAAGCCGGACGAGGGCGAGGTGTAGCGGTGAGTCATCTTGGCGATTTGACAAATCTGAGTCACTGACCACAGACCACATTAGTTTCCTGGTCGCTTCTGTTTTCCGGGTCGCGGCCACATGTTTGCTGTGCTGAAGCGTCGGGCGGTTCAACAACAGCCGAGGTGGTGACTTGTGGCTCGTGAAGAAGCCGGATTAGCATGAGCAGCTCAGAGTGCAGCGGAGACGGGGCTGACGGGTTGGAGTAGAGCAGAGGCAGAAACCGGCGACGGCGGCTCACAACGGCTCACAATCCGGCCACAGCAGAGGCGGACTCGGGCAGACGGCGACAGCGGCTCAGAGGCGGGAGCAAGGCCTTGATCTGGAGGCAGCGTTCCAGCGAAACACAACACCGGCGGGTCATTGACGGCGATTGATGCAAGCCGGAGAACCAGGTCCGCAGCGGCAGCTTTAGCCCTGTACTTGATACTCATAGCAGTACTAAGAGCTTTGATCTGGCACGGGGCAGAACACAGACGGCGACTTTAAGCACCAGACCACGGTACAACAATTCGGCAGCATTTAGAGACCGGTTCAGCAGCAAAAGAGGCCGGTTCACGGCGGAGGTGAACGGCGTCCGTGGCAGCTCAAGGTAGCTCACGATTTAGAGGCAAGTCTAAACCGAGGCGGCTTAGAAGAAGGTCGCGGCTGCAGGGGCCACTTGGCGAGGCGGCGACTCGAAGTAGAAGAGGCAAGGCCAGCTCGGCTGCGAGGCAAACCTACACGGCGGCTCACCACAGAGGTGAGACGGCCGGCGGCTCAACCACAGCGGAGTTGGCGCACGACAAAACGGTCTGCAGCGCCAGTCCACGTCATCCGTGTCTTAAGGCAGCAGAGGGATATATTGGCTAGAGGCCAACCATGGAGGGGGCGGCAGCGAAGACCTCTCGTGGCCGAGGAAACGCAGGCCGGTTAAGAAGCTGCAAGTTGAACCGAGGAGAGGTAGCTGAGTTGCCCTGTAGCTGTGGAGGCAGAGGCGAACGGTTTACGGTGGCTTGACGGCGGCCGGATGCAGCGCGTGGCGACGTGCGGGTGATGGAAAGAGTACGCGGGTGGCCCGAGGTGTGAACCGGCGACTCGCGAGGCGGTTCCTGGCGCGGTTGAGTGGATACGGCAGTGTAATCCGGGTCATGGTTAATCTGTTTGATCTACATCCATCTCTCCCTTCCGATCGTGGCTCTACTCATATCCGGTCGTGACCGGTCGGGATCATTCGCGTACTCGTGGATTTGATCCCGATTCCTTTTTTTGAGTCTTGAGTAGAAATAGGAATAGAGCAAGCACTCATGGCACAACCATGCAGCAGCTGATCGGATGCGAATAATCAGATGAATTATATGACGGCGACGGTAGGCGACTCCCTGACAGTACCGACTCACTGGGAGACCACGGGCGGCTTGAGTCGCGTTAGCGAAGGTGGCGGTTTAAGCGAACGCGCTGGCAGGCCGTAGGGCGGATGCAACCGGGGAGCGACGGCTCGGTGCCGCAGCAAGTGCGGGCGTCCATGGTGGATATGAACCGGGGCGGTTCACGACCGAAGACAAGGCGTGGCCCGCAACTGTGGTTTGAAGCGGACTGCGTCATTGGTCTTGATCCGGCAAGGCGGAAACCGGGGCGGCTCACAAGAAGGCCGCGGCAGCGGCGACTTGAAGGGCAGCTCTCCTGCAGAGGTAACTCGGAGCAGAACCAACGGCTCGCTGATGGCGGCGACTTGCAGCCAGTGCGGTGTTTGAAGCAAGCGACACATCCGAAGCAGCTCAGCAGAGCGGCGGCTTCGGATCGAGCGGATGCGACCGGATCGAGCAGCTCAACAGGCGGAGGCAGCGACATCACGACGGGCAGCTCGTAGAGGAGAAACGGGCCAGGCGGAGAATCGTGGTTAATGCACGGCCGCGGCGACCCGGCAGAGCGAGGCGGAACCGGCTTGAGGCATGGCTGCTGTCCCGCATCGTTGGCTCGGAGGCGATGCCGGCGAAAGGAGGCCATGACCTGGCGGCGGCGCTCGGTCGGCACTGCGATGTGAGCAGCAAAACGGCGATTCGGCAGCGATCGGCGAGTCAGACCTTGAACAGCATTTCACCGGAACCGCAGCAGGTCAACGAGGCGGTTTGTAGGAGGAGCCCGAGCCCGTGGGCCATCTCTGTCCGGGTCATCATGTCAGCAAATTTCTACTTTAACCACGTATACTTGTGAAACTGGGAGTACCAGTCCATGGCCATGACTTGTCCGACCTCAGAACGTAGCCTTGCTGATTTTCTGACCGGAGGAAAAGAAAAGGGTTTCAATGACTTGTAACTTGATATCCATATGAGCAACGACCACACTAAATTTCTGTAGATCTTGAAGGACGGTCATAATTTGCCAAGGTCGATTGAATTTAATTTGCAAACACTGTGTTTCGTCTGTATGCTGAAATTTCTTTTTCTTGGTCTTGACTGATGAATCTAAGTTAACATAGCTCCTTCTGACCGGCTCTCCTTCATGCGAAACAATCACGGCCAGACCACCTAACATAGTCTTCTGGTTGATGGTTGAACTAGCTTGAGGTCATCCCTTGACCGTATGCGGATGGAAAGTCATGCACTTCGAGTAAAAACAGCGAGGCGCTCGGCCAGAAGACAGCGGAAGGCCACGGCAGTGCAGCGGGACAGACCGGTTCAACATGCGGCCAAGGACACGGCAGGGCCGGCTTTTGCAGCAGAGGCAAGCCCCTGGCAACGAGGTGAAACGGCGGCAGTCTTCAGCTGCTTGGAGGTTTGATGATGCCACGAAGGTGAGGTACAGGCGTGATGAGCCGGTCAAAGCGACAGGCGTCCGGGAACACAACTCAGCAGAAGGTGGGTTTGACGCGTCGGACGGCTTGCGGAGGAGCGACAGGCTATGGCAGGGATGAGTCTGAGTGGTGGACCGATTCTGCACAGCAACTTGACCGGACTAGTCTCGTCCCCTTGCTGACTCGGTTTTTGCATCTGACATCATGATTGAAGACTAATCCGGATGGATTACCCGGTCACCTGTGGAGGCAAAACAGTGAAGTCGAATTTGACGGATCACCTAGCAACATGTGCGATGATACACGCGATCCTTCTCGATCTCCAGCGACGCGCGTGGCGGTTCAAGACGTCCGCGCTGTCCCACGCCGGTTTATTCAGCGTCATCAATCCGTGCAGCAAAGTTGACTTTAACTTCGGATCCGATGAATCACGTTGCGTCGGAAGCGCACAGCAGAAACTCCAAACCCTAATTTGTCTTGAAATCAAAACTCATACTTCTTCATCCGGCCCATTGCGAGCTTCTCGAAACCCTGGAAAAGATCCCTCCAAGAACTCAAACACCACCGTGCGCAGGCCCCACGGTGGGCGCCAACTGTCGTGGAATTGTCACGGCAGATGTCCTTAGTGTCAAGACTTAGTCGCGAGGCCAACGCATCTATGTGGTAGCTTGAGAGGGGTTGAGCGGAATCGAGAGACGCAACACAAGACAGGGATTTAGACAGCTTCGGGCCCCGGGAAACATCATCCGGTAAAAACCCTACATGCTGTTTGAGGCTAGGTCTCATTATCATCACGAGGGAGTCGCCGTAAACCGGCTCTCCTCTTTGTGTCTAGCCCTAAGATTGTTTCTTCTTGCTTGTAGCTTGTCCCTCTTTGGGGAGCCCTACCTCTCCTTATATATCTTTGAAGAGCGGGTTACATGTAGAGTCCAACTCGGACTTTAACTTAAACTATTCTAACTTATCGCCATGGGCTTCTTAACATCTTGGGCTTCATAACGTCTTGGGCTTCATAACCCCTGACAACCCAGTTATCACTGTTTGCCGGTTTAACATTGTCTGCCGGTTTAACATTGTCTGCCGGTTTAACATTGTTCGCCGGTTTTAACATTGTCTGCCGGTTTAACATTGTCTACCGGTTTAACATTGTCTGCCGGTTTACCACCAGCCGGTTTACCGTCTGTCTGAGTCATCTGTCTTGTCTGTCCGCCGGTTTAACATCCGCCGGTTTATCAAGTCTCGGCCGGTTTACGACTCCGGCCGGGTCATTCCGCGGGGTATATCCCCGACACTAACCCTACTAGTGTCTATATAAACCAAGGGGTTTTTAGTCTTTAGGGCTAGAGCAACATCCATCACCCCATCAACCTAGGGTTTAGCTCGCATGACCTCGTGGTAGATCGACTCTGTAACCATACCATACATATCAAATACAATCAAGCAGGACGTAGAGTTTTACCTCTTTGAGAGGGCCCGAACCTGGGTAAACACCGTGTTCATCGTCCCTTGTTCCCCATTGATCCTAGATCCACAGCTCGGGAACCCCTACCCAAGATCCGTCATTTTTTACACCGACATTGATGCTTTCATTGAGAGTTCCGTTGTTGGGTCGCCGAAGGATCAATGGCTCGCCTGATCATCGGAGATGGCATCAACTCCGGGGACCTCTTTGTCCCCGGCCAACTCTTCGCGTCTGGCAGCATCGTGCTACACGCCAACCCAACTGGTCATCTAGACCAAATCAGCAATTTTGCCCCTGAGCACCGGATTTGATTCGGCAATTTGGAGTACGTTACGGAAGCCCGAGGCGATCTAGTCTTTACCAGATTCACAGCCTCTCCCAGTACCCCCATGGGCCCCTCTGTGCCCACTCCGGAGCTTTCCCCCGATCCGCTCTATGGATCAACCTCAATCCTTCAGCCGGCCTCGAGTTCGGGCGGCTCCCCCCTGACCGGAGGCGAGGAATCCCCTTCGGCCACGCGTGTAATGCCCGCCGAAGACCCATCCTCGGGCCTCAACGCGGAAGCGGTGTTCAGACACCACGAGTCACTCTCGGCCGAACCCTCTCCTCATGACACGCCTCCGGCCTTGAGCCCCAGTGACGGGTCGACGTTCGGAGGCCAGGAATCATCCTTGGCCGAACTCCCCCTCACCAACTCGGCTTCAAGCCCCAATACGGACACAACGTCCGAAGACCAGGTCTTGTCCTCGGCCTCTCACAATTGTCCGACCCCGGGCCTCGAGGTCAACTCGGCCCTTGAAGACCAGGATCCGGCCCGGGCCCGGATTATGCCTTGCCCCGCCACGTCGGAGACCGGCCCTCTGCACCCACCGCATACCAGTCCGACAACCCTCGCCTTGTTAAACGAGGCACTGGACCGAATACAGATGATGGCTATTCGGAAGGATCCACCCTCGGGTTGTGTTCAACAGCCCCTTGAGGCAGATTTTAGGGAATTTTACATCCCACCTAGTGGCCACAGTCGAAGACTTAACCGACATGTTAGACTACAACTCGGAAAACACCGAATATATGGACGAGGATAGTGGAGCCACGACTAACACCGATACAGCTCTCTTCGTCACCAACCGCTGGATGGCCACGTCCACCTACGACGTCTACATAGTGGACACCCCAAAAGAAGATGACGACACTCCCCGGAAGGATAACGGCAGGCCCAACGATGAGCCGCCAAAACACCGCAGTGTCACATCCTAGCTAGTCCTTGCATTAGTGTGTGCATCATGTTTAAATTTCACTTGAATTTGAAATGGGGAAGACAGAAACCCCAGAACCCCTTTTGAATCCAACTAGGGTTTACTAAAATTATTTTCAATGAACCTGAAATGCCCTTCAAAAATGCTCATCACCTTTGCTTTGGTTCAGAGCCTCTGCCAAAAGTGGTGCACAATTTTCTAGGTCATCCTAAGGTCCTTGAATTAAATCATAAGTATTTGAGTTTGAGCATTTCAAATTATATAAAATATTGCAAATGCCCAAATATTCCCAAACTAAAATGTTTCATGTTGGAAATAATCCAACTATGGACCAGGAGCAGTTTGGTGATTTTTGAAACTGTTTAAGTAATTTTAAAAACTCCACAAAGTTGCAAAAAAATAGAAAAAGAAAAACAGGATTGAAACCTTACAGGCCTCCTAACAGGCCCTGCCGGCCCAGCCCAGCAGGCAGCGCCAATGTTGCTTAGCTCGGCTTGAACAGGCGGCAGAATGCTTTCGGCCAGCGAGCACCGCATGCATGCCACGCGCTGGCGCCCGCCTCTCGCTTCCCTCACCCAGCCCTGCATTCATCCTCCCCTTTCTCCCCCGAACCCCTCGGACATCTCCTCTCCTCCCGGCTCCTCTCTCTCGCGCTCCCCGCCATGGCAGCCCACTAGCCCACGCCGTCGTCGTGAGCGCGCTCCCGCCGTCGTGCTCCTCCTCGCCGTGTCTAGGAGCTCGCCACCCTCCTCTCGTCGAGCTAGCCGCCCCACGTGCTCAGTAGCGAAGCCACTACACCAAGCTACGCCCGAGTCCGTAAATCGCGGGAGATCCCTTCAACGCCGCCGTCGCTCAGGTCCGTCCCGACCCCAGCGAGAGTTTCTCCGGTTGCCGTGAGCCCATCTATCTTCCCTCCCTTCCTCTCTCGCTCTCGAGCCGTGTAGCAACCGAGCGGAGATCAACCGCACCACTTGCTGCGTGCGAGCTAAATCGCCGGCGTGCTCCGGCCACCCTCCGACCACCTCTTGGTGTCCATCGCACTCACCACGTCGCGTAGGGGTCCAACCATACCTCCCGCACCTCGCCGCACACCTAGCCTCAAGTTCGCCTTGGCCGAACTCCGTGGCCGCCTAGGTCGTCGCCGGTGCCGATTCAAGCCGCCCAGGCCCTAGCTAACTCCACGAAGCTGCGGCATGTCCCACTACCCATAGCCACCCTCCAGCGGCTCGTTTGGTTGCGAAGCAGCCAAACCCTTCCACCGCCGCGTCGGGCTCGCTTGGCGTGACAAGCGCGCGGTGCAGCCGACGTTGACTTTGACCACGGGTGGGCCTGGTTGACTCGATGAGTCGATGACAGTGGGGCCCGACCACATTAACTAATTAGGTTAGTTTTAATTAATTTTAGCTAAACTAATTACCTGACACCTGGACCCGGTCGGGTTTGACTGGACGTCTCCGTTGACCCACAGCGTCATTACGGCGCATGGTGGCGCTTAATAAATTAATTCTGGATTTATTCTAATATAGGAAATTCGAATATAGTTCAAACTTCAAAAATTCATAACTTTTAATCTGTAACTCCAAATGCAAAGATTTATATATGAAAATGATCAGAAAAATCCATTCTATCCATTGGTACAGGTTTCATGCATGATAAAACAAGTTAACCTTGCTGTTTAAGCAGAATAAGATATTACACCTTTAGGGCTATTTTAAATGAGCTAGCATTTGAATCTTTGATTCAAATGAGTTCATCCTTTTGTTCAGCTTGCATTAGGCCAACACACATCCATATTGCCATGTCATAGCATGCATCATATTGTTGCATATTGCCATGTGTGTTTATTTTGGTATGTCTTTCGTGATAGGTTCTTCCTCAGGATAATCCGAATATCCGTGCGAAGAGGCGACATCCTACCACCACTCCATCGAACAAGCAACCCATTGATCATTCGATACAAACCCATGTTCTCGCTTCGCTCTTGTTTCTGCATTAAGACAGCGATTCAAACTGTTGTGTGCTGCGGTAGTTGAACCCACTTCCTTTGCATGACTGTCATTGCCACGATAACTAGATGAAACCCACTAGTATGTGTAGGAGTTGATTGAGCCATGTTTGTGATTCCTACCATGCTATGCTTGCTATGCTTAGAGTTGTGTCAGGTCTGGCTCATCGGGATGATGAACTAGAGTGAAAGGTTGTGTCGGGTTCGAGAGTGAAAGTGTTGAACACGTTTTGGTAAAGGTATCGATGAGAGGCCATGTAGGAGTACATGGTGGGTTGTTTCATTGAAGCCGTCCCTAAGAACTGAGATCTGTGTTTGTGATCCATGAAGCAGTTACTACTACGCATTGGGATCCTTAATTGACCCTCTCGACTTCTTAACCACCCTTGTTCTCGTCCGGGAGTTGCAAGTAGTTTCGGTGTTTGTAGCATCTTTGGGGGCCGCCTAGCTTGACCTTAGGGGTGGGTTGTGTTGCGGTAGGCACGTGGCCAGTGTCACCGAGTGCCCTTTTGGTATCTCGGAACCCTGCACATCGTTCGGGGCTGTATGGGAAACCTCGGCGGACTCCTGCGGATGGAACCGAATAGGCGATAAACCTGGACTAGGGACTTGAGTGTTTAGGTAGGCTGTGGCCGACACCCGTTGGGCTTCGCTTGAAGGTTGCAGAGTACATGTCGTGTATGACGGTAAGTGGTGAGCGTGTGTGAAGAAGTACACCCTGCAGGGTTAATATGATCTATTGAATAGCCGTGTCCACGGAGAAGGACTTGGGTTGCCTATATCGGTTCATAGACAAGTAAATGGATACTACTAAAAGCCTCAAGATAAGTGTGAGTACATGGATGGCCCTCTCGTGGGTGGCGAGAGAGGATCCACGGTGGAGTATTGTGATGGTGATTAGTGGACTCGTGTGCGACAAATGCTTTTCAAGTGGTGTCACGTGGGATAAGCTTAGCCAAGAGTCAAAGCTGGCTTGCTGCAAATAACTCCACCACCTTCTTGAGAATGTGCATGTATGATAGGATTACGTGGTAAGACTTCTTGAGTACCTCCGTACTCATGTTTGTAATTAATGTTTTAGAGGCGACAACACTGCCCCCTCCAATGGGTTTTATGTAGACCTTGACATCGGCAGTGAACTAGCCACCGGTGGTGATCCAAAGGCTTGTGAAGGGCCCTTGTAGATAGAAGGGCTTCGACAAGCTTTCTTTCTTTCTAGAGTGCATACTTTCGAGACTAGTTTGCTTCGCATGTGCTTGTATGTTTGTATGACTTGAGTGTTGGGTCATGTGACCCTACCTGTATGGATATGTTATGTATGGCTCCTGGGCCTCTTAAATAAAGTACTTTGAGTTGTAGAGTTTTGTTGTGATGCCTTGTTGTATTTACTCATATCGGGCATATTAAGTGTATGATTGAAATGCTTGGTATGAGTGGGATCCGACAAACTAGTTGTTTATCCTTAGCAGCCTCTCATATGGGAAATGTAGTCTTGTGCTTACGGCGATAGTAGTCCGCTTCTGACCGGTTCACGGAGTCACCTTTAACCTAGCACTCTGCTTGGACACTTGGCCGGCGGCATGTGTTTCACCTCGTTCCTATATACATCCCCGAAATGTCACAGTGATATTGAGTCTGCCTAGCTTTGCTCAGACCGGGATACAGTCCTGTTAGCCAGTGCTACAACCCAAATTCATCGTTGATGACCGACATGCTCGATGTGATTCATGTATACTGTCCCCATAGGTTAAGCGCCGCTTTGGGTTCACGACTAGCCATGTCGGCCGGGTTCTTTGTCATGTGGATGCTAGCGACACTATCATATCGTGAGCCAAAAGGCATAGCGGTCCCGGGCCATGGTAAGCGACACCGTGGGAATACCGTGCGTGAGGCGCAAAGTGATATGAGGTGTTACGGCTAGGTCGATGTGACTTGGAATCGGGGTCTGACAGCGTTGGCATCGAGCGGGGCTGCACAGTAGGTTAGCTAAGCCAAACTAGTCGATGTTGAGTCTAGAAATGCTTTAGTTATATGTAGAAATTGATTGTGGGAGGAGCGTAAGGCTCTTTTTACTCCTTTACCTTATGCCCTCGATCTGAGTCATCCTCTTCTCATTCTCACGTGGGTATAGGACTAGCCTCTCTTCTCTCTATCGGGTTCACGTGTTACTAATCCGTAGTAACTTATAGGATTGTTGGTTACATCCTCGGTTCAGTTTCTACTACTTTTTAGTATGCTATCAGTTGAACGAGAACCTTGATATGATGTTGTTGAGTGGTTTTGCAATCTGATTATGAATGTCTCAAATCTGTTTTGAGCATTTACAGATGTTATGCTGCCCGATTTTCCTAGAAATTCTAATGTCTTTGCATTGTGGCTGTGCTTTCAGATGGCCACCGTCCCCAGAACCAAGTGGTTAAATCGACCCGTTGCATTGATGTGTGTGTCACACGGCAATGTTGGTTCGTGATGATCGAGACCGGTTACCGATGGTATCCTGAATATACCGTCGAGGAGCAGTTTAGGATTTTAATCAAAGCCAATATCGTACGCAGTCGGGATTTATCCATCTTATCCGAACTCTTGAACGCTCCACATGTTCTTATGGACTTGGGATCACTATTGGAATGTCCGTGCAAGATGCAGCCTATTCAATGATGACTATTATTCGAGCGAACGCCTTCTTGAAGCAACACCGATTTCCGCTACATGCGGCATCCCTCCACAGGGCGCATGGCTACCTTGAGGTATGTCTGGCGATGCATCTCATGAGGACTCACTTCTTCGCACCACTACGGATGTTGGAAGACAAGGACCGTGAAAACCGGGCCTTGCGTATGGAAACTCTTTAATGCCCGTTCGATCCTTTGGGCTACTCATTCGGTTTACACCTAGTCCGTTGCCTCGCTTGCTACGCTTACCACCTCCTTTAAGGACCGAGACGCCGGATTAAGTGTGAAAACGCCGCTATTTTTTTATGAACATCCCGCACCTTGTGCGTGCTGGGCCAACGACCGCCATCTTTCAGGTTATACACGTATGCATGAACGATCGCAAAGGAGATATTCTATTACTTGAACGCAAGTAAAAAAGGCGCTACATCATAAAATCGTTTTACATCATATAAACGCTCATTCGAACGTAACATTTTTTCGAGCATCGCGATTTATTACACGGGCACGTGCAAAAGATTTCGCTAAAATAGTGCTCGACGGGTAGCCGGTTATTATCTCAACTGGCAAATGCAATGTCTTCAAGGCGAAGCGCCATCCGCCAGCATTCCTCTATGCAGCCGACCGCTTCATTGCCTTGATATGCGGCACCGCCCAAGAAATTGCTGCAATAAGCCAAAGTAACTCTTCAGGCCTATCCGGCCGGATATGGGTCACTATATCCGCCATAGCGTTCAACAACCTATTTAGCTCAGCCCACTCAGCCAAACGACGGTCAGCAAAGTGAACGCCCCGACTATGGAATTGAGACCAAAACAGCTCTTCCGCTCGGTGGTCCTTCCGCTTCGAATGCACAACGGCATCCGGCCAGACTCGCGTAAGTCCATATAAGGTCCTCCGACACCACAATTGGCCCACCGAGCATATTTTGAATCCGTGAATTCGGGCGCAGTAGTAAAAGGCTTGCTACTACAATCCCTGCCCGGCGCAGTTTTTCCTTCATGGCCCATTGCAGTAGCGGCATTCTTGGCTTCAGAAGCGGGCCTTCCGCAGGTCTTCCTGCCTTAGGCGCCTTCCCAAGAGCCTCATTGCGTGGCAGAGTCTCTTTTAACTTCACAGCCATTTCGCCTATCTCTCCCTGCTCCGCAGTGCAGTGCCCTTTCGCCGCTAACCTCGATCGCGCTGAGGCTGCCGTGATCACTCCTTCCGGCCGCTCCTTGGCTTGAGCAAGTTCGCCCGCCAAGAATCTCCACGGCAGCTGCACTATCTGCATTTCACGCGAATTTTGTAAGGAGTTGGCTTCGCTCCCTTACCATGTGTCCGCTGCAAGCACGATTTTACCTTTGCGACTCATCAAGTCGCTCGCTATCGGCGATGTCTTATTCGCCACATCGAAGTGCCGCTTTAGTTCAAGAACCAAGTCCTACTGCCCGGACGAATTCGCCACCGTGATAGGAACGATGGGAATTTAAACTGCGATTGATCTCTAGACGCCGTCGATATTTCCATAACCTACCGAGTCTCGTGGCTACTATCTATACAGTATGCATTCTATATGCAAACCTAAAAGGTGTGTCATTTTACATACCTCAAACCCCACAAGAACTCCCGGACGATCATGCAACGCATCAAGGCGACGAAATCCTTTCAATCACCACGCCATCAATGTGCTGATCTTCCGAGATAGACGCCTTAAGAGATCCTTCACCAGACACCACCGCCGAACTATCCGCTTTGCCACACGGGCTCCTCCAGAACGACATCGCCGTGCTCCTGGCTTCACCATCCAACGGCCGGACGGCTGCCTCGCTTCTATCATCTCCCATCGAAGGTCTCAAGACGAGCTCATTCTGGAAGGACGGAGATCCGAACTACAAGGTAAAACTTTAGTTATCCTCGTAGCAAATAGGGGATGTCCCTTATTATAAAACTCCTTTTTTACTTACGCCGCTGGAGGGCTGGCTCATTAAGGGAGATTGTGCGGTCGGGCCTCCCTGGACGCAGGACCTCCCAAGATTTCTTCCCCGCTTAGGGCTTTTTTCCTGTCTTCGGAGGCAGTCCTCTTCTCCCTCAGAGGGATTCTCGATCCCCTTGTTCAAGGGCCTCCTTAGGCGAGGCAAGAGATTTCCTGTTTTCCCCTTCTCCTTCCTTTGAAGCAACTCACATCCGGACCAGCACGGATCCGCATGGTCTTGGAGGGGGGCCACACCAGACACTTTTCTTCCGCTATCCACTCTTGTGAGGGAGATCGGTCACATGGATCATCGAAAGGCAAACGAACAGATGTCCGACTTGGAACTACTTACTTGAGTATCCGGTGATTGCAAATTAGTTCAGCATCGCCGCTAATTCCTGACGCACTCTCTTGCCATCCGAAGAATAAGCTATACATCTCCGGGGATACCCATGAAGTGTTGAAGAACTGTGGCCTCCGGATTGAGCTCCCACACCGGAGAGGACGGGCGCTTGCGGTGGCAGAGCCCTAATTAGCATAACTCGTGATCACCACCACCATATCGATGTCCTCGCAGAGGTCTCGAATCCGCCCTGCAAGAGGGGCACGCCCTTGATGGCCCCCCATTGAGCTCCTTGTTGACCCACGACATCAATCGCCGGAGGTCCCGCGGAATAGGGGCGGCGGCTTTTTGTCCGCGTCTCGAACGGTAATATAGAACCACTCTTGCTGCCACAGCTGAGCTCCTCGAAGGAGCCGGCGCCATGGGGCATCGGCCCTCCCACTTATGGTCACCACACTCCGCTGACGCCCCCATCATCTTGCGCATTATTGAGTCTTCACCACAGGCCGAAGTGGGTGACGCGAAGAAGGTCACAGATGACAATGAATGCTGTATATGGAGGATGGACCGAGCCAAGTCGTGGAATTCCAACCCATAGTAAAACATGAGCCCTCTCACAAAAGGATCCATCGAAGCCTAAACCCCGGAGGTGGGAAACAAAGACGACATACGGGCTGGCTCGGGGTGGGGATGGCCTGCCCTTCGGGCAACCTGTATGTAATCTGTGAAGATGTACTTGGCCTCCCGCAGCTTAGCATCGCCCTCCTCCGTGATTTGAGGAGGGCATCCACCGCCTCGAGGTCGGAAGCGGACATTGTTGAAGGTCCGAAGCGCTGAACTGGAGCTGGGTGCTGGAACTTGGAGCGTGGAGAAGATTCGATGGTGGATTGAGAAAAGAAACGAGCCTTGGTCCTTATAAAGAGGGAGAATACCAAGAGCTGTCTCGCAGGACTGCTTGGAACTCGCCGATAGAGGGCGGGCGAACGGGCTAGGTTGGGTTACCCACGCCTGTATTGATGAGAATCCGGATTAAGGGGAAACACGATTCCGCTCGACAAGACATGCCATGAAACCGCCATAAACGCTACCGAGGTGGTAAAGTAAAAACAATTCGAGTAATGGCTTGGTAGTGGTGTGACGCCACGGAAAACGCCAGCAGATTGAACTTGTGTATATATTATTATTCTCTCACGGTGGAATGTGGAACTATCCTGGTGTTCACAATCTTCTATCATTTGGAGGAACCCGCCTTGCAATGCCAAGCAATATACACGCCGGACTTATCGTCATTGCCAAGTTCGTGGGCTACTAAGGGAGTCTCGATTAGGGGTGTCCCGGATAGCCGACTACCATCATCATTTAACTATCATTTGGCTGGACTATCATCATCGACGGACTCCAAGACTATGAAGATAGAAGATTGAAGACTTCCGTGTCCGGATGGGACTTTCCTTGGCGTGGAAGGCAAGCTTGGCGATACGGATATGTAGATCTCCTACCATTGTAACCGACTCTATGTAACCCTAGCCTCTCCGGTGTCTATATAAACCGATGGCTTTAGTCCCAGAGGACAACAATCACAACAACCCTTACAATCATACCATAGGCTAGCTTCTGGTTTAGCCTCCTTGATCTCGTGGTAGATCTACTCTTGTAAACATCCACAATATCAATATCAATCGAGCAGGGACGAGGTTTTACCTCCATCAAGAGGGCCCAACCTGTAAAACATCGTGTCCCTCGCCTCTGTTACCATCCGCTTAGACGACAGTTCGGGGACCCTACCCGAGATCCGCCGGTTTGACACCGACAGCCACTTTTGCCGCTTATCACCAAGGCCCTGCTAGCCTTTTGTGGAGAATTATGAGGCTATCCTTGGACAAATTACTACTTGGCTGAATTCAGGTGCTTTCCGTGAGCATCACATCCCTGAAGGTCTCATGGATCGCAAGAGGGAGGAATTTGCACTCACCCAAGGCAAAACATCAGGATACTTACAGTGCATGAATTTGGGAATCGCACGATGCTCCTCAAGAAGTTTCACCGACGCCAAGAAGTAGGCAAGGTTCCAAAGGACTTAGCCACGAGTCAGCCGAGACCTTCTGCCGTACGCACCTCCTTTCCGGGTTAGTCAATAAGGGCCAAGTCAAATCAAGGGCTTGATTTTGAGGTTTCAGCACACTCTGACTCTCTTCATCCGGCTCGATCTCGTGGCGCTGGTTTGGATTCAAATCGCCGCCACCTGTGTTCACCCCGAGGCCATCCTTTGAGGCGCCGCCCCAACCAGCAGATGTTCGCCTAAGACTTATGGAGGCCCCATGCTAATGCTGCTCCACGCCCCAATATGATAACCTGCTTCAAGTGTGGAGAGACGGCCACTACATCCGTGAGTGTCCCTGAACAACCCCCCAGATCGGAAAGTTTGTTGGTCGTGGCAAGCCAGGAAAGGTGCTCCATGCTAAACCACCGCCATCGCCGTGGCCACGCTAACTATGTTTCAACTGAGGAAACCTATGAGGATCCCAACGCCGTTGTCGGTACACTCCTTGTTAATTGTCATCCGCAACTGTTCTTTTGATACTGGAGCATCTCATTCATTTATTTCGAGCTATGCTCGATTGCACAACACCACATTCTGCGGACATGCACACCTCCATGGAAATTCAGACTCGGTTCTAGATGGCAAACCTCTAGAATAAGTCATGGGAATGAAATTCTTGTCGATGCATTAGTCTTTCTTGCTTCTCTAATAGCTCTCAAGTCCTCGGACATAAACATCATCTTGGGTATGGATGGATGTCACCACTACGCTAAGATTGATTGCTCTACTAGAACTGCTCAACTCACCCATCCTTCGCAAGACGCTTAATGTTTTAACCCGGTGACCAAGCGCCACTACTCCTTAAATGCCAACCCCTTCCGGACCTCCAAGATATTCCTAGTCCGTGATTTTCCGGATGTCTTTCAGAAGAATCGCCAGTGTTCCACCCGACAGGATGTCGAGTTCGTGATAGATCTTGTTCTAACCGCCCCAACTCTAGAAGACCTTATAAGATGGCACCCCTAGAACTAGCCGAGCTTAAGAAACAACTCGATGAGTCCTTGCAAAAGGGTTTCATCCGCCCTAGTTCATCTCCATGGGCTTGCCCGCCCTTCGTCAAGAAGAAGGATGGAACGGATCGGTTGTGGATTACCGAATTGCCAATTTGGTCACTATCAAGAACAAGTATCCGCCCCCTGGATCAACGATCTGTATGATCAGCTCATGGATCTCTCTTTTTCCAAGATGGATTTGAGGTTGGGCTACCATCAAATCAAAATCAAGAACGGGACATTCCTAAACGGCCTTTGTTACTCGTTATGGCCAATACGCACCGTCATGTCCTTCGGATTAACCAATGCTCCAGCCACTTTCTCTCTAAATGAACTCAATCTTCGGAGTATTTGGATAAATTGTCGGGTATACCTCGATGATATACTCATCTACTCCAAGAATGAGGAAGAACATGCCGAACATCTAAGGCTAGTATTGATGAAACTTCGAGCACCGCCTTTATGCCAGATGCTTTCATTGAGAGTTCCGTTGTTGGAGTCAGCGAAGGATCAATGGCTCGCCTGATCATCCGGAGATGGCATCAACTCCGGGGACCTCTTTGTCCCGACCAACTCTTCGCGTCTGGCGACGCGCGTGCTACACGCCAACCCAACTGGTCATCTAGACCAAATCAGCAATTTTGCCCCCAGCACCCGGATTTGATTACGGCAATTTGGAGTCACGTTCACGGGCCGAGGTAGATCTAGTCTTTACCAGTTCTGACCTCCTCCGGTACCCCCATGGGCCCCTCTGCGCCTCTCGGAGCTTCCCCGATCCGCTCTATGGATCAACCTCAATCCTTCAACCGGCCTCGAGTTGAGGCGGCTCCCCCTGACCGAGGCGAGAACCCCTTCGACGCGCGTGTAATGCCCGCCGGAAGACCCATCCTCGGGCCTCAGCCTTGAGCGGTGTTCGGACACCACGAGTCACTCTCGGCGAACCCTCTCCTCGCAGCCACGCCTCGGCCTTGAGCCCAGTGGATTGGGTCGGCGTTCGGAGGCAGGAATCATCCTTGGCGAACTCCCCACCAGCTTCGGCTTCAAGCCCCAATCTGGACCTAGCGTCGAAGACCAGTCTTGTCCTCGGCCTCTCACAATTGTCCAGGCCGGGCCTCGAGGTCAGCTCGGCCCTTGAAGACCCGAGGATCGGCCGGGCCCGGATTATGCCTTGCCCGCCCGCGTCGGAGACCGGCCCTCTGCACCCACCGCATACCAGTCCGACAACCTCGCCTTGTTAAGCGAGGCCTTTGGACGAATACGATGATGGCTATTCGGAAGGATCCACCCCTCGGGTTGTGTTCAACTTGCCCCTTGAGGCAGATTTTAGAAATTTTACATCCCACCCTAGTGGCCCTGATCGAAGACTTAACCGACATGTTAGACTACAACTTCGAAAAAACCCGAATATATGGGCGAGATAGTGGAGCCACGACTAACACCGATACATAGCTCTCTTCGTCACCAACTCACTGGATGGCCACGTCCACCTCACGACGTCTACATAGTGGACACCCTAAAAGAAGATGATGACACTCCCGGAAGGATAACGGCAGGAGCCCAGCGATGAGCCGCCAAAACACCGCTGATGTCACATCCTAGCTAGTCCATGCATTAGTGTGTGCATCATGTTTAAATTTCATTTGAATTTGAAATGGGAAGATGTAAACCCCGTAACCCTTTGAATCCAACTAGGGTTTACTAAAATTATTTTCAATGAACCTGAAATGCCCTTCAAAATGCTCATCACCTTTGCTTTGGTTCTGAGCCTCTGCCAAAAGTGGTGCACAATTTTCTAGGTCATCCTAAGGTCTTTGAATTAAATCATAAGTATTTGAGTTTGAGCATTTCAAATTATATAAAATATTGCAAATGCCCAAATATTCCCAAACTAAAATGTTTCATGTTGGAAATATTCCAACTATGGACCGAGGAGCAGTTTGGTGATTTTGAAACTGTTTAAGTATTTTTAAAAACTCCACAAAGTTGCAAAAAATAGAAAAGAAAAAGGATTGAAACCTTACAGCGCCTCTAACCGGCCCACTGCCGGCCCAGCCCAGCCTGGCCATGTGCAGCTGCTTAGCTCGGCCAGCAAGTGACCAGTGCTCGGCGAGCACACTTGCATGCATGCCACGCGCTGGCCGCCGCCTCGCCGCTTCCCTCACCCGGCCAGCGGCAGATTCGCTCCCCTTCTCTCCCCGAACCCCTCGGACATCTCCTCTCCTCCGGCTCCTCTCTCTCGCTCCCCGCCATGGCCAGCGCCACTGCAGCCACGCCGTCGTGAAGTCGGCTGCTCCCGCCGTCGTGCTCCTCCTCGCCGTGTCTAGGAGCTCCGCCACCCTCCTCTACGTCGAGCTAGCCGAGCCCCCACGTGCTCGAGTAGCCCGAGGCCACTACACCAAGCTCGCCCGAGTCCGTCGTCGCGGAGATCCCTTCAACGCCGCCGTCGCTCCAGTCCGTCCCGACCCCAGCGAGTTTCTCCGAGTTGCCCGTGAGCCATCTATCTTCCTCCTTCCTCTCGCTCTCGAGCCGTGTAGCAACCGAGCGGAGATCAACCGCACCCGCCCGCCCGCAGCTCGTCGCCGGCGTGCTCCCGGCCACCCTCCGACCACCTCTTGGTGTCCATCGCACTCACCACGTCGCGTAGGGTCCAACCATACACCTCCCGCACCTCGCCGCACACCTAGCCTCAAGTTCGCCGGCCGAACTCCGCGACCGCCTAGGTCGTCGTCGTGCGCCGATTCCGGCCGCCCAGAGCCCTAAGCTCCACCAAGAGTGTGCGGCATGTCCCCACTACCCATAGCCCTCTCCGGCTCGTTTGGTTGCCGAAGCGGCCAAACCCACTTCCACCGCCAAGTCGGGCTCGCTGGCAACTAAGCGCCGGTGCAGCCGACGTTGACTTTGACCACGGTGGGCCTGGTTGACTCGATGAGTCGATGGCAATGGGGCCCGATGACATTAACTAATTAGAGTTAGTTTTAATTAATTTTAGCTAAACTAATTACCTCGACACCTGGACCCACAGTCAGGTTTGACTGGGCGTCTCCGTTGACCTGACGTCATTACGGCATGGTGACGCAATAAATTAATTACTGGATTTATTCTAATATAGGAAATTCGAATATAGTTCAAACTTCAAAAATTCATAACTTTTAATCAGAACTCCAAATGCAAAGATTTATATATGAAAATGATCGAAAAATCCATTCTATCCATTGGTACAGGTTTCATGCATGATAAAACAAGTTAACCTTGCTGTTTAAGCAGAATAAGATATTACACCTTTAGGGCTATTTTAAATGAGCTAGCATTTGAATCTTTGATTCAAATGAGTTCATCCTTTTGTTTCAGCTTGCATTAGGCCAACACACATCCATATTGCCATGTCATAGCATGCATCATATTGTTGCATATTGCCATGTGTGTTTATTTTGGTATGTCTTTCGTGATAGGTTCTTCCTCAGGATAATCCGAATATCCGCTGCGAAGGCAGTATCCTACCACCACTCCATCGAGCAAGCAACCCATTGATCATTCCGATACAAACCCATGTTCTCGCTTCTGCTCTTGTTTTCTCGCATTAAGACAACGCGATTCAAACTGTTGTGTCTGCGGTAGTTGAACCCACTTCCTTTGCATGACTGTCATTGCCACGATAACTAGATCAAACCCACTAGTATGTGTAGGAGTTGATTGAGCCATGATTGTGATTCCTACCATGCTATGCTAGCTATGCTTAGAGTTGTGTCGTGCGGCTCATCGGGATGATGAACTAGAGTGAAAGGTTGTGTCGGGTTCGAGAGTGAAAGTGTTGAACACGTTTTGGTAAAAGTATCGATGAGAGGCCATGTAGGAGTACATGGTGGGTTGTTTCATTGAAGCTGTCCTAGGCCCTGAGATCTGTGTTTGTGATCCATGAAACAGTTACTACCACGCATTGGGATCCTTAATTGACCCTCTCGCTTCTTAACCACCCTTGTTCTCGGTCCGGGGAGTTGCAAGTAGTTTACGGTGTTTGTAGCATCTTTGGGGCCGCACTAACGCTGACCTTAGGGGTGGGTTGTGTTGCGGTAGGCACGTGGCCCGTGTCTGAGTGCCCTTTTGGTATCTGGGAACCCCACACATCGTTCGGGGCTGTATGGGAAACCTCGGCGGACTCCTGCGGATGGAACCGAATAGGCGATAAACTGGACTAGGGACTCGAGTGTTTAGGTAGGTGTGGCCGACACCCACGTTGGGCTTCCGCTTGAAGGTTGCCGAGTACATGTCGTGTAAACGGCGGTAAGTGGTGAGGCGTGTGTGAAGAAGTACACCCTGCGGTTAATATGATCTATTGAATAGCCGTGTCCACGGAGAAGGACTTCGGGTTGCCTATATCGGTTCATAGACAAGTAAATGGATACTACTAAAAGCCTCAAGATAAGTGTGAGTACAGCGGATGGCCCTCTCGTGGGTGACGAGAGAGGATCCACGTGGAGTATTGTGATGGTGATTAGTGGACTGGTGTGCGACAAATGCTTTTCAAGTGGTGTCACGTGGGATAGCTTAGCCAAGAGTCAAAGCTGGCTTCTTGCAAATAACTCCACCACCTTCTTGAGAATGTGCATGTATGATAGGATTACGTGGTAAGACTTCTGAGTACCTCCGTACTCATGTTTGCTTAATTAATGTTTTGAGACGACAACACTTGCCCCCTCCGATGGGTTTTATGTAGACCTTGACATCGGCAGTGAACTAGCCACCGGTGGTGATCCAAGGCTTGTGAAGGGCCCTTGTAGATAGAAGGGCTTGACAAGCTTTCTTTCTTTCTAGAGTCGTACTCGGACTAGTTTGCTTCTGCATGTGCTTGTATGTTTGTATGACTTGAGTGTTGGGTCATGTGACCCCTACCGTATGGATATGTTATGTATGGCTCCTCGGGCCTCTTAAATAAAGTACTTTGAGTTGTAGAGTTTTGTTGTGATGCCTTGTTGTATTTACTCATATCGGGCATATTAGTGTATGATTGAAATGCTTGGTATGAGTGGGATCCGACAAACTAGTTGTTTATCCTTGGCAGCCTCTCATATGGGGAAATGTAGTCTTGTGCTTCGGCGATAGTAGTCCGCTTCTGACAGGTTCACGGAGTCACCGCTAGCCTAGCACTCTGCTTGGACACTTGATTGGCGGCATGTGTTTCACCTCGTTCCTATATACATCCCTTGAAATGTCACGCGGTGATATTGAGTCCTGCCTAGCTTTGCTACAGCCGGGATACGGAGTCCTGTTAGCCAGTGCTACAGCCCAAATTCATACGTTGATGACCGACATGCTCGATGTGATTCATGTATGCTGTCCCCATAGGTTAGCGCCGCTTTGGGTTCACGACTAGCCATGTCGGCCGGGTTCTTTGTCATGTGGATGCTAGCGACACTATCATATCGTGAGCCAAAAGGCGCAAAGCGGTCCGGCCATGGTAAGCGACACCGAGTAGAATACCGTCGTGAGTCCGCAAAGTGATATGAGGTGTTACCGGCTAGGTCGATGTGACTTGGAATCGGGGTCTGGCAGCGTTGGCATCGAGCGGGGCTGCTGTAGGTTCGCTAAGCCAAACTGGTCGATGTTGAGTCTAGAAATGCTTTAGTTATATGTAGGGAATTGATTGTGGGAGGAGCGTAAGGCTCTTTTACTCCTTTACCTTATGCCCTCCGATCTGAGTCATCCTCTTCTCATTCTACGTGGGTATAGGACTAGCCTCTCTTCTCTCTATCGGGTTCACGTGTTACTAATCCGTAGTAACTTATAGGATTGTTGGTTACATCCTCGGTTCAGTTTCTACTACTTTTAGTATGCTATCAGTTGAACCGAACCTTGATATGATGATCTTGAGTGGTTTTGCAATCTGATTATGAATGTCTCAAATCTGTTTTGAGCATTCTGAGATGTTATGCTGCCCGATTTTCCTAGAAATTCTAATGTCTTTGCATTGTGGCTGTGCTTTCAGATGGCCACCGTCCCCGTAACCAAGTGGTTCGTCGACCGTTGCATTGATGTGTGGTCACACGGCAATGTTGGTTCGGTGATGATCGAGACCGTTACCGATGGTATCCTGAATATACCGTCGAGGAGCAGTTTAGGGATTTTAATCAAAGCCAATATCGTGCGCGTCAGGATTTATCCATCTTATCCGAGCTTGAACCGCTCCACTGTTCTTATGGACTTGGGATCACTATTGGAATGTCCGTGCAAGATGCAGCCTATTCAATGATGACTATTATTCGAGCTGAACTGCCTTCTTTGGCAACACCGATTTCCGCTACATGCCAAGATCCCTCCACGGGCGCATGGCTACCTTGAGGTATGTACAGCGATGCATCTCATGAGGACTCACTTCTTCGCACCACTACGAGAGATGTTGGAAGACAAGGACCGTGAAAACCGGGCCTTGCGTATGGAAACTCTTTAATGCCCGTTCGATCATTTGGGCTACTCGACTCGGTTTGCACCGCCGTGCAAGCCGGATACATGGACATGAGGGACTTGTACCTGTGCGGGCTGGTCTGCGGACTTTATGGAGTGGCGTGAGGTTGGAGGCATCACCCTCCTCGTGGACCTCGTCTGCCGCCGTTTGTTGGACCACGGCCACATCCGAGTCCCTATGGTCCATAAGCTCCACAGGATCGTGTTTCCGGATGATCATGTTCCACTTCCAGGCTTGGGTAGTGACTTCTATGAGGACTACTACGGAGCTGTCTGAGTTAGTAGTAGTATCCCTAGTATTGTAATAGTTGTATTTCCACCGTCCTGCGTGACTTGTGGAATATGACTTAGTGTGTATCATTCCGGAAGTGTAGAAAAATAATGTATAGGAGTTGGAATGCTTCCGATGAGATGTAATGCCTTTTCACTATAGTTGTACTCCGTCGGGCTTGTACTAAACTATGAATGGTGTGTATGACCGTTGGTATATATATGGCAGTTTTTATATTACCATGTCATACGGATGAACATCTCTGCATTCCGTGTTATCTATTACATTCCGCACTTCCTTGCTAAATCCTGCCATCCTGGTTTAAACCGTTGTTTTGTTTCCTAGGATGGTCAAGACCACATAACAATCCTGCTGCTCCGGAGCGGGAGAAATAACGCAGCTGGAATGTAAATCTGCCTCAACCGCCATCTTTGGCCGAGGTTATCTTTGAAGCGAGCACTAATGTCGTGAGACCAATCGCTTCTTGGGCGGATCGAGCAAAACACCGCACGCCAGCCAAGAAATGATGCGGTGTCACTCAATGATTTTGTCAAGCTGTATCCACGAAGTTCAAGTATTCCGTTGAGCCTCTTGATGCGGATGATTGGCTTCGCATCACCCACAAGCTGCGTTACGCCAGCGTGGCTGAAGCCGATAAGATTCTTGAGGGAGTCCCCGATTAGGGGTGTCGGGATAGCGGACTACCATCATCGACCGAGCTATCATTTTACGGACTATCATCATCGACGGACTCCAAGACTATGAAGATAGAAGATTGAAGACTTCCCCGTGTCGGATGGGACTTTCCTTGGCGTGGAAGGCAAGCTTGGCGATCTGGATATGTAGATCTCATACCATTGTAACCGACTCTATGTAACCCTAGCCCTCTCCGGTGTCTATATAAACCGGATGGCTTTAGTCCGTGGGACAACAATCACAACAACCCTTACAATCATACCATAGGCTAGCTTCTAGGGTTTAGCCTCCTTGATCTCGTGGTAGATCTACTCTTGTAAACATCCACACTATCAATATCAATCGAGCGGAGGACGTGGGTTTTACCTCCATCAAGAGGGCCCGAACACGGGTAAAACATCGTGTCCCTCGTCCCTGTTACCATCCGCCTAGGCGCACGATTCGGGACCCCTACCGAGATCCGCGGTTTGACACGACATTGGTGCTTTCATTGAGAGTTCCTCCGTATGCCGTCACCGATAAACTTGATGGCCTCTTCAATCAACAACAGCGCAGATCTGGGTGAGACCTTTCTCCCGGGACAGATCTTCGTGTTCGGCGGCCGCGCTGCGGGCAACTCCTTGGCCATCTGGAGCGATCGAAGCTCGCCCCTGGCCGTCGAGTCAGGTTTGAAGCTTAAACTTCACGGCGGATATCCGGGGACTTGATCCTCGATGGATCGAGCCACAACCCGATCGCGCCCAGCTGTCACGATGGGCATGACCTAACTCTGCCGCGGACAGCACCTTGGAGGCCGCACCGGATCCGCTCCGACTCATAGTCCGGAGCCGATCGCTCGAATCGAGGGCGGATGGCTGGACACCGCCTCGGGAGCCCGCAATTTCTCTGGCGATGGGCGAACACTTACCTTGTCCCACATAAAGCCCATGACTCCGGTGCGGACTCCTGCGGACTCGAACCTCCTGCGCCCGAGCGGTCGAATCCGATTAGGCGCCCGATCATGGAATTCACCACTGCGGACATCTTTCAAAGACGCCTTTCTAAGCGATATCATAAATTCATTGAAGCATCTCTCGCTATCCAGGAGAGCCCTGGCGAACTACGGCCGGGACGTTGGGACGCGGATGGCGAAGAAATTCAGATCCACCCACCACCCACTTCAGTGCTTGGCGTCGGCGATTTAACCGACATACTCGACTACGACTCCGAAGACATCGACGGTATGGGCGGCGATGCGGAGACTACCAAGAACCAAAGCCCTACAGACCTTTGAAGACCACCTCGTCATCGACGTATACATGGTGGACACCCGAAGGAAGCGATAACGAGGAATAACGGGACACGGCGGAGGATAATCTCGCGATAAAGAACCAAAGCGGCGGCAAAAGCGCCGCCCTAAGTCCGCCTCGATCAAAGCAGCCTTCCTAACGGCCCAGCGATAGAGCGAGGCCAAGCCGGTGACGGACGAACGGGGCGAGCGGATAATCAACCCCTCCACGGAGCAATCAACGGTCCGCCACAACACGAGCATAAGAACATACGCCAAAAAACTAGTCGCCACTGCAAGAAAGTTTGAAGAAGGCGAAGCGGAAGCTCAAAACAGCGAAGACACGCCGAGAATGAAGTGGAGCAAAGTATTCAAGACCGCGAGCAAATATAGCAATGGTCATCAAACCAAGAGCTACCCGCGCAAGTTGCTGCCAGAATTTGACGAAGAAGCCATCGAGCCTTCACGGTCAAAAATAAAGAGGCCGCTGGCGGATAGGCGGCAGATGACAGGCCCAAAGCAACAAGCGGGGCTGCACAAAGCGAATTATAATCCTGGTAAAGCGGATGGCCCAATTAGGTCCATCTACGGGCCAAAAGAGGACCCGAAGTAACACACCACGACAAGTGTTGAAGACAGCGGCACACCCAAATCTGGGCGCCAGACACCATATGTTTCACCGATGAGGTCTTTGGATCATAATTTCAGCGAGGTTTAAACCCATAAACATAGAGGCATCTGACGGCACAACAGACCCGAGTGCTGGATAGAAGACTACATACTGCACATACACATGGCTAGAGGAGGCGATCTCCACGCCATAAAATACCTACCCTCAAGCTCAAAGGCCAGCTCGGTATTGGCTCAAAAGCCTCCCAGAAAACACTGTTGGAAGTTGGGAAGAGCTTGAGGGCGCGTTTAGAAACAAATTTTCAAGGGACTTATGTCCGCCCTCCAGGATCTTGATGACATGAGTCATATAACCCAACAGCCCGAGAGTCGGTAGCATGAAGTGCAGGAACAGGTTCCTTACCAAAAGAACCAAATAGTCGATTGTCCGGACGCATGAAGCCTTAGCAGCTTTTAAACACAACGTCCAAGGCGAATGGCTCGCCAGACACCTCGGCCAGAGAAGCCAAGAACAATGGCCGCGCTAACAATCCTCATGACGCGCTTTTGCGCGGGAGAAGACAGGTGGCTAGCAAGATGCAGCACCGGCGACCAGTACATCGAGATCGAGATGGAAGCGGAAAATCACGGCGCAGGAAAGATCGGTAGCGGAATAAAGAAAAAAAGCCCACAGAACGGCAGGTCAACACCGGATTCAAAAGCTCGTGGCGGACAATAAAACACGGCCTCTTAAGGACAACAGAGGCGAGCTATCAAATTTGAACAAAATTTTAGATCGGATATGTCAAATCCACATACCCGGAAGCACGCAAACCATACCAACCAAATTGTTGGGTTTTCAAACAGTCCGCAGACTTAACGCCGGACACAAGGGGAACTCGTCCATGGCGAGGACAATGGCGAGCCCCACCCGGAAAGCACGGAAGTCAAAGGACTTTCCTCGAGAAGTCAAAACAGTAAACTTCGCTTCCGCGTGATAACACGGAAAGCCAACACGGCACTCGCCAAGACAAGTGTCGGACGATCCACCCCAGTGGACCAAGGTTGGATGTCAAAACCAATCACTTTCGACCATCCGGATTAGTCCGAAGTATCCGGGCGCAGGATAGACTGCCACGATATCGGATCCCATAATAGGCGGACTGCAATTAACGCGGTGTTGATGAGCGGCGGTGACTTAAACACGCTATATCCGGACACATCCGCAAGTGGGGATAGACCCTATTACAATTCGGCATAGCCGCACTTCCTTCAAAGGAGCGGCGCCAGCCCTTAAGCCAGCTATCAAGCACCACCGGACGGGAGGCTCTCGTCCGCTTCAATATAATACCACATTCCGCGTCTCTTACGTTTAAAATGCCGGTCCACGTGGCATCGCCTCATAACAGGTCGCGGAGACCCGGACACGGCCGGGCGAGTCCGGAATAAATAAGCTAGGGGCTACCTAGCGCACACCCCTCACAAGGGTTTGCACATACAAGCTATAATGAGCTAGCATAGGCTCAGCTTTCTTAATCTATATTTCAATTTTATGCACTTTCTTGCACGATTTCTTTTCCAACTAAGTTCCTCTCTTTTTCTGAGATGAACAGCGTGCACACCCGTCTAGGACATGGCTGCAACGGAGACACAGCGCGCAGACGTGCGGTGGGGACCCGTTGCAAGGACTCTTTTCGGACTAAGACCCTCGTAAACCTTTCTTCTGTCTCTTGTTGCTATAATCCCCGGTTTTCAGCATAACCAGAGTGGAGATCTGGCGTTTGGCATCGGCGCGCCAGATAGAACCTGCCCGTACACTGGACACAAGGGGCTTAGGGCTTTGTTTCGCCATATTATAAAGACCGAACACTTTCGGGGAGTGTTGGCGTCTCGAGATTAGGCCTTATATGCATCAGCTCCGAATCATGTCTTTGGTCAAATGTTGGGTTTGCCCGGCTCCTGTGTTTTGCTGCCTTCGTTCAGTATCATCGGCTAACGCGGCTCCGGGAGAACTCTGCGATTGTGCCCCGTTAAATGGCGAGCACCTCGATGAAAGCTCAAACCGAAGCGTCATGATCAGCGAGAGACCGGTCAACCACTCGATCGACCATGGGAATGTTTAGGATTCCTCCGTTTTGACAAAGGCGTTTCGGCCAGGCACATCTGGCGCCCAAATTTGGAGAGCGCGGTGCCCCGAGGGCTATCGTCGTAGCCCCACCCTCGAACTCCATGGCTAAGTGAAAGTGATAAAGCATTATAGTCCGGTTGCCTCGTTTGCTACGCTACCACCTCCTTTACAGGACCGAGACGCCGGATTAAGTGTGAAAACGCCGCTATTTTTTATGAACACCCGCACCTTGTGCGTGGGCTGAAACCAACGATCGCCATCTTTCGGGTTATACATACGTATGCATGAGCGGCCGCAAAGGAGATATTCTATTACTTGAACGCACAAGTATAAAAAAGGCGCTTACATCATAAAATCGTTTTACATCATATAAACGTTCATTCGAGCGTAACATTTTTCGAAACTCGCGACTCTATTACGGGCACCAAAAGACGCCGCCAAAATAGTGCTCGACGGGTAGCCGGTTATTATCCGAACCGGGTCGCAACAGCGGTGGCATCCATCTCATCCAATGTGTCTTCACTGGCGGCGCGCCATCCGCGCACCCTCTATGCAGGCCGACCGCTTCATTGCCTTGATATGCGGCACCGCCCCAAGAAATTGCTGCAATAAGCCAAAGTAACTCTTCAGCTGGGGCCTATCCGGCCGGATATGGGTCACTATATCCGCCATAGCAAGCCCGAACAACCTATTTAGCTCAGCCCACTCAGCCAAACGATCGGTCAGCGAAAGTGAACGCTCCGGACTATGGAATTGAGACCAAAACAGCTCTTCCGTCGGTGGTCCTTCCGCTTCGAATGCTGGCGGCATCCGCCAGACTCGCTGCTAAGTCCATATAAGGTCCTCCGGACACCACAATTAGCCCAGTGAGCATATTTTGAATCCGTGAATCTTGGCGCGAAAAGGCTTGCCGCTACAATCCCCGACTGGCGCAGTCTTCCTTCATGGCCCGCATTGCAGTAGCGGGCATTCTTAACTTCAGCGGTGGCCTTCCATGGTCTTCCTGCCCGCTAAGCGCTCCTTCCCAAGAGCCTCATTGCGGTGGTAGCCTCTTTTAACTTCACAGCCATTTCGGCTATCTCTTCCCTGCTCCGGCAGTGCGTACCCTTCGCCGCTAACTCCTCGATCGCCTTGAGGTTGCCGCATCACTCCTTCCGCCTGCTCCTTGGCTTGAGCAAGTTCGCCCGAAGAATCTCCACGCAGCGGCACTATCTGCATTTCACGCAAATTTTGTAAGGAGTTGGCTTCGCTCCTTACCATGTGTCCGCTGATAACACTTACCTTGCGACTCATCAAGTCGCTTTGTTGATCAGCGATGTCTTCATCCGCCACATCGAGTTGCCGCTTTAGTTCAGCAACTCCATAAGTCCGCTGGCCCCGGACGACCCGCCACCGCATAGGAACGATGGGAATTTAAAACCTGCGATTTTGATCCTCGACGCGCGTCGATATCGACAACCTACCGAGTCTCGGGGCTACTATCTATACAGGCGCATTCTATATGCAAACCTGTTAAAAGGTGTGTCATTTTACATACCTCAAACCCGCGCGATAAACTCCCCGGCATCATGCAACCCGCCTCGGCGACGAAATCCTTTCAATCACCACGCTCATCAATGTGTGCTGATCTTACGAGATAGACGCCTTCTCAAGCGAGATCCTTCACCGTACACCACCGGCGCCCGAACTATCCGGCTTTGCCACACTCGGGGCTCCTCCGTAACGACACGTCGGGCTCGTCCGCCCTATCCAACGGCGCCTCGGACGGGCGTCTCGCTCTCTATCATCTCCGGACGAAGGTCTCCTCAAGACGAGCTCATCTGCGAAGGGCGGAGATCCGAACTACAAGGTAAAACTTTAGTTATCCTCGAAGCACAAATAGGGATGTCCTTATTATAAAACTCCTTTCTTTTTACTTACGGCTCGTTGGAGGGCTGGCTCATTAAGGGAGATTGTGCGGCCGGGGCCTCCCCGTACGCAGGACCCTCCGACGAAGATTTCTTCCCCCGTTTAGGGGCTTTTTTCCCCGGGTCTTCGGAGGCAGTCCTCTTCTCCCCTCGGTAGGAGGGATTCTCGATCCCCCCTTGTTCAAGGGCCTCCTTAGGCGAGGCAGTAGATTTCCTGTTTTCCCCTTCTCCTTCCTTTGAAGGCGCAACCTCAAGCATCCGGACCAGCACGGGATCCGGCGCGGTCTCGGGGAGGGGGGCCGGACACCGTATTAATTTTTCTTCCGCTATCCACTCTTGTGTAGAGGGAGATCGGTCATAATGCGGATCATCGAAAGGCAAACGAACAGTATGTCCGGACTTGGAACTACTTACTTGAGTATCCGGGTGATTGCAGCTTAGTCTAGCATCGTCAGTTAATTCCAGACGCACCTCTTGCGATCCGAAGAATAAGCTATACATCTCCAGGGGTGTCATACCCATGAAGTGTTGAAGAATCCGTGGGCCCTCGGTTGAGCTCCCACACCGGAGAGGGCGGCGTTTGCGGGCAGGAGACGCCTAATTAGCATAACTCCATCACCACCACCATATCGATGTCCCTCGTTAAGAGGTCTCGAATCCGGCCCGCAAGAGGGGCACGTCCTTTGATGGCCCCAGTTGAGCCCTTGGTTGACCCACGACATCAATCGTCGTGGAGGTCCCGGCGCGGAATAGGGCGGCGGCTTTTGTCTGCGGCCCCTCGGACGGTAATATAGAACCACTCTTGCTGCCACAGTGAGCTCCTCTTGGAAGGAGCCGGCGGGCCATGGGGCATCGGCCCTCCTACTTATGGCCGCCCGCCACACTCCGCTGACGCCCCGATCATCTTGGCGCCACATTGAAAGTCTTGACCACAGGCGAAGTGTGGGGTGACGGAAGAAGGCTTCGCAGATGACAATGAATGCGGGTATATGGAGGATGGACTCCGGAGCCAAGTCGTGGAATTCCAACCCATAGTAAAACATGAGCCCTCTCACAAAAGGATCCATCGGAAGCCTAAACCCCGGCGGAGGTGGGAAACAAAGACGACATACTACCGGGCTCGGGGTGGGGATGGCCTGCCCTTGGCAGGCAACCTGTCTGAAATCTCGTGAAGATGTACTTGGCCTCCGCAGCTTTAGCATCGTCCTCCTCCGTGATTTGAGGAGGGCATCCACCGCCTCGAGGTGGAGCGGACATTGTTGAAGGTCCGGAAGCGCTCGAATCTGGAGCTCTGGGTGCTGGAACTTGGAGCGTGGAGAAGATTCGATGGTGGATTGGAGAAAAAGAAACGAGCCTTGGTCCCGTTATAAAGAGGGAGAATACCAAGAGCTGTCTCCGTGACCGTTTGGAACTCGCCTTCGATAGAGGGGGCGTGGCGAACGGGCTAGGTTGGGTTACCCACGCCCGTATTGATGAGAATCCCGGATTAAGGGGAAACACGATCTACGCTCGACAAGACATGCCAAGAAAACCGCTTAGCTAAGCTACCGAGGTGGTAAAGTAAAAACAATTGAGTAATGGCTTGGTAGTGGTGTGACGTCATGCCACGGAAAACGTCGCCAGATTGAACTTGTGTATATATTATTATTCTCTCTACGGTGGAATGTGGAACTATCCTGGTGTTCACAATCTTCTATCATTTGGAGGAGGAACCCGCCTTGCAATGCCAAGCAATATACACGCCGGACTTATCGTCATTGAAGCCTGGTTCGTGGGGCTACTAAGGAGTCTGGATTAGGGGTGTCCGGATAGCGGACTACCATCATCAAATTTAACTATCATTTGCCGGGACTATCATCATCGACCGGACTCCAAGACTATGAAGATAGAAGATTGAAGACTTCCCCGTGTCCCGGATGGGACTTTCCTTGGCGTGGAAGGCAAGCTTGGCGATACGGATATGTAGATCTCCTACCATTGTAACCGACTCTATGTAACCCTAGCCCTCTCGGTGTCTATATAAACCGATGGCTTTAGTCCGTGAGGACAACAATCACAACAACCCTTACAATCATACCATAGGCTAGCTTCTAGGTTTAGCCTCCTTGATCTCGTGGTAGATCTACTCTTGTAAACATCCACAATATCAATATCAATCGAGCAGGGCGTGGGTTTTACCTCCATCAAGAGGCCCGAACCTGGGTAAAACATCGTGTCCTCGCCTCTGTTACCATCCGCCTAGGCATACGATTCGGGACCCCCTACCCGAGATCCGCGGTTTGACACCGACAGTTACCTTTGCCGCCTATCACCTCGAAGGCCCTGCTAGCCTTTGGTGGGAGAATTATGAGGCTATGCGTCCGGTTGGACAAATTACTACTTGGGCTGAATTCAGTGCCGCTTTCCGTGAGCATCACATCCCGGAAGGTCTCATGGATCGCAAGAGGGAGGAATTCTGCAATTTCACCCAAGGCAGGCTGACTGTGGATACTTACAGGCATGAATTTGGGAATCTAGCACGTTATGCTCCTGAAGAAGTTTCTACCGACGCCAAGAAGTAGGCAAGGTTCCGCAAAGGACTTAGCCACGAGCTTCGCCGAGACCTTCGTCTGCATGAGTGCACCTCCTTTCCGAAGTTAGTCAATAAGGCTATCAGTCTTAAATCAAGGCGATCGATTTTGAGGCTTCAGCATAAGCACTCCGTGACTCTGGTTCTTCATCCGGCTCTGGATCTCGAAGCGCTTGGGTTTGGATTCAAATCTTGCTCTCGCCACCCAGGTTCACCCGAGGCCATCCTTTGAGGCGCCTCGCCCCAACCAGCAGTATGTTCCGCCCAAGACTTATGGAGGCCCCGCTGCTAATGCTGCTCCACGCCCCAATATGATAACCTGCTTCAAGTGTGGAGAGACGGGCCACTACATCCGTGAGTGTCCCCAGAACAACCCCAGTCAGATCGGAAAGTTTGTTGGTCGTGGCAAGCCAGCAGGAAAGGTGCTCCATGCTAAACCAGCTGCCACTGCTCGTGGCCACGTCAACTATGTTTCAGCTGAGGAAACCTATGAGGATCCCAACGTCGTTGTCGGTACACTCCTTGTTAATTGTCATCCGGCAACTGTTCTTTTTGATACTGGAGCATCTCATTCATTTATTTCTGAGAGCTATGCTCGATTGCACAACACCACATTCTGTGACATGCACACCTCCATGGAAATTCAGACCCCTGGTTCTAGATGGCAAACCTCTAGAATAAGTCATGGGAATGAAATTCTTGTCGACAGATTAGTCTTTCTTGCTTCTCTAATAGCTCTCAAGTCCTCGGACATAAACATCATCTTGGGTATGGACTGGATGTCACCCATTACGCTAAGATTGATTGCTCTACTAGAACTGTTCAACTCACCCATCCTTGGGCAAGACAGGTTAATGTTTTAACCCGAGTGACCAGCGTCGACTTTACTCCTTAAATGCCAACCCCTTCCGGACCTCCAAGATATTCCGGTGTCCGTGATTTTCCGGATGTCTTTCGGAAGAACTGCCGGTGTTCCACCCGAGGGATGTCGAGTTCGTGATAGATCTTGTTCCGGAACCGTCCCAATTTCTAGAAGACCTTATAAGATGGCACCCCTAGAACTAGCCGAAGCTTAAGAAACAACTCGATGAGTCCTTGCAAAAGGGTTTCATCCGTCCTAGTTCATCTCCATGGGCTTGCCCGTCCTCTTCGTCAAGAAGAAGGATGGAGCGGATCGGATGGTTGTGGATTACCGACACATCAATTTGGTCACTATCAAGAACAAGTATCCGCTCCCGGGATCAACGATCTGTATGATCAGCTCGCTGGATCCTCGATCTTTTCAAGATGGATTTGAGGTTGGGCTACCATCAAATCAAAATCAAGAACGGGACATTCCTAAAACGGCCTTTGTTACTCGTTATGGCCAATCTGAGTACACCGTCATGTCCTTCGGATTAACCAATGCTCCAGCCACTTTCTCTCGGTTAATGAACTCAATCTTCATGGAGTATTTGGATAAATTAGTCGTGGTATACCTCGATGATATACTCATCTACTCCAAGAATGAGGAAGAACATGCCGAACATCTAAGGCTAGTATTGATGAAACTTGAGAGCACCGCCTTTATGCCAAATTCTCTAAGTGTGAATTCTGGTTACAGTGACCTACCTAGGCCATGTAATCTCTGGTAAGGGCATTGCTGTCAATCCCGAAGCGAGTTCAAGCCGTCCTTGATTGGACTCCACCTGAATCGGTCAAGCAAGTTCGAGTTTCCTCGGTTTAGCGAGCTATTGCCGCCGCTTCACGAGAATTTCTCTAAAGTTGCTAAACCTCTAACGAACTCCTCAAGAAAGATAAGAAGTTTGAATGGGCGCCACGGTCGAGTTCAGCTTCGAGAACTGAAAAGGCGCGACATCTGCTCCCGCATTTGTTCCACCAGATTTTTCTAAGGACTTTATTATCTATTACGGCGCCTCGCGACAAGGACTAGGTTGCATACTCATGCAAGATCGTCATGTGATTGCCTACGCTTCTCGACGATTCGCGCCCACATGAGGATAACTATCCCACACGATCTAGAGCTTGCAGCGATGGTTCATGCACTCAAAACCTGGCGACATTACCTTCTTGGTAATCGTTGCGAAATCTACACCGATCACCAAAGTCTGAAATACATCTTCACCCAACCGGTTTGAATCTCGAGGCAAAGGCGTTGGGTCGAGTTGATTACTGATTACGACTTAGGAATATCTTACACCCTGTGCAAAGCCAATGTCATGGCTGGCGACTAAGTCGCAAATCTTATTGTAACAATTTGATGTTACAACAAAGTCAACCATTTCTCCACGAGGAATTTCGTAAGCTTAATCTTCACATTGTTCCTCGAGTTCCTTTCCACCACTGGTGGCGAAACCCAACCTTACGGATCGAATCATAGCTGCTCAAAGAATATGATAGAGGGATATCTCGGATCAAGGAGAACATTGCTAAGCGGAGCTGCTAAGTGTTTCTCCATAGATGAACAGGTGTTGTCTTCTTTGAGAACCGCTTGTGGTTCCCAAGAAACAACAGACTCGACAATTGATCCTTAAGGAAGCTCATGACTCTCCTCTCACCATTCATCCGGTAGTACTAAAATGTATCAAGACCTCGCCAGAGGTTTTGGTGGACTAGGATGAAGAGAAATTGCTCAATACATTGCTAATTCGGCGTCGTCGTCGAGTTAAGCGAGCATCAACGGCTCTTGGTACCCTTCAACCTTTGGAGATTCCTGAATGGAAATGGGATAAAATCGGTATGGATTTCATTACGGGTTTCCAGGACCAAGAGAGGAATAATGCTATCTTCGTTGTCGTCGATCGTCTTTCCAAAGTAGCCCACTTCCTACCCGTTCGTGAGAGTATAACCGCTAGCCAGCTAGCTGATTTGTACATCTCTCGAATAGTGTCTCTTCATGGTGTTCCATTGGAGATTAACTCAGACCATGGAAGTCTCTTCACCTCTCGATTTTGGGAAAGTTTCCAAAATGCTATGGGAACTCGTCTCTCCTTTAGCACCGCATTCCATCCTCAATCAAGTGGTCAAGTAGAACAAGTCAATCAAATCCTAGAGGATATGCTTGAGCTTCATCATCTCTTTCGGCATGAATTGGGAGAAATGCCTTCCATTCGCCGAGTTAAACTTATAACAATAGTTATCAAGCTAGCTTAGGCAAAGCTCCTTTCGAAGTTCTTTATGGGCGGAAATGTCGAGCGCCTCTTAACGGTCGAAACCGGGAGAGACAACTCTTTGGCGGATATGATTCAGAAGCGAAAGAGCAGGTTCGCGTTGTTCGTGAGAAATTGAAAACAGCCCAATCTCGTCAAAAGAGCCAATATGACCGCAAGCATAAGCCTATGGCTTATGAAATTGGGAGAAGGCTTACCTTGGGTTACTCCTTTGAAGGAACCCATCGATTCGGTATCAAAGGCAAGTTGGCTCCTCGTTACATTGGACCCTTTCGCATTCTTGCCAAGCGAGGAGAAGTTGCCTACCAATTGGAACTACCTCCGCATCTTTCGAGTCCATGATGTCTTCCACGTTTCCCAACTCAGCGTTGCTTCTCGGATCCTATCCGTGGAGTGGACCACAAGCAACGCTTGATCTCCAAGATAACCTCACCTATCGAGAATATCCCGTTCATATTCTTGATCAAGCCGAGCGTACCACTCGACGTCGAATATCAAGTTTCTAAAGGTTCAATGGTCAAACCATTCCGAGCAAGAAGCAACTTGGGAAAGGGAGGATCGTCTTGACTTGAGTATCCCACCTTTTCTAACGGACCCTAAATCTCGGGACGAGATTCTTTTGAGTGGGGGTGAGTTGTCACATCCTAGCTAGTCCTTGCATTAGTGTGTGCATCATGTTTAAATTTCACTTGAATTTGAAATGGGGAAGACAGAAACCCCAGAACCCCTTTTGAATTCAACTAGGGTTTACTAAAATTATTTTCAATGAACCTGAAATGCCCTTCAAAAATGCTCATCACCTTTGCTTTGGTTCAGAGCCTCTGCCAAAAGTGGTGCACAATTTTCTAGGTCATCCTAAGGTCCTTGAATTAAATCATAAGTATTTGAGTTTGAGCATTTCAAATTATATAAAATATTGCAAATTCCCAGCTATTCCCAAACTAAAATGTTTCATGTTGGAAATAATCCAACTATGGACCAGGAGTAGTTTGGTGATTTTTGAAACTGTTTAAGTAATTTCAAAAACTCCACAAAGTTGCAGAAAAATAGAAAAAGAAAAACAGGATTGAAACCTTACATGGCGCCTCCTAACCCGCCCAACTGCCGCCCAGCCCAAAGAGCAGCCAATGAGGCTGCTTGGCTCGGCCAGCAGCAGGCAGAATGCTCTTTCGCAGCGAGCACCGCATGCATGCCACGCGCCTGGCCGCCGCCTCGCCGCTTCCCTCACCCAGCCGCGACGCGGTTCGCTCCCCCTTTCTCCCCGAACCCCTCGGACATCTCCTCTCCTCCCCGGCTCCTCTCTCTCGCGCTCCCCCGCCATGGCCGACGCCACCGCAGCCACGCCGTCGTCGTAGACGCGCTCCCCGCCGTCCGTGCTCCTCCTCGCCGTGTCTAGGAGCTCCGCCACCCTCCTCTACGTCGAGCTAGCCGAGCCCCGCGTGCTCGAGTAGCCCGAGGCCACTACACCAACCTCGCCCGAGTCCGTCGTCGCCGGAGATCCCCTTCAAAGCCGCCGTCGCTCCAGTCCGTCCCTGACCCCAACGAGAGTTTCTCCGAGTTGCCCGTGAGCCCATCTATCTTCCCCTCCCTTCCTCTCTCGCTCTCGAGCCGTGTAGCAACCGAACGGAGATCAACCGCACCCGCCGCCGCGGAGCTCGTCGCCGACGTGCTCCCGGCCACCCTCCGGCCACCTCTTGGTGTCCATCGCACTCACCACGTCGCGTAGGGTCCAACCATACACTCCCCGCACCTCGCCGCACACCCTAGCCTCAAGTTCGCCTTCGGCCGAACTCCGGCGGCCGCCTAGGTCGTCGCCGGCGCCGATTCCGCCGCCCAGACTAACTGACTCCACCAGAAGCTGCGGCATGTCCCCAGCTACCCATAGCCACCCTCCGCGGCTCGTTTGGTTGCCGAAACGGCCAAACCCACTTCCACCGCCGCGTCGGGCTCGCCGGCGGCAAAACGCCGGTGCAGCCGACGTTGACTTTGACCATGGGTGGGCCCTGGTTGACTCTGATGAGTCAATGACAGGTGGGGCCCAGCCCTGTTAACTAATTAGAGTTAGTTTTAATTAATTTGAGCTAAACTAATTACCCTAACACCCTGGACCCACAGTCAGGTTTGACCTGGACGTCTCCGTTGACCCTGACGTCATTCTGACGCATGGCTGACGCAATAAATTAATTACTGGATTTATTCTAATATAGGAAATTCTAGAATATAGTTCAAACTTCAAAAATTCATAACTTTTAATCTGTAACTCCATTTGCAAAGATTTATATATGAAAAATGATCAGAAAAATCCATTATATCCATTGGTACTGGTTTCATGCATGATAAAACAAGTTAACCTTGCTGTTTAAGAAGAATAATATATTACACCTTTAGGGTTATTTTAAATGAGCTAGCATTTGAATCTTTGATTCAAATGAGTTCATCCCTTTTTGTTCCAGCTTGCATTAGGCCAACACACATCCATATTGCCATGTCATAGCATGCATCTTATTGTTGCATATTGCCATGTGTGTTTATTTTCGGTATGTCTTTCGTGATAGGTTCTGCCTCCGAGGATAATCCCGAATATCCGTCTGAAGGGCAGCATCCTACCACCACTCCATCAGGCAAGCAACCCATTGATCATTCTGATACAAACCCATGTTCTCGCTTCTACTCTTGTTTTACTGCATTAAGACAACGCGATTCAAACTGTTGTGTGCTGCGGTAGTTGAACCCACTTCCTTTGCATGACCTGTCATTGCCACAGTAACTAGATCAAACCCACTAGCATGTGTAGGAGTTGATTGAGCCATGATTGTGATTCCTACCATGCTATGCTTGCTATGCTTAGAGTTGTGTCAGGTCTGGCTCATTGGGATGATGAACTGGAGTGAAAGGTTGTGTCGGGTTCGAGAGTGAAAGTGTTGAACACGTTTTGGTAAAGGTATCGATGAGAGGCCATGTAGGAGTACATGGTGGGTTGTTTCATTGAAGCCGTCCCTAAGAACTGAGATCTGTGTTTGTGATCCATGAAACAGTTACTACCACGCATTGGGATCCTTAATTGACCCTCTCGGCTTCTTAACCACCCTTGTTCTCGGTCCGGAGTTGCAAGTAGTTTACGGTGTTTGTAGCATCTTTGGGGGCGCATACATAGCGCTGACCTTTGGGGTGGGTTGTGTTGCGGTAGGCACGTGGCCCGTGTCACCGAGTGCCCGTTTGGTATCTCGGGACCCTGCACACATCGTTCGGGGCTGTATGGGAAACCTCGGCGGACTCCTGCGGATGGAACCGAATAGGCGATAAACCCGGACTAGGGACTCGAGTGTTTAGGTAGGCTGTGGCCGACACCCACATTGGGCTTCCGCTTGAAGGTTGCAGTACATGTCGTGTAAGCGGTGGTAAGTGGTGAGCGTGTGTGAAGAAGTACACCCTAAGGGTTAATATGATCTATTGAATAGCCGTGTCCACGAAGAAGGACTTCGGGTTGCCTATATCAGTTCATAGACAAGTAAATGGATACTACTAAAAGCCTCAAGATAAGTGTGAGTACCGCGGATGGCCCTCTCGTGGGTGACGAGAGAGGATCCACGGTGGAGTATTGTGATGGTGATTAGTGGACTCGTGTGCGACAAATGCTTTTCAAGTGGTGTCACGTAGGATAGCTTAGCCAAGAGTCAAAGCTGGCTTGCTGCAAATAACTCCACCACCTTCTTGAGAATGTGCATGTATGATAGGATTCTGTGGTAAGACTTGCTGAGTACCTCCGTACTCATGTTTGCTTAATTAATGTTTTTCAGACGACAACACTGCCCCCTCCGATGGGTTTTATGTAGACCTTGACATCGACGAGTGAACTAGCCACCCAGGTGGTGATCCAAGGCTTGTGAAGGGCCACTGTAGATAGAAGGGCTTCGACAAGCTTTCTTTCTTTCTAGAGTCTGTACTCAGACTAGTTTGCTTCCGCATGTGCTTGTATGTTTGTATGACTTGAGTGTTGGGTCATGTGACCCCTACCTGTATGGATATGTTATGTATGGCTCCTCGGAGCCTCTTAAATAAAGTACTTTGAGTTGTAGAGTTTTGTTGTGATGCCTTGTTGTATTTACTCATATCGGGCATATTGCGTGTATAATTGAAATGCTTGGTATGAGTGGGATCCGACAAACTAGCTGTTTATCCTTGGCAGCCTCTCATATGGGGAAATGTAGTCTTGTGCTTCTGAGCGATAGTAGTCCGCTACAGCCCGGTTCATCGGAGTCCTGCTAGCCCAGCACTACTGCTTGGACACTTGATCGGCGGCATGTGTTTCACCTCGTTCCTATGTCATCCCTTGGGAAATGTCACGCGGTGATATTCGAGTCCTGCCTAGCTGCTACAGCCGGGATACCGGAGTCCTATTAGCCCAGTGCTACAGCCCGAATTCATACGTTGATGACCGACATGCTCGATGTGGTTCATGTATGCATGTCCCCATAGGTTAGCGTCGCTTTGGGTTCACGACTAGCCATGTCGGCCCGGGTTCTTTGTCATGTGGATGCTAGCGACACTATCATATACGTGAGCCAAAAGACGCAAATGGTCCCGGGCCATGCTAAGGCGACACCCGTGGGAATACCGTGCGTGAGGCCGCAAAGTGATATGAGGTGTTACCGGCTAGGTCGATGTGACTTGGAATCGGGGTCCTGACACGCAGATAGCGACGTCGCTCCAAGGCGCGTCGAAGCCATGCGAGCAACAAGGGCACTGGGGAAAATGCCACCCCAGACAATGTGGAAACCCTCGACGATCCCGGTACCGAAGAACAGCCGCAAAATGACCACGAGGAGCATGAGGACCCGCTTGATCTCCAATATCTCGATGACTCCGAAAAGAGCAACTACCTCCCCCTTTCCGAAGAGGAGGTCAATTTGGGCGACGAGTATTTAATCGTCCCCGAATACCCACTGGATCAAGAGTGGTTTAAACGACAGCTAATTACCACCGCACGAAGGCTGAAAAAGCAGCGGCAAAAAATAAAATCCGAACAAGATACCCTTAATGAGAGATGGACTAAAGTCCTAGATGCCGAAGAGGAGTACAGCCACACGCGACAGACCAAAAGCTACCCGAAGCGAAAGTTACTGCCACAATTCAATGACGAGGTCATAGAGCCAGCGCCTGCAAGGTACACTCAGGCGGACCAGCCGGACCGCCCCCTCGAGGACAGGACCGGACAGCTGATAAAACCGAACAACCTCCCACTCACCCTCGCCATCAAGGCAAAGAGCCAGTACGACCAGGCTATGAGTACGTGATAACCCACAAGTATAGGGGATTAGTTGTAGCCTTTTTCGATAAATAAGAGTGTCGAACCCAACGAGGAGCTAAAGGTAGAACAAATATTCCCTCAAGTTCTATCGACCACCGATACAACTCTACGCACGCTTAACATTCACTTTATCTAGAACAAGTATGAAACTATAAGTACTTTGTAGGTGTGATAGGATAGGTTTGCAAAATAATAAAGAGCACGTAAATAAAAGCTAGGGGCTGTTTAGATAAAGAAACAACTAAGTTAGTTTTAGTAGAGAGCTTTTTGTCACACAAGAAAGTTATTTGTCCCTAGGCAATCAATAACTAGACCGATAATCATTATTGCAATTTTATATGAGGGAGAGGCATAAGCTAACATACTTTCTCTTCTTTGATCATATGCACTTATGATTGGAACTCTAGCAAACATACATAACGACTAAAGATCATTAAGGTAAAACCCAACCATAGCATTAAAGTATCAAGTCCTCTTTACTCCCATACGCAAACAACCTACTTACTCGGGTATGTGCTTCTGTCCCTCACGCCACCCACCATAAGAAAATCATGAACATATTGCAAACCCTACAGCGGGGATCCCTCACGCTTGCGCGAAATGGAGAGCACCATAGGACAACACCAATAATAAAACATATAACTCAAACAAATCATGATCATCAATCAACCCATAGGACAAAACGGATCTATTCAAACATCATAGGATAGCCATACATCATTGGGAAATAATATCACTACAAAAACATACACTTCCGTGATGATACGTGTTTGTCACAGTAGGTCACGTTTTCTGTCATGCATGTACGTCCATGACGTTTTTATGACAGAATCAAGATAGTCATACATGTGCTGTCGTAGAAGTGTTCCATCACATTACCAAAATTATCATCGCGGAAGTGTCCACTTCCATGACGATAAATGGCACGTCATGAAAGTGCTTTCGTCAAGGGTGACCGACACGTGGCATCCACCATAACGGGTCGCCGTTAAGCTATCGGGTCTAGTATTGGATCCGATAACCTGCTAACAGCCCGAATCAATGAGGATTTTCCACGTGTAAAATTCTCATTGGCCGGAGGAAACACGTGTTGGCTCACTGTTGGGACAGATGTCATCCATTCATTGGACAAGAGGCGCCTATGATATGTCGACACGTGGCACGACCCAATAGAGGCCCATTCCGGTGAAAAGGCCGGCCTGTTTGACTTGGTCCAAAGGTAACGGGCCGGCCCACGGAAAGCATGTTAACGGCATGTTCGTATATAGCCCATTTACGACCCGCTAACTCATGGCCCGTTACGGTCTATCGGAATTAAGCCCAGTATCTTCATCTGGGCCGTCCAATATGATTCCAGCCTATTGTAACTTCCAGCCCATGTATGGCCCATGATGTCTTTCGGCCCATACGAGGCCATTTGTAACTCTTGGCCCATTAACGGCCCGTGGTGAATCTGGCCCGCAATGAATAGTGTATTGCTTTATTCCATTGGGCCGTTTTTAACCCGTGTTATCTTTCGGCCTTCTCAGGGCCCTTTTATTATTGGGCTCATTTCCAGTATTCGGTTACTTACGACCCGTTAGTGGCCTTTTCTTCTTGTGGGCCAAATTTAGCCCGTGGTTACAATCGGCCCGTTAGCAACCCGTTAATCCGTTGGGCCGTTTTCGTAGCGTCATCAAATACGGCCGATTAACAACGGCCCGTTATTGTCGACCCATGAACGGACGATTCCAAATCTAGCCCATTTACGACCCATAATGCGGTCTGTTATTGGCCCATGTTTGGCCTATCGATCATACGGCCCGTAGAAGTCCCGTTGATGCTACGGCCCGTAGAAGGCCCATTGTTTCTTCGGCCCGTAGAAGGCCCATTGTTTCTATGGCCCGTAGGAGGCCCATGGTAACTACAGTAAATATGTAGCCCATGGTTATTGTGGCCTAGTTTTAAAAAATAGGTTATTGCGGCCACTAGCAAACCGCGGAAAAAGAACCGCACTGACTGCAAGCAAAGAAATAAACAAGACAACAAGGAAATAAATAAGCAAGCAACTTACGCTAGGCTATCACGGCAATTACACATATTACATCCACTGGGCATCAAAGTTCGCCACCAATGCAAATATAGGGAACAAAACAGCATATCATATACACTGGTTATCAAAGTTGGCGACCAGTGCAAATAAACGCTGCAGCAAAACAAGTCCAGAACTGAAACCACTTCAGAAGAGCTCAAGAAACAATATCCTGGGTACCCATAATGCTGGCAAGATGCTTAGCAAGCTTATTAACTTTCTCTTGTTTGGCGCTTAAATCCTCCAGCGCTTGTTGTTGCACCAGAAAGTATGCATCTGAATTCCACAGGGACTTCCTCAGTCCTTTAGCTTCCTGTCGCGGCACATCTGATCGATGTCTTTCAACTTGAAGTTGAGACTCAAGAAGACGAACTGATTTAGGCAGCGAGTTCGAAGTGCTTGTGCCAGCAGTAGTGGCCAATAACTTGAACACTACATCAAGACATGACTTTTGGGTTCTCTCACTGTCGTCAAGATAGTTTTTAAATGCTTTCTTGGAGACCGACAGGGATGTCTCACTATATTGAACCTTATCTGCATTACTTCCTTTACCATTGCATAACAGGGTACTGTTCTCCAATATTTTGTCTGCATTCTAAAAGAGAAACAAGCAGACACTTCCCAGGTTTACCATGTTGTATATGAAACTCATTTTGGTAAATCAGTTCAGTAGTAAAGTGAACAGGATAACAACATGAAACAAACATATATCTATGTACCATGGTCACTTTATGGTCTATATCATTCTAGTTTTTGTTGCCAAATCAAGATAGAGACACAGTTCAAATAATATTTGTTCAAAACAAAGCAAAATAGACAGTATATAAGTGTGGGAAACTATAGAGCAATAACAACACTTGTAATGTGCATGACATGAGAACATAACTGTTTATTCAATTGAAACTGAAATCAACATAGAGAAAGTTACAACACCAAACCAGTTAAAGAAACAGGTTTAAAACATACCTGTTGGGCCATTGGAGTTTCAATTCCATCCTTCAAATTTGAAAATAGTTGGTATGAGTGAATACAGTGATGCAAGAGCAAACGAGTATGAACCATAGCTACAGAACCTGACCTGAGAACAATTCTTCTTCTCCTTTAAGCATTGAGTTGGGATTCGAGGTGGTGGTCCTCGTTCTTTGGGCACTGCAGTTTCCTTACTAGTGCTCGTGTTTGGGTGCTCTGTGGTGGAGACGACGTTGTGTCTGATCGCTCTCTGACTATAGCGCCAGAAAACTCTTGTCTGCTAGGACTACGTCGGTGTTTCCCCAAAGAGGAAGGGATGATGCAGCACAACGACGGTAGGTATTTCCCTCAGTGAAGAAACCAAGGTTATAGAACCAGTAGGAGAACCAAGCAACACAACGTAAATAGCACCTGCACACAAATAACAACACCTCGCAACCCGACGTGTTAAAGGGTTATCAATCCCTTTCGGGTAACGATGCCAGAAATTTGTAGTAGATTGAAATAATAGATCGAAAATAAAATAAAGTGCAGCAAAGTATTTTTGTATTTTTGGTTTAATAGATCTGAATAAAAATGCAAAGGAAAAGTAGATCACAAGCAAATATATGAGAAAGAAGACCCGGGGGCCGTAGGTTTCACTAGTGGCTTCTCTCGAGAAATATAACAAACGGTGGGTAAACAAATTAATGTTGGGCAATTGATAGAACCTCAAATAATTATGACGATATCCAGGAAATGATCAATACATAGGCATCAAGTCCAAAATTAGTAGACCGACTCCTGCCTGCATCTACTACTATTACTCCACACATCGACCGCTATCCAGCATGCATCTTGTGTATTAAGTTCATGGAGAAACAGAGTAATGCAATAATAATGATGACATGATGCAGACAAGATCTATATATGTAGAGATAGACCCCATCGTTTTATCCTTAGTAGCAACGATACATACATGTCGGTTCCCTTTCTATCACTGGGATCAAGCACCGTAAGATCGAACCCACTACCGGGCACCTCTTCCCATTACAAGATAAATAGATCAAGTTGGCCAAACAAAACCCAAATATCGGAGAAGATATACGAGGCTATAAGAGATCCTGCATATAAGAGATCAAAGAAACTCAAATAACCTTCATGGATATAAAAAGATATGACTGATCATAAACTCAAAGTTCATCAGATCCCAACAAACACACCGCAAAAAGAGTTACATCATATGGATCTCCAGGAGACCATTGTATTGAGAATTCAGCGAGAGAGAGAAAGCCATCTAGCTACTAACTACGGACCCGAAGGTCTACAAAGAACTACTCACACATCATCGAAGAGGCACCAATGGAGGTGATGAACCCCATCCGAGATGATGTCTAGATTGGATCTGGTGGTTCTGGACTCTGCGGCGGCTGGATGAATATTTCATCGACGCTTTTAGGGTTTCTAGAATATTGGAGTATTTATAGAGCAAAGAGGCGGTCTGGGGCACCCGAGGTGGGCACAACCCACCAGGGCCCGCCTGGGCCTCCTAGCGCGCCCGAGTGGGTTGTCCTCTCCTCGGGACTCCCCCTAGGTGCAACTAGGGCCAAATATCTTCCTTCTGGTCCATAAGAAATCTCCGTAAAGTTTTGTAGCATTTGGACTCCGTCTGATAAGGATTTTCTGTGATGTAAAAAACATGGAAAAAACAGCAAGTGGCACTTGGCACTATGTCAATAGGTTAGTACCGAAAAATGATATAAAATGACTATAAAATGATTATAAAACATCCAAGATTGATAATAAAACAGCATGGAACAATAAAAAATTATAGATACATTGGAGACGTATCAGCATCCCCAAGCTTAGCTCCTGCACGTCCTCGAGTAGGTAAGTGATAAAAAAACAGAATTTTTTATGTGGAGTGCTGTCTATCATGTCATATCATATTATTTTCTTTATAGCATGGAAATTTGGACTTTTTATGTGATTCAAAGCAATAGTCTAGTTTTGACATAATAATTTAGATACTCAAGCATATCAACAAGCAACCATGTCTTTCAAAATATCAACGCTAAAATAAGTTATCCCTAGCCCATCATGCTCAAACATTGATCCATTCATGAAACACACTCGAATATTAGCTACACCCAATACTTAAGTACGATCATATTGCCTCCTAGTTGGTGCTTTTATAAGAGAAAATGGAGACTCAAATTTCAAAAATAAAAATTGCATAAAGTAAAAGAAAGGCCCTTCGCAGAGGGAAGTAGGGATTTGTAGAGGTGCCAGAGCTCAAAGCAAAAAACTTAGAGATAAAAACATTTTGGGAGTTGTATCCATTTGACCAACGAAAACGACTCAGAGTTCCGAACACTTTCCATGCTAGATATGCCATAGGCGGTTCCCAAACAGAAAATAAAGTTTATTCCTTTTCCACCATACTTTCACTTTCCATGGCTAGCCGTATCCACGGTTGCCCTCGATACCAACACTTTCCAATGAATTTATTAATTGACAACATAAAGTAAATTCAATTTTTTTGCATTTCGGGAATGGCATCCTTAATACATTTGCCTTACTCCCGTGCAATGACAAGTGAATAAACACTCTTCGTTAGAATAACACATCTAGCATGGAAAGTATTAGCCACCCGTTACCGTTCCGCGAGCGAAAGAAACACACAAAAGAGAAGTTTATTTTGAAAATTAGAGATGGCACATGCAAATATGCTTAGAACGGCAAAATGATACCACATATAGGTAGATATAGTGGACTCATGTGGCAAAACTGGTTTAAAGGATTTTGGATGCACAAGTAGAGGTCATACTTAGTGTAAAATGAAGGCTAGCAAAAAGATTGAGAAACGACCAACCAAGAAACGAATAATCTCATAAGCAAGCATTAAGCATAATTAACACCGAATAATGCACCACAAGTAGGATATAATTTTCATTGCATGATTATTGACTTTCGTGCATGCATAGGGAATCACAAACCTTAACACCAATACTCTTACTAGAGCACAATTACTCATCAACATAACTCACATATCACATCATCATATCTCAAAACTATTACTAAGAATCAAGTTTATTTTGTCCAATGATCTTCATGACACATTTTTTTGTTTATCCTTCCTGGATATCTATCACTTTGGGACTAATTCTCATGTGTTGCTTTTCATAAGCTCAAACAAATATAAGTGAAGATCATGAGCATAACAAATTTTCTTTCTCTCAAAATAACTTAAGTGAAGCAAGAGAGAATTTCTTCAAAATTTATTAACTCTCAAATATATCTAAGTGAAGCAAGAGAACATTTCTTCAAAAATACTAAGTACACCGTGCTAAAAAAGATATAAGTGAAGCAATAGAGCAAGTCCATGGATCATAAAAATTTAAGTGAATCATAGAGAGCAATTCTAACAAGTCATGACATAATTTTGGCTCTCCCAAATAGGTGTGTCCAGAAAGGATTGATGACTTAAAACACAAAATAAAACAAGCAAAGACACATATCATACAAGACGCTCCAAGCAAAACACATATCATGTGACGAATAAAAATATAGCCTCGAGTAAAATACCGATGGTCGTTAGAAGAAAGAGGGGATGCCACTCGGGGGCATCCCCAAGCTTAGTTGGTTGCTCATTTTTGGATAATAGCTTGGGATGTCGGGGAATCCCCATGCTTAGGCTCTTCTATCCTTATTTCATCCATCGTAAGATAACCCAAAACTTGAAAACTTCAATCACACAAGACTCAACAAAACCTTCGTGAGATCCGTTAGTGTAAGAAAGTAAACCACTACTATAAGTGATGTATCAAACCTATTCATATTTTGTTTTTGTATTATATCTACTGTATTCCAACTTTTCTATGGCAAAAACTCATCAAAGGAAACCATAGAGCCATAAAAATAAGCACACAACACAAAGAAAACAGAATATGTCAAAACAGAACAGTCTGTAGCAATTTGACTTAAACGAAAACTTCTGGAACTCCAAAAATTCTGAAAAAATAGGACGACCTGAGCAATTTGTATATTAATCTTCTGCAAAAAGAATCGGGGCAAAAGCTCTTTCTGATAAAAAAAATGAGAATTAATTTCGTGAGCGCAAAGTTTCTGTTTTTTCATCAAGATCAAACAACTATCACCCAAGAAGATCCTATCGGTTCTACTTGGCACAAACACTAATTAGAACACAAAAAACACAATCATAACAGTAGAATAATTGTGTACACACACAAGAACAGAAAGCAAAAAGCAAAAATAAATTTTATTCATTGGGTTGCCTCCCAACAAGCGTTATAGTTTTACGCCCTTAGCTAGGCATAAAGCAAGGATCTAAGTTTTGTCATCTTTGGTTCGAGATCCATAAGATGGCCTCATGATTGATTCATAAGGTGGCTTAATATTCTAGTTCTAGTAAAGTGTTCCATACCCTTCCTCAAAGGAAATTGGAAATTAATATTGCCTTCTTTCATATCAATCACGGCACCGATAGTGTGTAAAAACGGTCTACCAAGAATAGTTGGACAAGATGGATTACAATCAATATCAAGAACAATAAAATCTATGGGCACATAATTCCTATTTGAAAGAATAATAACATCATTAATTCTTCCCATAGGCTTTTTAATAGTAGAATCCGCCAAGTGCAAATTCAAAGAACATTCTTCAAGATTAGTAAGACAAAGCACATCACATAAAGATTTCTGAATTGTAGAAACACTAGCATCCAAGTCACACAAAGCAAACCACTCATAATTTTTAATCTTGACTTTGATAGTAGGTTCGCATACATCATCCAATTTTCTAGGAACTGAAACTTCTAATTCCATTTTTTCTTCAAGAGCTTTCATCATAGCATCAACAGTATGTTTAGTAAAAGCTTTATTTTGTTCATAAGCATGTGGTGAATTTATCATGGATTGAAACAAAGAAATACAATCAATCAAAGAGCAACTATCATAATTAAAGTCTTTGTAATCCAAAAGAGTGGGCACATCACTAGTTAAAGTTTTGACCTCTCCAAACCTACTTTCATCAATTTTCTCAATAAGATTTTCACCCTACGAAATATTGGGACACCTTCTACCTAAAGTTGACTCTTATCCAGTCCATTTTTCATCAATCTTATCTTTAGTAAATAAGGAATCAATATAAGAAACACCAATCATTTTAAGATCCTCATCACTTTTGCGAAAGAAATCACTAGAAAACGCTTTTTCTAAAAATTCTCTTTTAGCTCTAAGCATAGCGGTTCTTTTCTTAATTTCATACATAGAAACATAAAGAGCTTTAATTGATTCATCTACTTTAGGCACAAAAAATTTCATCTTGAGATTTTCCACATCATGAGCAATTCTATCAATACTTCTAGACAAATTATCAATCTTACTCAACTTTTCTTCTATGGAAGTGTTAAAAAAAATTGTGTGTTGATAAATTCTTTAATATTATTCTCAAGATCAGAGGTATTCTCATTATTATTGTAAGATTTGTTTCCATAGGAATTACCATAATTATTAGAGGAATTACTAGGAAAAGGCCTAGGATTAAAATTACCTTTATAAGCATTGTTGTTGAAATTATTTCTAGAGATAAAATTCACATCAATGGCATAACTATTTTGCTCAATCAAAGTAGACAAAGTCATATCATTAAAATCAATAAGAGCACTTTTACTAGCAACCAATTTTATAAGAGCATCTACTTTATCACTCAAAAAAGAAATTTCTTCAACCGAATTAACTTTTTGACTAGTAGGAGCTCTTCCGGTATGCCATTGTGAATAATTTTCCATGGTATTATCAAGCAATTTGGTGGCTTCACCCAAATTAATTTCCTTAAAAGTTCCACCTGCGGCGGAATCTAAAAGATTACGAGAAACAAAATTTAACCCCGCATAAAATTATTGTATGATCATCCAAAGATTTAACCCATGAGTTGGGCAATTCCTTAGCATCATTTTCATCCTTTCCCAAGATTGTGCAACATGCTCATGTTCAAGTTGCTTGAAATTCATGATCTGGGTTCTAAGGGAAATAATTTTTGTGGGAGGAAAATACTTAGTGATAAAAGCATCTTTGCACTTATTCCAAGAATCGATACTATGGCGAAGCAAAGAAGAGAACCAAATTTTTGCAGAATCACGCAAAGGGAACGGAAATAATTTCATCTTGACCACATCATTGTCCACATCTTTTTTATTTTGCATATCGCATAATTCCATGAAGGTATTAATATGGGAGGCGGCATCGTCACTAGGAGTACCGGAAAATTGGTCTTTCATAACAAGATTCAGCAAAGCAGTATTAATATCACAAGTCTCCGCACTAGTGGCGGGAGGAGCAAGCGGAGTGCCAATAAAATCATTGTTGTTGGTACTTGAGAAATCACATAACTTGGTGTTCTCTTGAGTCATGATGACCACACAACAAAATTTCACTAAAAAATAGATCCGGCAAGAAAACGGCGAACGGAAAAAGAAATGCGAATAAAACGGAATTTTTTTGTGAAGTGGGGGGAGAGGAAAATGAGAGGAAAATGGCAAATAATGTAAATTGCGAGGAGATGACATTTGTGATTACGAACCTGGTTATGTTGAAGATCCACCCCGGCAATGGCGCCAGAAATTCCTTTTGATCGCTCTGTGACTATAGCGCTAGAAAACTCTTGTCTGCTAGGACTACGTCGGTATTTCCCCAAAGAGGAAGGGATGATGCAGCACAGCGACGGTAGGTATTTCCCTCAGTGATGAAGCCAAGGTTATCGAACCAGTAGGAGAACCAAGCAACACAACGTAAACAACACCTGCACACAAATAACAACACCTCGCAACCCGACGTGTTAAAGGGGTTGTCAATCCCTTTCGGGTAACAATGCCAGAAATTTGTAGTAGATTGAAATAATAGATCGCAAATAAAATAAAGTGCAGCAAAGTATTTTAGTATTTTTGGTTTGATAGATCTCAATAAAAATGCAAAGGAAAAGTAGATCGCAAGCAAATATATGAGAAAGAAGACCCGGGGACCGTAGATTTCACTATTGGCTTCTCTCGAGAAAGATAGCAAACGGTGGGTAAACAAATTAATGTTGGGCAATTGATCGAACCTCAAATAATTATGACGATATCCAGACAATGATCAATATATAGGCATCACGTCCAAGACTAGTAGACCGACTCCTGCCTGCATCTACTACTATTACTCCACACATCGACCACTATCCAGCATGCATCTAGTGTATTAAGTTCATGGAAAAACGGAGTAATGCAATAAGAATGTTGACATGATGTAGACATGATCCATTTATCTATTGCGTTAGATATAGATCCCATCTTTTTATCCTTAGTAGCAACGATGCATACGTGTCTGTTCCCTTTCTGTCACTGGGATCAAGCACCGTAAGATCGAACCCACTACCGAGCACCTCTTCCCATTGCAAGATAAATAGATCAAGTTGGCCAAACAAAACCCAAATATCAAAGAAGAAATACGAGGCTATAAGAGATCAAAGAAACTCAAAAAAATCATGGAAATAAAAAGATATGACTGATCATAAACTCAAAGTTCATCAGATCTCAACAAACACACCGCAAAAGAGTTACATCATATGGATCTCCAAGAGACCATTGTATTGAGAATTCAGCGAGAGAGAGAGAAAGACATCTAGCTACTAAATACGGACCCGAAGGTCTACAAAGAACTACTCAGGCATCATCGGAGAGGCCCCAATGGAGGTGGTGAACCCCATCCGAGATGGTGTCTAGATTGGATCTAGTGGTTCTGGACTCTGCGGCGGCTGGATGAATATTTCGTCGATGCTTTTAGGGTTTTTGGAATATTAGGGTATTTATAGAGAAAAGAGGCGGTCCGGGGGCACCCGAGGTGGGCACAACCCACGAGGGCACGCCTGGGCCTCCTGGCGCGCCCTGGTTAGTTGTCCCCTCCTCGGGACCCCCCAGGTGCAACCAGGGCCAAATATCTTCCTTCTGGTCCGTAAAAAATCTTTGTAAAGTTTTGTGGCATTTGGACTCCGTCTGATAAGGATTTTCTGTGATGTAAAAAACATGGAAAAAACAACAACTGGCACTTGGCACTATGTCAATAGGTTAGTACCAAAAAATGATATAAAATGACTATAAAATGATTATAAAACAGCCAAGATTGATAATAAAACCGCATGGAACAATAAAAAATTATCGATACGTTGGAGACATATCAGTGTCAACTGGAACTGGGTTACTATCTGCTGGGGTTAGGGTTAGAAGGGGTGTAGCTGGTTCTCTGTCCAACTGGGTAGGGGTACAATCTGCGAGAGTCTGGGTTATCTGTGATGGGGCTGGTTCTTGGGCAAGTACTAAAGGAAATATGCCCTAGAGGCAATAATAAAGTTATTATTTATTTCCTTATATCATGATAAATGTTTATTATTCATGCTAGAATTGTATTAACCAGAAACATGATACATGTGTGAATACATAGACAAACATATTGTCACTAGTATGCCTCTACTAGACTAGCTCATTAATCAAAGATGGTTATGTTTCCTAACCATAGACATGAGTTGTCATTTGATTAACGGGATCACATCATTAGTAGAATGATGTGATTGACATGACCCATTCCGTTAGCTTAGCACTTGATCGTTTAGCATGTTGCTATTGCTTTCTTCATGACTTATACATGTTCGTACAACTATGAGATTATGCAACTCTCGTTTACCGGAGGAACACTTTGTGTGCTACCAAACCTCACAACGTAACTGGGTGATTATAAAGGAGCTCTACAGGTGTCTCCAAAGGTACATGTTGAGTTGGCGTATTACGAGATTAGGTTTTGTCACTCCGATTGTCGGAGAGGTATCTCTGGGCCCTCTCGGTAATGCACAGCACTATAAGCCTTGCAAGCAATGTAGCTAATGAGTTAGTTACGGGATGATGCATTACATAACGAGTAAAGAGACTTGCCGGTAACGAGATTGAACTAGGTATTGAGATACCGACGATCGAATCTCGGGCAAGTAACATACCGATGACAAAGGGAACAACGTATGTTGTTATGCGATTTGACCGATAAAGATCTTCGTAGAATATGTAGGAGCCAATATGAGCATCCAGGTTCCGCTATTGGTTATTGACCGGAAACGTGTCTCGGTCATGTCTACATAGTTCTCGAACCCGTAGGGTCCGCATGCTTAAGATTTCGATGGCAGTTATATTATGAGTTTATGAGTTTTGATGTACTGAAGGAGTTCGGAGTCCTGGATGAGATCGGGGACATGACGAGGAGTCTCGAAGTGGTTGAGACGTAAAGATCAATATATTGGACGACTATATTCGGACATCGGAAAGGTTCCGAGTGATTCAGGTATTTTCGGGGGTACCGGGGAGTTATGGGAATACGAGGAAGAAGCAATGGGCCTCATGGGCCAAGTGGTGGAAGAGAGGAGGAAGGGAGCGCGGCCCCCCTAGCCCAAACCGAATTGGACTAGGGGCCCGGCCCCCCTTTCCTCTTTTTCCTCCCTCTCCTTCCTTCTCCTTCTCCTTCCCTTCCTTCCCCTCTCCTACTTGGACTAGGAAAGAAGGGGGAATCCTACTTGGAGTAGGATTACCCCATGTCAGTGTCAAAACCGGCGGATCTCGGGTAGGGGGTCCCGATCTGTGCGTCAAGGCTGATCGTAACAGGAAGCAAGGGACACAGATGTTTACCCAGGTTCCGGCCCTCTCGATGGAGGTAAAACCCTACTTCCTACTTGATTAATATTGATGATATGGGTAGTACAAGAGTAGATCTACCACGAGATCGTAGAGGCTAAACCCTAAGAGCTAGCCTATGATGGTATGATTGTAATTGTGATCGGCCTTCTAAGGACCAATCTCTCCGGTTTATATAGACACCGGAGAGGGCTAGGGTTTACATGGAGTCGGTTACAAGAAAGGAAACACAATATCCGAATTGCCAAGCTTGCCTTCCACGCAAAGGAGAGTCCCATCCGGACACGGGCCGAAGTCTTGAGTCTTGTATCTTCACGCTTCAATAGTCCGGGCGTTGTACATAGTCCGGCTGTCCGGATACCCCCTAATCCAGGACTCCCTCAGTAGCCCCTGAACCAGGCTTCAATGACGATGAGTCCGGCGCGCAGTATTGTCTTCGACATTGCAAGGCGGGTTCCTTCTTCGAATACTCCAAAGTAATCATTGAACACTTAGACCATGTCCGGATCTGCGAGATGATCTTCATATGCCACCGTAGGGAGAATGATATTTCACAACTGCAATCTGCTGACAACTTTTTCCGATGACGCGACTTGTTATTACGGTCAGATCATTATTTGAACCGTTTTCCCGCAACTAGCTACAACACACATTACGAGGCGGTTTCCTTGACACGTCTTGTCGAAGCAGAGATCGCGTCCCCTTATCACGGGATTCTCATCAATACGGGTATGGGTAATCCCACCACGCCATCAAGCGTGGCGCTTGGGAAGCAAGCGATTCCCAACGGGCAATTGGGGAGGCGTACCACTTTCGGCACCTCTATAAAGGGATAATATTTCCTCATTTTTGCCCACGCCTTCCTCCTCCTTCGCCCACTCTTGCCCCCTCGAGCTCCAGCGCCCAAGCCCTCGTCTCCTCCGCACAGCTAAACATGTCCCGAATAGGAGGCAGGTGGGTGGCTTCCACCGTCAAGGAGAAGCACATCACAAACCTTCGGGTGGCCGGATACTTGGCCGCAGACATAGCGCACCGGCTACCGGGCGCCGGGCAGGTCATTCCGACCCCAGGACCCCATGAGAGGGTCGTATTCGTTGCCCACTTTGTCCGTGGACTGGGATTTCCTCTCCATCCCTTCGTCCGCGGGCTCATGTTCTACTACGGACTAGATTTCCATGATCTAGCCCCAAATTTCGTCCTCAACATCTCGGCATTCATCATCGTATGCGAGGCCTTCCTCCGCATCCGACCTCATTTCGGCATATGGCTGCAAACCTTCTGCGTGAAGCCGAAGATTGTAAGCGGCCAGGAAGCGGAGTGCGGAGGAGCCATGGTGGGCAAGATGCCTAATGTCACCTAGCTGGACGGCTCCTTTGCGGAGATAGTAAAAGGATGGCAATCGGGGTGGTTCTACATCACCGAACCGCGCGGCGCCAACTGGGCGATGGCCCCCGAATTCAGGTCTGGAGCCCCCATGCGGCTCACCTCACAGGAAAGGAAGGGCCTGTCTGGGGCGATTCCACGGCTGACGGACTCGGACATGCATCAAAAGCATGAAGGACAAGAACATCAAGCTTGTCAACGTGATCCAGGTCATGCTTGTTCGCCGGATCCTGCCCTGTTAAAGGCGAGCAGTCAATCTATGGGAGTTCGTCCCGGCCGAACACCAGACGCTCCGGAAGCTCTATGACATGAGACACCAAGGCGCATGGAAGGTGTTTTTCAAGGCCTCTGAAGTGCCTCCTCCCACATCCGAGGACCGCGGGCTTCACGCCGCGCGGGCTCCTAGTCAGGTGAGTTCTCAGACTACCACTGGACTCGGTTTTTCCCAATATGTTCAAGGGAGATCCTTAAGTAGTTATACATATTTGCCTCAGGATTATGTGGAGATTAGCGGAGCAGGTTTACTTTCCGGCTCCGCTGCCAGAGGGCCCAACTGACGCTCTCCTGACGGAGATCCTGGTCCCGGCACCGTACAAGGTGCCGGAGAAGAAGGCAGAGAAGAAGGCCCCGGGGATCCGAAAGGGTCTCCGGCGTAAGGTTGTGCCAGAAGCCTTGTCCAAAGATGACGAGGCATACTCCTCCCACGAAGGGGAGGAGGAAGAAGAATAAGACGTCCCATCCGGAAAGGATGAGGGGCCCGGAGAGGCGGGCCAGGGGGCCGGAAAAGGCCCTCAGCGCAAGGCCGTTATACCCCTGTCGTCCGAAGACGACGAGACAGATTCCTCCCACGGAGGAGGGGGGAATCAAGAATAAATTCCGCCTCCCCGCACTTGGGGGGGGGGGGGGATAAGAAGAGAAAAGCCGCCCCGGAGGGGAGGCAGGGCGTCAAGAAGGGAGGTACCCTTACGGACTACTCATACCACGCTCATAGTGAGCAAGGGTGGCTCCCTAGGGGGAAGCCCCCGGTGCGATTGTAAGTGTCCGCACTCCATCATAACATCATTCTATAGCTTTTGTTTAATGCCGGACATATGTGCAGTCCGGCCAGAGCTTACCTCGAAGTTTCTTCCTCTGGATCCCTGAGTGATTCGGAGATCAATTCGCTTCCGACAGCTACTACTCCTCAACCCGCGGATGACACGGAGGTGTTGTCCCAAAGGCTCCCCGGGCGGGGGGAGGTGACTCTAGAGACGCCCCAAGGCGGGGTCCCAGACGTCGGACACGCGGGTTTCAAGGTCCCCGCGGATCGTGTCGATAAGAGCCACAATAGGCCGGGCTCTCAGCCGAACACTGTCCCGGAACCTTCAATGGTTCCGAACTCAGGCGGACAACCCCTCGTCAGGGAGAGCGAGCCGTCTGCATCAAGGACTTCCGTGCGCCCGGCGCTGATTGTCTCTTTGAAGCGCTTGTGCTTCCATAGATGAGGAGCACCGTACTCTTATGAGTTCGGTGATTCGGAAGGTTTCGTCCACCAAGAGCGGACTAACCGAAGCTTGCACCAGCCTCTTGGCAGGTTTTGAGGTAAGTAATAAATATGTGTAAAATTACCACCCGATAGGTAGTAGCCCCTGATACTCTGTTTGGTGTTCGGAAAGAAAAACCGAGCGGAGGTCAATTATAATCCATGAGGTCTAACAATAAATATTTGTGTGCATAAGCGGTGTGTCTGCTTCTTTGCTGCTGCCAGTATTGCGAAGTTGCGAACTGAGCGGGATCTGGAGCGGCGCGGGAGAGCTCGGCCTCACGAAGAGGCAGCTCGAGGAGAATAAAGGTAGCGATTCCCGTTAGTATGTATTTAAAGATAGGCAAAATTGGCGATCCTAACCAAAGCGTCGTGGTATCATGTAAGGGGCCACCGCCAAAGTGGCGTCCCTGAAGAAAGCGTTGTCCGAGGCGGCGGCCTTGGAATGCAAGGAGCCTTGAAAAGCAAAGTGCTAGAATGGGCGAGGTACAACAAGAGCTCGAGGACCTCGGCAAGAAGTGCGAGTCCGTGGAGCATGATCTGAAGATGAAGGAGGCCGAGCTTGCGAAGGCCCTTGTAAATTTGAAAGATGCCAAGGCCGAAGCCGAGAAAGCACAGCAGGAGATCCAGGAGGCCAAAAAGATAACAACGGGTAAGAAATTCTTTATGAAAAGCAAACATGTGGAGGAGGCGTTTCTTTTACTTACTCGAATTCGGAGCTCTCCAGGGGCATTTGCAGATCTGCCACGCAGCGTCTCAGACGCTGCAGAGTTCTACCGTGCCCAGGAGGGGAGCTCAACAGAGAAGTTGTTCTGGTCCCAGTATGATGGGGCTGATCATCCAATGCCTCTGAGCGACCAACTGAAGCAGTTGATCGAACTCCACAGGGCGGCCGAACTGGCTATGAAGGACTTCATAGTCATGATGTGGCCTGGTGAGCTCCTGCCCAGTAGCTACTTTGGCCTGATCAAGCGGATGGTGGATGCCTGCCCGCGGCTTGAAGGGATCAAGCGATCCTTTTGCATCGAAGGTGCCCGCCGAGCCTTTGCCCACGTCAAGGTGCATTGGGGCAAGCTGGATGCGGAGAAGCTGGTCAAGGACGGGTCGCCGGAGGGCAAGGCGCATCGCCATCCCGAAATGTACTACGATGGCGTGATGAAGGGTGCTCGTCTCGTTGCCGATGAGTGTACCAAGGATGCCATTTTGGAATGAATTCACTTCTGTCATGTTTGTAATTAAAGACGAAGTTACTTGCGCTATGTAGCGCTTTTGTTATTTAAAATATTACCTTATGTGCGGCTGTTTCTAAAATTCTGAAAGTAGGCCAGTCGTCGGCTTCCTCCCCCACGTAACTAGTACTAGGGTGTTCGTGGAAAACCCGGACACTCTTTATCCAAATGTTTGGTCCCTTAAGGAGGTGTCCGGCGCAGTGAACAAGGCAATCGGACTATGCGGCTTTATAACTTTCACTTAGCCATAGAAGTCTACAATTTTAAATTTCGGCGAAGCCCCTAGAATCTGGAAGGCCGAATCGGGGTGCTATACACGCCTAGATCGGACGAAGCCGATTTATCGCCTAAAGCGGAAAATCTTTAAGGATTTTAAAACCTCTCGAATAGGGACCAGCTCTCGCCACATCATGCGGTCAGTTTGGCTTTCTCTCTTGAGGTGCTCGTGCGGAAGAACCGGGACACAATCGCAGTAGTTCTCCCTGCGCTACCTTAGCCGATATAACGGAACGTAAGGCACCAAAACAAGGGAGCCGGGCTATCCCAACTATAGACCCAAGACATGATTCGGAGCTGATGCATATAGTGCTATAAGTTTGGGGTGTCGCATTGTTGAAAGTGTTCGGACTTTATTTGCCATATTACAGGCCGCCATGAGAAGCCCACAGCAAGCGGCCGCACCAAGGTGTACGGATGCAATATCAAATGAACATTTATAAGAGAAAAATGCTCAAATAAGAATAATAAGTGGCGCTATATATAATCTCCCATTGACGAAAAATACGTTTAAGCGTCGTTTATAATGGATCGTTAGCGAGAGATAAAATAGGAATATTTAACATGTCCTATCCAGGGGCAGGCTGTGTTCGAGATAGATAAAGCAGGTATAATGATCATAAATAGATTCCACAGGTATTTCATACATGCTGGCGTCTGTTGCCTCCTTGGATGTCTCTCCCTATAAGTCCGACAATTCGGCTCTTTTGAGGATGCTGCCCCAGCGGTGTCCTGAAAGGTAAGAGGGAAAGAGTATGAAGGTATTTGGCGGTTACCGCACTATTGGTGAGTCGTTGATGCGCCTCCGCCTATGCCCATGGTATTTTGAGTGCGTAATTGTGCGCGTGCGCGAATGCTGCTGGAGGGCTTGGCGGAGGCGGACTACTAATCACGCTCTTGGCGTTCTGATGATCCTGTTGCGGGGTGCTCTGGACTCGCTTGACTGTGCTCGAAGTTGTCGCCGGATTGGTTTGTCGGAGTAGGCCGCATTGTACTTCTGCCGCGAGGGCTGCCGTATGTTCTTCTGTTCGAAGGGAGCGGTCCATATTTCCGTTGACAGTGATGACCCCGCGCGGTCCTGGCATCTTGAGCTTGAGGTATGCATAATGTGGTACCGCATTGAATCTAGCGAATGCGGTTCGTCCGAGCAGTGCGTGGTAACCACTGCAGAAAGGGACGATGTCGAAGATTAACTCTTCGCTCCGAAGTTGTCCGGGATCCAAGACCACTTCGGTGTTATAGAGCCCGTCATAACGGGCCTCTACTCAGGAATTACACCCTTAAAGGTGGTTTTAGTGGGCTTGATCCTTGAAGGGTCAATGCCCATTTTGCGCACTGTGTCCTGATAAAGCAGGTTCAGGCTGCTGCCGCCGTCCATAAGGACTCGCGTTAGGTGGAATCTGTCGATGATTGTGTTTAATACCAATGCGGCTGACCCGCCATGATGGATGCTAGTAGGATGATCCCTACGATCAAAGGTGATCGGACAAGCTGACCATGGGTTGAATTTGGGGACGACTGGCTCCATCGCATAGACGTCCCTTAGTGCCCCCTTCCGTTCCCGCTTGGGGATGCGCGTGGCGTAGATCATGTTGACCGTTTTCACCTGGGGGGGGGGGAATTTCTTCTGTCCCCCCGTGTTCAGACGTCGGGGCTCCTCGTCATCATCGCTGTGCAGCCCCTTGTCCTTGTCTTCGGCGTTTATCTTGCCGGCCTGTTTGAACACCCAACAATCTCTATTGGTGTGGTTGGCTGGCTTGTCCGGGGTGCCATGAATTTGGCACGGCGCTCGATATCACGGTCCAGGCGGGCGGTCCTCGATTATTTCTTTTGAGCGGCTTCTTCGCGACCGGGCTTGGATCCGCTGAATCCGGCGTTGATCGCCGTGTCTTGATCTTTGTCGCCATCGTTCCATCGCTTATGTCTCATTACGCCGTGGCTTGCCCGTTATTATCGCGGCCATCCGAATTGCGAGAATGTGGCGTAGTGCTTTCTTGCAAATAACCAACTGTCCTCGCTTTCGCGCAAAAGCGGGTCATTAGTGTTGTGAGAGCTGACATGGACTTGGGTTTTCTGGCGAGGTGTCGAGCAAGCCACTCGTCCACGGATATTATGCTTAAAAGCCGCCAGGCTTGGCGTCCGGACAGTTAACTATTTGGTTCTTTTAGTTAGGAACCGAGTCCGAATTTCTGGCTGACTCTACGGGCTGTTGAGTAATGTGGCTCAAGTCATCGGCTTGGTGGTCGCACATATGTGCCACGGAAGTTGTCGAGAATCGTCTTCCGTTTTCCCAACTGCCAATGGAATTTCTTGGCACGCTGTTTAGCTTGATGCGGGCTGGTCCTTGACCTTAAGGGAAGATACTTGATGGCGTGTAGATCGTCTCCATGGGCCATGTGAATGTGGAGAAGAAAATCTTGATCCATCTGCGGGTCTCTGTTGTGCCATCGTATGATTCGATGTTCTGAGTTTGAACCCTTTTGGGAATTCATGATCCATTACTTCGCCAAATGAAGTAGAGGGGTGTGCGCCTCTATGCGGGCTATGTGGCTCTGTGAGTCAAATTGCTCTGGGTGGCTATATTCGGCCCGGCCGGACTTGTTGAAGGTGTATCCGGCGTGACGGTCGTTGTCTCATGCCGAGGCGCGCCCCCGCGATCCGTAGATCGATCTTGGTTGTCCTGTTTTGTTGCCCCGGGCCGTAGTATGTTGGCGTGGGGGTGTTGGCTGGTATGCGGACTGGTATGCCGTTTTATCCCGGCCACGAGGTGGCCGGTCAGCCGTATGGTGCTCGAGTCTGTATTCCTCGGCTGCTAGGACTTCAGTCCATCTGTTTGTGAGCAGGTCTTGATCATCTTGGAGTTGCTGCTGCTTCTTTTTCAGGCTCCTCGCAGTGGCTATAAGCCGATGCTTGAAGCGCTCCTGCTCTACGGGATCCTCAGGCATGCCGAACTCATCATCGCCGAGGCTAATCTCGTCTTCGGAGGGGGCATGTAGCTGTCCTCCTCTGGGTATTCGTCCGTCGCCTGTTCTTCTGGGCTAACCTGCTCATCCTCCTGTTTGGCCTGCTCGAAGGCGGGCTGATCAGGGTTGTAGTCTTCTTCGGCACCATTCAGATTGTTTTCGTCTCCTGGGCAGGTATTGCTGTGGCGGGGCTTGGAGTGGCGCCGACGACGCCCATTCTTTTCTTTTCCCCCTGAGGTTTTATCCTCCGTTGCCACATCGCCATTTGTTTCCTTCGGAGTGTCCACCATATATATATATATCATAAGAAGAGGTGGCTGTCCACCGCCCAGTGAGCGGTGGTTCATGTTCTTCTCCTGCATCGTCGTCCATACCGTCGATGTCTTCCGAGTCGAAGTTCAGTACCTCGGTTAAATCATCGACCGTGGCAATGAAGTGGGTGGTGGGTGGGCAACGAATTCCTTCAGCCTGCCTCCCACTCGAGCCGGACATAGTTCGGCGAAGAGCCTCCTGACAAAGAGAGAGACTTTAATGAGTCCAGCATGTCGCCAAAGGGCGAGTGCTGGAAGATATCCGCAGCGGTGAACTCCATTACCGGAGCCCATCCTGGCCCGACGGGCTCGGGAGTCTTGCGGATCGGAACCAACGTCGAATCTGAATCCGGGGTTGGTCACATGCCACCGCAGAGGTAAGACCGTGTTCGGCTCCACCGCCGATGAGTGTGCGACACGTGGGCGGGGTCCATCCTCCGTCCTTAGGCAGCGCGATCTGCTCCGGATCTAGGTCCGGGATACTACTAGGTGATACCCGAGCTTCGTCCGACGGCAGTCTAAGCCGTGCTCGTCGTGGATGTCCGGTGCTCTGGCGTGGGCCCCAATCCATCGAAGATCAAGTCTCTGCGGATGTCCGCCGTGTAGTTTAGGTTTCCGAACCTGATCTGGTGGCCCGGGGCATAGTGTCGATCTGCTCGGATGGCCAGCGAGTTGGCTGCGAGCGAAGCCGCCGAACACGAAGATCTGTCCGGGGAGGAAAGTCTCGCCCTGGACAGCGTCGTTGATGATGATTGAAGGAGCCATCGATCCTGACAGCGACGACACAGAGGAACTCTCAATGAAAGCACCAATGTCGGTGTCAAAACCGGCGGATCTCGGGTAGGGGGTTCCGATCTGTGCATCAAGGCTGATGGTAACAGGAAGCAAGGGACACAGATGTTTACCAAGGTTCGGGCCCTCTCGATGGAGGTAAAACCCTACTTCCTGCTTGATTAATATTGATGATATGGGTAGTAAAAGAGTAGATCTACCACGAGATCATAGAGGCTAAACCCTAAGAGCTAGCCTATGATGGTATGATTGTAATTGTGATCGGCCTTCTAAGGACCAACCTCTCTGGTTTATATAGACACCGGAGAGGGCTAGGGTTTACATGGAGTCGGTTACAAGAAAGGAAACACAATATCCGAATCACCAAGCTTGCCGTCCATGCAAAGGAGAGTCCCATCCGGACACGGGCCGAAGTCTTGAGTCTTGTATCTTCACGCTTCAATAGTCCGGGCATTGTACACAGTCCGGCTGTCCGGATACCCCCTAATCCAGGACTCCCTCACCCCCCTTGGGCGCGCCTCCTCCCCTAGGCCGGCCCTCTCCTCCTTCCCCCTTTATATACGGAGGGGGGGGCACCCCATAGACACAACAATTGATCCTTGAGATCTCTTAGCCGTGTGCGGTGCCCCCCTCCACCATAGTCCTCGATAATATTGTAGCAGTGCTTAGGCGAAGCCCATGACAGTAGAACATCAAGATCGTCACCACTTCGTCGTCTTGTGGAACTCTCCCTCGACACTCGGCTGGATCGAGTACGAGGGGCGTTATCGAGCTGAGCGTGTGCGAAACTTCGGAGGTGCCGTGGTTTGATGCTTGATCGGTCGGGCCGTGAAGACGTACGACTACATCAACCACGTTGTTTTAACGCTTCCGCTTTCGGTCTACGAGGGTACGTGGACACACTCTCCCCTCTCGTTGCTATGCATCACCATGATCTTGCGTGTGCGTAGGATTTTTTTTGAAATTACAACGTTCCCCAACAGTGGCATCCGAGCCAGGTTTTATGCTTAGATGTTATATGCACGAGTAGAACACAAGTGAGTTGTGTGCGATACAATACTGCTTGCCAGCATGTCATACTTTGGTTCAGCAGTATTGTTGGATGAAGCGGCCCGGACCGACATTACGCGTGACGCTTACGCGAGACTGGTTCTACCGGCGTGCTTTGCACACACGGCTGGCGGTGTCGGTTTCTCAACTTTAGTTGAACCGAGTGTGGCTCGCCCGGTCCTTGCGAAGGTTAAAACAGGACTAACTTGACGAACTATCGTTGTGGTTTTATTGCGTGGTAAGAACGGTTCTTGCTCAGCCCGTAGCAGCCACGTAAAATTTGCAACAACAAAGTAGAGGGCGTCTAACTTGTTTTTGCAGGGCATGTTGTGATGTGATATGGTCAAGACATGATGCTATATTTTATTGTATGAGATGATCATGTTTTGTAACGAGTTATCGACAATGGCAGGAGCCATATGGTTGTCGCTTTATTGTATGAAATGCAAGCGCCCTGTAATTGCTTTACTTTATCACTAAGCGGTAGCGATAGTCGTAGAAGCAATAAGTGGCGAAACAACAACGATGCTACGATGGAGATCAAGGTGTCGCGCCGGTGACGATGGTGATCACGACGGTGCTTCGAAGATGGAGATCACAAGCACAAGATGATGATGGCCATATCATATCACTTATATTGATTGCATGTGATATTTATCCTTTATGCATCTTATTTTGCTTTGATTGACGGTAGCATTATAAGATGATCTCTCACTAATTCTCAAGAAGTGTTCTCCTTGAGTATGCACCGTTCGAAAGTTCTTCGTCTTTGAGACACCACGTGATGATCGGGTGTGATAGGCTCTCGTTCAAATACAACGGGTGCAAAACAGTTGCACACGCGGAATACTCGAGTTAAACTTGACGAGCCTAGCATATACAGATATGGCCTCGGAACACGGAGACCGAAAGTTCGGCGTGAATCATATAGTAGATATGATCAACATAGTGATGTTCACCATTGAAAACTACTCCATCTCATGTGATGATCGAACATGGTTTAGTTGATTTGGATCACGTGATCACTTAGATGACTAGAGATGTCTGTCTAAGTGGGAGTTCTTAAGTAATATGATTAATTGAACTTAAATTTATCATGAACTTAGTCCCGGTAGTATTTTGCAAATTATGTTGTAGATCAAGAGCTCGCGTTGTTGCTTTCATATGTTTATTTTGATATGTTCCTAGAAAATTGTGTTGAAAGATGTTACTAGCAATGATGCGGATTGGATCCGTGATCCGAGGTTTATCCTCATTGATGCATAGAAGAATTATGTCCCTAATGCACGCTAGGTGATAGACCTATTGCAGGAGCAGATGCGACGTTATGAGCGTTTGGCTAGCTCAATATGATGACTACTTGATAGTTTAGTGCACCATGTAACGGCTTAGAATCGGGACTTCAAAGGCGTTTTGAGCGTCATGGACCATATGAGATGTTCCAGGAATTGAAGTTAATATTTCAAGCAAATACCCGAGTTGAGAGATATAAAGTCTCCAACAAGTTCTATAGCTAAAAGATGGAGGAGAAAGCGCTCAACTAGTGAGCATGTGCTCAGATTGTGCAGGTACTACAATCGCTTGAATCAAGTGGGAGTTAATCTTCGGATAAGATAGTGATTGACAGAGTTCTCTAGTCACCATCACCAAGTTACTAGAACTTCGTGATGAACTATAGTATGCAAGGGATGACGAAAACGATTCGAGCTCTTCGTGATGTTGAAATCGACGAAGGTAGAAATCAAGAAAGAGCATCAAGTGTTGATGATTGACAAGACCACTAGTTTCAAGAGAAGGGCAAAGGAAAGAAAGGAACTTCAATTAGAATGACAAGCAAGTTGTCACTCCTGCGAAGAAGCCCAAAGCTGGACCAAAGCACTGAAACCGAGTGCTTACCTCGCAAAGGAAATGGTCCTTTGAAGCGAAATGCCACAATATTTGGTGGATAAGAAGGATGGAAAATTGAACAAGGGTATATTTGATATACAGGTTATTGATGTGTGCCTTACTAGTGTTTATAGTAGCCCTGAGTATTTGATACTTGTTAGGTTGCTAAGATTAGTAACTCGAAGCAGGGAGTTCTGAGATAAGCAGAGACTAGTTGAAGGGAAGTGACGATGAGTGTTGGAAGTAGTTCCAAGATTGATATGATCATCACCACACACTCCCTATATTTTCGAGATTAGTGTTAAACCTAAATAAATGTTATTTGGTGTTTGCGTTGAGCATAAATATGATAAGATCATGTTTATTGCGATACGATTATTCATCTAAGATAGAGAATAAATTGTTATTCTGTTTACATGAATAAGACTGTCGATGTCAAAACGGCGGATCTCGGGTAGGGGTCCCGAATCGTGCGTCTAGGCGGATGGTAACAGGAGACAAGGGACACGATGTTTTACCCAGTTTCGGCCCTCTTGATGGAGGTAAAACCCTACGTCCTGCTAGATTAATATTGATGATGTGTGTTACAAGAGTGGATCTACCACGAGATCAAGGAGGCTAAACCCTAGAAGCTAGCCTATGGTATGATTGTTGTTAGTCCCACTGGACTAAAACCCTCCGGTTTATATAGACAACGGATAGGGTTAGGGTTACACAGAGTCGGTTACAATGGTAGGAGATCTACATATCCGTATCGCCAAGCTTGCCTTCCACGCCAAGGAAAGTCCCATCCGGACACGGGACGAAGTCTTCAATCTTGTATCTTCATAGTCTTGGAGTTCGGCCGATGATGATAGTTCGGCTATCCGGATACCCCCTAGTCCGGAACTCCCTCAGTAGCCCCTGAACCAGGCTTCAATGATGATGGGTCCGGCGCGCATATTGTCTTCGACATTGCAAGGCGGGTTCTTCCTCCGAATAATTTATAGAAGATTGTGAACACCAGGATAGTGTCTGTCTCTACAAAAATAAATTCCACATACCACCGAAGAGAGAATAATATTACACAAGATCAATATGCTGACATATTTTTTTGCGTGACGTCGCACCACTACCAAGTCTTTATTCAAATTGTTTTTACTGTTCCACCTCGGCGTGTTTAGCGAAGCGGTTTCCTTGGCACGTCTTGTCGAAGCAGAGATCGTGTTCGCCTTATTCCGGGATTCCCATCAATACGGACGTGGGTAACCCAGCCGCGCCATTGATTGTGACGCTTGGGAGATAAGAGAGTTTTACCAGGCCGATGGGGACACATGTTTTTGTCCGCCCATATAAGGGGATAAGGATCCACCCTTTCACCTGCGCCTTCTTCCTCCTTTGCTCATCCATTCCCGTGCCCTCGAGTTCCAGCGCCCAAGTCCGCACTTTCCTCCTCAACCTTCTCCAACCATGTCAGGAGCGCGAGGCAGATGGATGGCCTCCTCCGTCACGGAGGGGCACATCACAAGACTGCCGGAGGCCGGATACTTGTCCGGCGATGTCGCGCACAGGCTGCCCGACGCGGGGCAGCTCATCCCAACCCCCAGTCCCCATGAGAGGGTTGTATTTCTCCCCCACTTCCTCCGCGGACTAGGTTTTCCACTTCACCCATTTGTCCGGGGGCTCATGTTTTAAGACGGCCTCGACTTCCACGACCTGGCCCCGAATTTCGTCCTCAACGTCTCGGCGTTTATCGTCGTGTGCGAGGCCTTCCTCTGCATCCAGCCCCACTTCGACTTGTGGCTCAAGACCTTGATGTCAAGCGAAGGTTGTGAAGGGCAGCCAAGCAGAGTCTTGAGGCGCCATGGTCGGCAAGATGGCCAAAGTCCTATGGCTCGAGGGCTCCTTTGTGGAGACAATAAAGGGGTGGCAATCGGGGTGGTTCTACATCACCGAGCCACGTGACCACTGAATGGGTGGCGGCCCCCGAATTTAGATCTCGATTCCCCACACGGCTCTCGTTATGGAAAGAGACGGGCCTGAAGTGGGGGATTCGGACGAGCTATCCGGACTCAAACAGCGTCCGGAACACGGTGGACAAGAATCGCAGGCTTGTCGGCGTAATCCGTGATGCTCATCCGCGGATTCTCCCATGCCAACAATGGGACTTCAATTTGTGGGAGTTCGATCCGCACAGCACGAACCAGAGCCGGCTCTTGATACCATGTACGAAGATGCACGGAAGGTGCTGTTCAAAGGCGCCGAAGCCCGCATCCGCTAACAAAGATCGCGGATACGCTTCGCGGCGTCAAGCCGGCGAGTAAGTTATTTACCCTTTACGGGACTCTTTTTCATAGATTGACTCTCGTGGGATCTAAAACTCCCTATTCTTGACAAGTCTGGTGAAGACGTCCGGACAGATTAACCGGCTCCTTTACTGAAGACCCAATGAGACGCCCGATTGACGGGGCTGCTGGCTCCGGCACCATGTGGTGCGGAGAAGAAAACCAAGAAGGAGGCCACGGAACTCAAAGGAGCTCCGGCGCCAGTGCTATCGGATTACGAAGCATAATCTTCTCCACGAAGGCGAGGAGGAAGAAGAAGAAGCTTCCCCCCGGGAGGAGAGGAAAGGAAGGCCGCCCCAAGCGGGAGGCCGGAGGGTCAGAAGGAAGAACCCTTCCTCCGGACTTCTCCACCAACGTCGACGACGCAGCGAGGGGATTGGCCTACAAGGCCAAGCCCCAGCAAGATATAAGTGTCCGGATACCGATGGCATTTTATTATTGCAGTGTTCTCTAATGTCGAACAATCGTGCAGCCCGCCCAAAGGCGAGTTCGCGATTCATCGGCGGGTCCACAGGCTCGTTGGAAATGGAGAGTGCCGCTTCCGACCGCCTACTCGCCTCATGCTGCGGACAACGCCGCCAGGCCCCAAGGGGCTTGGTCCCGAGGAGGTGGCGCGGGAGGTGCCACAAGGCAACCCCCTGACTCGAGCGCATGGGGGCAAGACCCCGAGGGCTCTAAGGCCGACCCTTGTCCGGACTCCATGCCGGAACCTTGATGGTTCAGAGTCTCGAAAATGATCCCTTCGCAAGAAGGTAAGACGCCAGTGTCCTTCGTCCAACCGGAGGCACGGATAGCTCTTGGCGCTCACGGCGCCTCCATCGAAGAGAACACCGCCTTTATTATGAGTCACGGTGACCGGACGATTCGATCTGCCAAGAGCGGGCTGACCAAGCCTGTACTCAGATCTTCTAACAGGCTTTGAGGTAAGAAATTTCAATATATGTAAAATGGTACCGCATAGACGGTAGCCCACGATGCTCGGTTCGGTGTTGGAAAGAAAAGCGGATGAGGATCTTTAGAAAGATAAGCGCAGAGTCATAAAAATATGTCAATATGGGATTGCAGGCTGTCTTTCTGACCTCCGCCAAGACTTGTGCGGAGGTCAATAATTTGAAGAAAAACCTCGGCGGTCCGAGAACGAGCTCGGTCATGCCAAGCAGCTCGAGGAAAAGAAGGTGAGTAATACCTTATGAAAATTGTACCTTCTGAGAAAAGGATTTGGTTGCAAGAAAAATGACAAGGATAACGTGGGTATTGTAGGGGCCACTAACGAGGTGGCCACCACGAAGAGGGTGGTGGCCGCGGCGAGCGTAATCTTGACATGAATGCACCGAGCGAGAGAAGCAGGAGGCGCGGGTGGCGGAGGTACAACAAGAGCTCCAGGATCTCGTGAAAAAACATGAGAACCAGGAGCGTGACTCGAAGACTCGAGAGTCTGAGCTTGCAAAGGCTCTTGAGAGTGCCAAAGCCACTAAGGCCGAAGCCTACAAGGCCCTCCAGGAAATTGAGGCGGTGAAGAAAATAGCAGCGGGTAAGGCATTTTTCATGCAGAATAAGCATGTGAGTGTTAATTACCTGTTGCTTATCCGAATTCGGAGCTCTCCAGGGGCGTTCGCAGCTCTTCCTCGCAGCGTGTCCGATGCTGCCGCATTCTACCGGGCGGTAGGGGAGCTCGACGGAGAAGGTCTTCGGGTCTCGATATCTTTGAGGCGGACATCCGTGCCCATAGCGACCAGCTGAAGCAGCTGGTCGAGCTCCTAAAGCGGCCGAACAGGCCATGAAGGGCCTCATAGTTGGTTTGTGGCCTAAGGAGGCCATGCACAGGAGCTACTTGACTGGTCTGCGGCGGTGGTGGATCGTGCCCGTGGGTTGAAGTTATCAAGCATTCCGCTTATGCGAGGGTGCCGTCGGGCCTTGCCCGCAAAAGGTGCCTTGGGGCAAGATGGATGCCAGGCTTCGTGGACGGACCCGCCACGGAGGGCAAGCAGCGTCGCCGCCCGAGATGTATTATAAGAGTGTCTTTGAAGGCGCCCGCACTATTGCGGGTGAGTTCTCCAAAGATGTAATATTTGAGTAGACTAGCATTTTGTTATCTGTCGCTGAAAACTTAGTTCATATCGCTAAGCAATGCTTGTTAATTTAAAATATTACCTTACATGCGGTTGTTTATCAAATCGAGAGATGGCAAGTCATCGGCTTCAGCCCCCATGCCACGAGTGCGGGGGTGTTCGGGATAAACTTGAGCGCTCTTGTTCCCATTTTTGGGTCCATCTAGGGAGGCGCTCAACACAGCGAACAAGGCAACCGGACTTATAATGCTTGAACACTCTCACTTAGCCATAGAATTCTATAATTTTAAATTTCGGCGAAGCCCCTAGTCTTCGGAAGGCCGAATTTGGGGCGCTATCCACGCCTTGGCCGGACAGTATCCGGCTCCTCGCTCTAAGCGGCATAAGTCTTTAAGGACTCGCAAAAAACCTCTCGAACAACGACCGGTCTCTCGCCTCATCATGACGGTCAGTCTTAGCTTTCTCCACTGAGGCGTTAACCCAGCCCAACTGAGGCGGAATCGTGAGTGGTTCTCCGGTGCTACCTTAGCGATATAACGAAATGTAAGGTACCAAAACACGGAGCAGGCAAACCCAACTATTGACCCAAGACATGATTGAACCCGATGCATATAGTGCTATAAGTTCAGGGTGCCGCACTTGTGAAAGTGTTCGGACTCATCACACCATAACGCGGGAAACATAAGCCCCTGGTGTATATTAGCCGTACCAAAGTGTACAGATGCAACATGTCGTGAATGAACATATGTATGAAAAAATAAATGCAATTATAAGCAAAAAGGTGCTGCATTGTTTTATTCAATAAGTGCTGCTTTCTGAATGCGAGCGATACAAATAGTCACGATAAGCAAGGTATGAGGCTATTAAACATGTCCCCCTCCGGGGTAGGCTGCAGATTGGTGTATGAAAATGCTCGTAATGGAGACCACACAGTAAATTCGTTGTAGCCTTTATCCTTCCCTGGCTGTTGCATCGTGAGTTCGGCAGGTTTGCTGCTGGACAGGGCTTCTGACAAACGGAGTCCTGTGGGTAAAAAGTAAAAGGTAAAAAAAGAAAAGAAAAAGGAATGACACACGTGAGAGCCCCTGGTGTGGTTGAGCCACAGTCTGGGTTTATCGTGGTCGTGCCCCTCTCCCCATGCCCATGGTATCTTCAGAGTGTAATGGTGTACGCGAAGGGCCTGCTTTGACGTTTAGCAGGGGCTGGGGTTGGGGTCGCACTGCTACGCGTGCTCTGAACGTGCCAGGTGGTCTTGTTGTAAGTTACTCTGGGCGCACTTAGCTGTGTCCGGCGCTTAACGGCGGACTCGAGAATTGCCTTAAGAGGTTGTATTGCACTTCGCCATGAGCCGCCAGATGTTCCTTCGTGCGGAGAGAGCGCTTAGTGTTTCCGTTGACCGTAATGACTCCTCGAGGCCTGGCATCTTGAGCTTGAGGTATCGTGGTGCGGCACGCGTTGAACTTTGCAAGCGCGATGCGTCCGAAAGCAAGGCATGATAGCCGCTGCATGAGCGGGACTATGTCGAAGATTAACTCCTCGCCGGAAGTTATCCGGGATCCGAAGAACACTTCGGTGTAATTGAGCATGTACAATTGGCTTCTACACCTGGTATGGCGCCTTTAAAGGTCGTTTTGGTAGGCTTAATCCTTGAGGGTCTATGCCCATTTTGCGCACTATATCACGTAAAGCAGGTTCAAAGCTTCTTTGTCGCCGTCCATCGGGACTCGGTTAGGTGAAATCCATCGACGATTGGGTCTAAGACCAGTCAGGCGAATCCGCCGTGGCGGATCTTTGTGAGGTGGTCCCTTCGGTCAAAAGTGATCGGGCGGGAGGACCATGGATTGAACTTGGACAACTGGCTCCATCGCGTGAGACATCCACGAGTGCGCTCCCGCTACCTTTTGGGTATGTGCGTTGCGTATATCATGTTCACCGTCCGCACTTTTGTGGGGAAACCCTTCATCCTCTATTGTTCGTGCGGTTGGGTCTCTTCCTCGTCATCCTATGCAGCCCCTTGTCATTGCTTTCGACAATTAACTTGCCTGCCTGCTTGAATACCCACCAGTCCTGTTGGTGTGGTTAGCTCGTTTTCGAAGTGCCGTGTATCGCACAAGCGGTCGAGTATTCGGTCCAAATTGGACGGACCGGAGTAGTTCGTTTGAATGGCTTTTCCGCTGACGGGTTTAGAGCCTTTGAATCCGGCATTGACCGCCGTATCCTCAATATTATCGCCGTTAATCGGCGTTTTTTTATTCGCGGCCTGCCATTTCGGTCCTTGAAGTTGGACTGCGAATTTTTCTTTGAGGTTGTTGCTGCGTGCTAGCCAGCTGTCCTCACCAGCGAAGCGGGTCATGAGTGATGTGAGGGCTGCCATGGATTTCGGCTTTTCCTGTCCTAGGTGCCGGGCAAGCCACTCGTCGCGGATGTTATGCTTGAAGGCGCGAGGGCCTCCGCATCCGGACGATCGATGATTTGGTTTTCTTGGTTAAGAACCGTGTCGAGAATTGTCCGGCGATTCGTCTGGCTGCTGAATTATGTGGCTTAGGTCATCGGCGTCTGGTGGTCGCACATAAGTGCCACGGAAGTTATCGAGGAATCGGCTTCCGAGGTTCTCCCAGCTCCCAATTGACTCTGGCGGCAAGCTGTTGAGCCAATGCCGGGCTGGTCCTTTAAGCTTGAGGGGAGGTATTTGATGGCGTGAAGATCGTCACTGCGGGCCATGTGGATGTGAAGGAGATAGTCTTGATCCAAACCGCGGGGTCTGTTGTGCCATCATAGGATTCAATATTGACGGGTTTAAACCCTTCGGGGATTTGATGATCCATTACTTCGTTTGTGAAGCATAGTGGGTGTGCGGCGCCTCTGTACTGGGCGATATCACGACAGAGTTCAAAAGAGCTTGGTCTGTTTTGTTCGTTCCGGCCGGACTTACTATGTCCGGCGCGACGGTTGTTGTCACATACCGTGGGGCGCCCACGCGATCCATAGATCGATCTTGATTGTCTTGCCTTGTCCTCCAATATATCTCGCAGGTCCGGCGTTCCCCTTGGCCGTGTGCTTTTGGAGCGATGCCGGAGTGCGGTTCTAGTGAAGGGCCTAGAGGCCTCTCTATCGCGACCACGGGTGGTCGGTCAGCCGTATTGTCTCCTGGTGATGCGGGTTCGTAAGCCTCCTCCTCTAATCGGGGAGTAGCTTGCGTTTAGGGTAGCTTTGGAGGCGTTGAGCTCATGCTCTTTAGCGTGAGGACTTGATCCATCCGTCGGCTAGCAGATCTGATCAGCTCTAAGCTGTTTACGCTTTTCTTTAGGCTGTTCGCCGTGGCCATAAGCCTCGTCTAAAACGCTCTTGTTGAAGGATTCTCGGCACGGCAATTAAATCGCGTTGTCGAGGCTTGCTTCGTCTCCGGAGGAGGCATATAATCCTCTACCTCTTCTTCGCCGCTCTCTCGTGAGGGTGGCGTCTCCATCTTCTGCGGCGTATCTTCTTTGGAGTGGATTGTCTTGACATTGTCCGGTGTATCGTTGTCTCGGTGCGGAGTCTTCATTCTTCTTGTGGCGGGATTTAGAGCGGCGCTTGGCGACGCCGCGCTTTGGTTGCTTCTTGGAGGGTCATCCTCCGTTGTTCCATCGCCGTTCCCATCTTTTGGGGTGTCCACCATATATATGTCATATGACGAGGTGGCCTTCCAGTGCCTGTAGGCGCTGGGTCTTGTTAAATCTTGACATCGTCGTCCATACCGTCGATGTCTTCGGAGTCGTACTCTAGCATGTCGATTAAATCATCGACAGTGGCTACAAAGTGAGTGGTGGGTGGGCGTTGAATTTCTTCGTCGTCCGCATCCCAACCTTCCTGACCGTAATCCGGCCAGGGCTCTCCGAATAAAGAGAGAGACTTCAGTGAACTCAGGATGTCGCCAAAGGGCGAGTGCTGAAAGATGTCGTGGCCGTGAACTCCATAACAGGCGCCCAATCGGATTCGATTGGCGAGAGCGCAGGGGTTGGTCCGGAGAGGAGTCCGGCACCACGGGTCGAGTCTTCGCAAAGGACAGGGATGGAGTTCGGCTCGATCGCCGTAGAGATTAAAGCCCCCGAGGCGGTGTCCAACCACTCGTCCTCGAAAAGGGTCGGAGCGGATTCTGGTGCGGCCTCCAGGGCACTGTTCGGTTGCAGAGCTAGATCATGCCCATCGAGACAGTGCGGCGTGCTTGGCTGGGGCTCGAATCCGTCGAAGATCAAGTCTCAGCGGATATCGGCCGTATAGTTTAGACTTCCAAATCTGACCTGACGGCGGGCGTAGCTTTCGATCTGCTCGGATGGCCAAGCGGGTTGCCCGCGATGCAAAGCCGCCAACACGAAGATCTGTCCGGGAGAAAAGTCTCACCCTGGACCGCGTCGTTGTTGATGATCAAAGGAGCCATCGAGCCTATCGGTGACGACACAGAGGAACTCTCAATGAAAGCACCAATGTCGGTGTCAAAACCAGCATATTTCGGGTAGGGGGTCCCGAACTGTGCTTTTAGGCGGATGGTAACAGGAGACAAGGGACACGATGTTTTACCCAGGTTCGGGCCCTCTTGATGGAGGTAAAACCCTACGTCCTGCTAGATTAATATTGATGATGTGTGTTACAAGAGTGGATCTACCACGAGATCAAGGAGGCTAAACCCTAGAAGCTAGCCTATGGTATGATTGTTGTTCATCCTACGGACTAAAACCCTCCGGTTTATATAAACACCCGATAGGGTTAGGGTTACACAGAGTCGGTTACAATGGTAGGAGATCTACATATACGTATTGCCAAGCTTGCCTTCCACGCCAAGGAAAGTCCCATCCGGACACGGGACGAAGTCTTCAATCTTGTATCTTCATAGTCTTGGAGTCCGGCCGATGATGATAGTTCGGCTATCCGGACACCCCCTAGTCCGGAGCTCCCTCAAAGACCTTCTATGGTCATACACCCAATGGTGATAGTTTATTGAATCTTGATCGTAGTGATACACATATTCATAATGTTGATGCCAAAAGATGAAAAGTTAATAATGATAGTGCAACTTATTTGTGGCACTGCCGTTTGGGTCATATCGGTGTAAAGCGCATGAAGAAACTCCATAAAGATGGACTTTCAGAATCACTTGGTTATGAATCATTTGATGCTTGTGAACCGTGCCTTTTGGGCAAGATGACTAAAACTCCGTTCTCCGGAACAATGGAACGAGCTACTAACTTGTTGGAAATAATACATACCTATGTATGCGGTCCAATGAGTGTTGATGCTCATGGCAGGGTATCGTTATTTTCTGACCTTCACAGATGATTTGAGCAGATATGCGTATATCTACTTATTGAAGAACAAGTCTGAAACATTTGAAAAGTTCAAAGAATTTCAGAGTGAAGTGGAGAATCATCGTAACAAGAAAATAAAAGTTTCTACAATCTGATCGTAGAGATGAATATTTGAGTAACGAGTTTGGCCTTCAGTTAAAATAATGTGGA